>LOEQ01000004.1:969887-999167 GCA_001685075.1 Bramus lutescens
CTTCTGGCCTTCAGGCATACACACAGACAAAATATCGTATACATAATAAATAAAAATAATTTTGAAACTATTTCTATGATATTTATTCCATTATATTCCTATGTATTATGTTCTATGCACTTAAAAACATACTTCTGAGATGGGGTTGGTCTACCCCGAGCACTGAAGGAATGGGTGGCATTGTCATGGGAATGCCCCTTGCACACCAGAAGGCATGTTAGGTGTGCCAGTGGACTACAGACCCCTGGGGGTTGAGTAACCAAGCAGGAACGAGCTTGAAGATAGGCCACATGTCCTCTCTGATGCTTTATCATCCTAAGTCAAACTGTTTCTTCTCTCCTTTCCCATCTTCTTACTGTGTCACCCCCTCCATCTCTTTTCACTTAGGTTTCTTTGTTTCCTTCTCTGCTTTCTTTCTTCACACGCTGTCTTCCTCATTCTACTCTTCCTTCTCTTCATTTTCACTTAAAAACATCAGTCTTTAAAGGAGCTCCACATATTCTTTTTAAAGAAACCTTTTCTCTTTCTGGTTTATGAATGAATTCAAAGACAGGAAAAAAAACAAAAAGGTTCACAGGATAAATCATAACAAGAATTTGAAAGCAAAATTTGCTAAAGATAAACATAAACTAATTACCTGTAGATAATTGATTTGTCTGGCCCCAGGAAAGCAACAGACCTTCATTCTGGTCCTCCGACATCATGTCTGCTTTTGTCACAGGCCTTCCAGTTGCTTTTCCAAGTTTGCCCTCATAAGACAATTAGTCCCACTGATTTTCAAAGTACTCACAAGCCAGGTCTATTTTGAGAGAATGAGACAACTAGGCCATATTGTTGAGGTACAGTCATTTCTTTGGGATTGTTTCCAAAGTGCCTATCTTTTATGGACAAAAGTTGTCATAAAATTTCCTCACCCAAAGTGGAACCTCTGATGCCTGTAATAAGTTGGTGTTTAGTTACTAAGGTGTTTGCGCTGTGGTCTTCCCTGTCTGCTACAACATAATAGTCACTGGCTGCAGATGCCATTTATATAATCTGGGTGGCTATAGAATTTTTCTTCCTGAGAGTAATTTTTGTGTCTGGGATAATGCCATTTTTCTACACCAAAAACATTAGCTCGTCTTACAGTTAATATAAGCTGAAAATTAGAGGTGCCTGGGGGAGGGAAATGAGGCCCACAGATTGTTTACATGAGTGCTATAGTTTCACTTTTTATGCATCAGTCACCTTGGAAGAATTAATGCCCTGTGCATGTGCCAATCAGATTGCCCCCATCATCACTAAACATTCCATTTGCTTTATTAGAATAATAAATACTGGGGGAAAAAAAAAACAAGGTTCATCTGGATCCTGGATGTGGTCAGCTAAAGAAATATATGCTGCACCTTACCTCTGGCTAGACCCTGTCGAGAGTGGGGGTGGAGGGGTGAATTGGACAGATGGATACAGATTTCTTAGTGTTGAATTTGATGACTAATCTCCAGTCCTAACCCTTGGAAATTCTTGTCAGCAGTGCAGGGCCAGTGTTTATGGCTATTCCACCATGCCCCTCTCTATCTGATATTTACTGAGCAATCTGTTTGGAAAGGATTAAGATGCCTTTCTTTATCTTGCTAGGTGTGTGTGTAGACACTTCCAAAAAAGTTGCCCAAAAGTCTATTCAGTGTTTTACCTGATTTTATGACTAGGATTCTGAACTTTAAGAATCATTTTTAAAAGTTGAATTTTCAGGTCCTTCCATTATAGATACATCTTGTTTTATTGATCTCAAAACAAAACCAGTCATAGATCAACGTTCAGGTGTCTACTGGGTTTGGAACTCCATAACACATGCTTGTAATCATCCTTTAGAACCTCATTATAGATGTTTAGCCCCATTATAAACAATCCAGCCAACATTCTAACTTCTCAGGAAGTCTCCTTTATGGATCTTC
The DNA here is from genome assembly GCA_001685075.1 of Bramus lutescens. Classification (NCBI taxonomy): domain Eukaryota; kingdom Metazoa; phylum Chordata; class Mammalia; order Rodentia; family Cricetidae; genus Bramus; species Bramus lutescens. Next base: position 971,822 of record LOEQ01000004.1, read on the forward strand.
CCCCCATCCTGCTTCAGAAATTCTCATGGTCATACCTTGTACCCTGATATGACTGGTTACACCCTCTCCTCTCTAAAGCGATAATTTTAAGTGTCCTTTTCTTTGACCACCACCCATCTACTTTATATCTTAAGCCTGGCAACATGCCAACTACATTAAAATCCCCCAAACTTACGGTTATACAGCTGAACAAAGGAGATTAGATTCCGGGGTTTTGTTTTGAAAAGAAAATGTGAAATGCCATGGGATTATGCTCTTATATACTGTAAGGATTTGTCGCTTATACTGGTTTAATAAAACACAGATTGGCCAGTAGCCATGAAGTAAGTATAGTGGGACAATCAGACTAGGAGAATTCTGGGAAGAGGAAAAACAGAGTCAGTCATCAGATAAATGCAGAGGAAGCAAGATGAGAATACCTCAATAAGAAAAAAATACCAAGCCATGTGACTAAACAAAGTCAAGAATTATGGGTTAATTTAAGTTGTAAGAGCTAGTTAATAATAAGCCTAAGCTAATAGGTCAAGCAGTTTATAATTGATATATACCTCTTTCTGTTTCTTTGGGGCTGAATGGTTGCGGTACAGGATGGTACAGAACTTCTGTCAACACCTGCTCATTTTCTTAACCAAACCTGAGTAGCCCATTGTTGTAATCACTAGAGTGTATAGACCCCCAACTTCTTTCCCTTAATTATAGTCAGTGAGGAAGTTCTCCATACTATTAAACCTAATAATCCTCTGTCCACTTTATGGTTTCACTGGAGAAACATGCATCCAGTCTAAATCTGTCCTTATGATCTTCCTTGAATACCTTCAGTCATTCCTAAAATCCCTTCTAACAGTTCTCTCCAAAGCAAACATCCAATACATTTTTCTTTTACCATCTCTAATGCTTCCCTTTACTCCCTCATAGCCATTCCTCTGATTTCTCTGAGGACTTGGAAGTAATTCTCATATTGTAACTAACAAATCTTCCCACTCTGTGTATGCTCAGGTTCTTCCCCATCTCAGGCCCTAGCTTGAACAGTAGTTCCCATTCGCTTTCACCTCCTCAAACACTTCACAGTGATATTTATTCCTCTTCTTTTCCTTACTATATTTTTAAAACATGCTGGAATAACCTCCATCTTTAAAATGAACCCTATATCTCAGATTTCCCCTCTAAATACCCAAGCCAATTCCAAAGACTGTCCTTTCTCACTTTCCTCTCCCAACCCATCCATACTGGGCTTTTGTTTTCTGGGTTCCACCATAACTATTTCTGTACAGGTCACTCATGGCTGTTTGCCTTGTGGACTCCCTTCATCTTGCATGCCAGGCGTACTCCCACTTCAAGGCCTTTGCCCCATGGCTTATTCTCTCTACTTCTCCTGTTTATTTCTCAAATCACTTGTGATCTCACTCACTTAAATTCATATGTCTGTTCAAATGTTGTACCACCAAAAATGCTCTCAACTGCCCAGCCATCTCCCCAGCCCCAGTTCTACTGCATCTTGATCAAAGAAGTAGCTGTGGGAAAGTAAAAAGAAGATTGAATTTCCAGACTCAAAATTCGGTTCTGAGATTGGCCTTTTATCGCATCTGAGATCCAGTTTTCTCTTGTGTGAAAGCAAGGATGAAAATAGAATTACATTCTTACAAGAATTAAATATCTCATGTCGGAGTAGCTAGACTAACACAATGCCTGCTGAGATACTGAAAGTAATCTAGAAAAAGAGTATTTATTCATTCACCATAATCTGTTACAATCATGTTACTGTTGGATATAAGAAAATGTCACTGCAAAGTACAGCACTTTGGCGTACTAAGTATTTTGAGCTAATGAAGATTGAAAGGTCTCAATGGAGACAGGTATGGTGGTGCATCCTTTAATCCCAGCACTTGGGAGGCAGAGGCAGGTGGATCTCTGTGAGCTTGAGGACAGCCTGAGATACATAGTGAGTCCAGGGCCACCAGGACTGTGCAGAGAGACCCTGTCTCAAAGAAAGAAGGGAGGGAGAATCTCGAAGGTAGTCAAGTATCTCTGTCTCTCTCTCTCTCTTTCTCTGTTCTCTTGTCCTCCTGTATCCCTTTGGGTCTTTATCATCAAAAGGCACCATGTCACATAAAACTTTGACGATGTACATGGGTTATGCATTTCTCCCTTTGTTACAGGAGACTCTGTTGTGACCCTTAGGATGGCTGAGGGAAGATATCACCTCTTTTTGCCCCTACACTATTCCTTGCTAGCTACCAATGCCTTTTGTAGCTCAGTGTATAGGGAAACAGAAACTCCTTATGATTGGTTCCCATGACTGTGTATTATCTTTTGAATGGATTGTTAGTCATGGTAATAAATGAATCTTAAAGTCAGTACTCTTTGAGCCTCACCTGCCATTTCCTGTCAGTCATGCTTGTTTCTCTATTTGCATTAAGCCTCCACCATTAGGGTGTTTGTGCAAAGCTCACTGATTCTCACCCTAGTGTCTCCCACAGCATTCTGCAGCATGTGGTCTGTGATGCATGCTGCACAAAGGACTTTTGAACTGAATTTCAGCAGCATCTAGGGGAGGTAATGGATACATTTTTGCAGAGAATTAGACATCAACCTGATGGTTAAGCTATGGCCATGCTCGTTGGTTCTTCTGGAAAGTCCTGTGGTATTGGTGAGGCTGACTAGGCAAGACAGGTGCAAGGATCTTAGATTTTAATTATTGGCATGGGGGGATTAGTTCTTTTGTAAGACTCAGAGAAGAATATACCCTGATATTCCTGTGAGGTTATGGCTCTGCATCTCTAATCTTTTCGCTTTTCCATATGAAGAAAGGGGAGATGTTATATAGAGAAAGCTTAACCCTGTCAGTTCCCTGTGGTGGTGCTTGGCTTTCTCTAACTTTAGGGCTTGTACACTGGGCTCCTGTTTTCCCTCATGGTCCGTTTCTTAGTGTCTGGAGGAATGAGGTATGGTATCTTGGCCAGAATACTGAAGTCCAAACCAGAGGGTTATGGCTAAATGGCTGTGTCTATAGACATATTTTGTCTCAGAATCATTTCTTTTCTTATTATATAAGAAAATGAGCCACCTTCTTTGGGCTGCATATGCTAGCCATTGAAGAGGAAGTGTTGATAAAGGCAGAGGTGCTACATTCAAGGAGCTTGCATCTCAGTAGAAGAGTTCAGATGATAAACAAAACAAAGTATCTCCAGATAGTGAGCTAGTGACAATGGGCAGGAAGATTATCTCCTGCACAGTGGATGGTCAGGGGAAACATAAAAGTTGATATGAGCCTTACATCATGTGAGAGTCATCTAGTCATGGGGAAAACTAAAGAAAGCGGAGCTGGAATGAGTCAAAGCTATGGCTTTGCCTTCCTATGTATGTGTATAAGTCGGCAAGGAGAAGAAACGTGGGGACGAAAGTGATGTGATTTCTTCACCCATTGCAAGGTTCATGATTTTCACGCTGTATCTAAAGACAGACTGACAAATTTAACCAAAGTCTTGGTTGTCTTAGAATGAAGATCCAGATCCAAGGAAAACTCTGTTTTTATGGCTAGCTTTGATCAAATATAGGCACTTGTGTAGACTGTGGGTTAGATAAAAAGAGGGTAGGACCCACTGGAGTAGCTTGAGGGGATCTTAGAAAGGCCAGTTTGTTCAAATTCTTCCTGTCATGTTTATCTTTCCTTCATTCCAGGCAGAGGAGAAGATAGCTGTCACATCAGTATCTTCAGGATGGAAGGTCATAGAGACTTCATTTTCCCAGTTTACTCAATTCTTTCTGTTTAAAAAGCTCAGTATGCCAACGTGACATATCTTCAACTAGCATTTCTTACATCCCATCATATTACATTTAGGATAGTGTTCAATGGACAGTGTAAACAACTACCTAATAAAATGGAAGAGATGGATGGGAGAGGGGAGAGAAAGTAAAGAGAGGAGAGGAGAGGAGAGGGGAGGGGAGGGGAAGGGAGGGGGGAAGANGAGGAGAGGAGAGGAGAGGAGAGGAACAAGGCCTTGTGTGTAGCCCTGCCTCCTAAGTGGTGACACTACAGGTGTGTGTCCACATACCTGGGCTTATACCCTATTTAAAGATGTCCTTATTTCTATTAGTTTTTAGTTTTGTTTCATCTTTTCATTTCTTTTTCTAAGAGACACAGAGAGAAAGAACATAAAGTTAGGATCTAGAAGAAGTAGGAGGGAAAAATATAATCAAATATATTATATGAAAAGATTTAAATAAAAATTTAAAGGATGTCCTTATGTGACTTCTAAAGAATAATAAACACATTCACAAATATCATTAATCCTCCACTAATTGTTAAGGTCTTTTATCTAACCATTGTTTAACTCTATGTCAACTAGAATGCTTCCTACTTTATTTTGAGAAAACTTCCCATCCTTCACAGATTTTAGGCCACCCTGTCATGAAGACACTCCGTCTCTGGGCTTTGTGCTGTGAATGTCACAGTTTAAGGAAGCGGTTTAAACTTGGCGTGGTCCACAGCCTGGTGCAGAAGTTACTGCCTGCAGTTTTTGCTGGCTTTCTCTTTCAGAATTTTTTTGTTCCTGCCACAAGGCAAAAACAGGAAAGAGATGTGTGTGAAAGAATGTTCTCTCTTTTCTTTTTGTGGTGATTGTGTATCTTATGAGAAGGCTCAAAGGTTCCCGGAGCTGTCTGCCTTTTCATGTAAATGGAGCCCTTAAGCCTATTTAGAAGTGTGTAAAAAGCCTGTGGGAGCTGAGGTGAAAGATACAGGGCTGTAGCATCAGCATCTCATTTAGTTTATTCAAGTTCAACTGGGCGCTCTTTCTTCTACATAATTAAAGCTACTTCAGGACTGTATTTGACACTTGTCCGTTGTAAATGACGTGCTATGCATATTACTGTATACACATATTACTGTGCAGCAGCATTATAACTACAAAAGCAACTAGCTTGGACTGGGAGGTTTAAGGGATTTTCCAGGGTAGTTTTGACAATGTTAATTTTGCCTTCTACTGCCAACTTTAGAATGCATCTCCCACGTAAAATGACCGTCTGCCTTAAATACCTGCTTATTCACTAAACTGGGTGCGCTGTTTTCCTCCAATGAATGCAGGGCTCAAAGCAACACTAACCATAGACTTGCTGTTGTTTATAAGCGAGAGTAAGCCTTTCTAGATGGATTTCAAGCCCCTTCCCTCGAGACTGTCCCACCTTCTAGGAGGACGTGTTTGTGCATATTTTCACGTGAACTTTGCTGTGTGTATGTGCATCACCTGAGTTTGCAATGTCATAGGCAGATACAGAGAACAGCAGGGCCAGAAAGGGGTGACACAGGGAAGAATTCGAGGGTTAGACCAAGTTCTGTCTTCTGCTCTCCTGTGGCTGGGGAGGTATGGAAAGAAGTGAGATAATGGAGTAGTTGGGAAAGTGAAGGTGACACCTTTCACCCTCTGTCCTGGAGAAATGTTCCCTTACTTTCTTCCCACCTCCCCACCATCCCAAGGAAGAGTTGCTTTAATCAGACGCAAAACTACTCTGAGATTGGGAGAACTGGTAAATAGCTCATATCTTCATCTCAGTGCAATTGAAATTTGTATCGATGGACCCTTGCTGTGGGATTTTCTCCTGCCTGCTCCACCATCTCATCCCTTCACAAACCCTTTAGGAGGCTAATAGTTCTCTGAGCCACAGCCTCCTGAGTTGGAATCCTTCCAATAACTTAGTGATGCTAGGGTTAAAGACATGCTGCTCAAAACAGTATGGTACCCTGATATTTGCAGAAACCCATAGAAGTAGGGAGATCACTCTCTTCCTTCACTCCTTCCCTCTGAAGTAGTCATAGACCTCACTAGGCAGCTGCCTTCCCCTGACCCAGAGGAAAAGGACATCTTTTATTCTAAAGATCTTGGGACCCAGAGAAGAGGCCCTGTTAAATCCTCTCGCCACCCCATTTAAGTTCTGTTTCCCTTTGTCCAGTCATAGTTCTCTAAATGTCCACTTCTTAGTTAAACCTAAGCATAAAAGTGTTGTGCATTTCCCAAATGCTCATTTCTGAAGGCTTTCATGAACATAAAACTTATACTCAAGGGGCTGGAGAGACGGTGCAGTAGTTAGAAACACTTGGTGCACTTGCAGAGTGTCTGGATTCAGTTCTCAGCAAACACATGGCAACTCACAACTGGCCTCCTCACCTCCTCAGACACCAGGCGTGCACATAACACATATACATGCATGCAGGAAAATACCCATACACATTTTTTAGAAACTTTTAATCAATAAATATGTTTATGCTTTTCTCTTGGTAATCTGTTGCCAGAGATACTTAACCATTGATTTAAAAATTAAATTAATTTTAACTAGAAATTAAATCTTCCTTTTCTTTGTAGTAGCTACTAATTTTCAAGCAAGACGCTGAGCCTCAGTTTCCTCACCTGTAGCACAGGGATACAGCCTCCCTCCCTGATGCACTGTGGAGCTGAGAGAAAGCCTGTAAATGCTTTCTTGTGATCTGCAGGTTGCCTATAAAGAAACTGCCCTTAGAGAAAGTCTGAACACAGATAATCCTAATGCAGCACACATCCTGATGCAGCATACAAATCACAGAAACTCAGATCTAACGAGTGTGACAGGAACCAGGGAACTACATAATGAAAAAGAAACAAAGATAAGAGTCAGTAAGTAGAAGGCATGTGGCAGCGAGGACACACAGGACAGCCAATCCTAGTGATGGGGCCTTACCTTCAACAATTTCAGTATGGCTTTTTTTTTTAACTTAAATGTTAATAAGAATACACATTCCTCGAGTACTTATTCCTAAATTTTTATTTTTAGATTTAATAGTTATACTAACTAAATGTACAATAAAGATTAGTGTATTTCATGGTGCCTTTCTGCTTCCTGACACCAGTTTTTGTTTGAACACACAGAATTACTATAAGCAAATAAATAAATAAAGCAAACACACCAAGCTTTTAGTTCAGAAACCTGAGTAAAGTCAGCAGTCTCTAAGAGGAAGAACATTGGAAGGCCTATGTTCCTTAGTGGTAAGTCTAGCCCTTCCCCCTTTATTTGACAATTTTCTTGTGGAAAACATCTGGTTGAAATAGGCACCAGTGTCAGCCTTGATCATCAGAAACCAAGATGCAGAAATCACAAACAATGTATACTCAGTGCAGGAAATACCAAGAAGCAACAGAGAAAGTCAGCAGTGTTGCGAATTTATAAATAAATTTCACCTATCCAATGCTTCACTTTCAACTGTCTTATGTCTTTTGGAAACAACCAACGACCTCAAACACAAAGGTGTGTGACTGTCCTACCCTGTCAGACCCTTGGGATGACTCAGCAAACAAACATACCTTCCACCCTTGGCCCCTCTCAAGAACTCAGTGACAGCACTTAGGGTATTCTTACGTGTCAGAGGCAAAGAAGAATAGAGTGTATACAAGCTGCTCACTAGGACTTCATGAGCCTAGAGATATTTATGAGGGTAAGGATGCTGAGGTGGGATTATTTCAGAGGTGTTAGAAGAGTTGGAAAATGCTGAATGATACGTCAGAAGTGTTCAGAATCTAAGGAGGACAACGGAAGGACAGTAAGAGAAGAGTGTCCGTGCTGCAAGCACTCGTACTGGCAGTCGTGAAGGCCAGGTCTGAAAGCGAGGAAATAGGAAAGCGTGGCCTGTCAACTCGGAAAACCTTCAACTCATAGGATTGTGTCTCTAAGTAGCATATCAAATTCATCTCAATGTTTGATGTGAAATAAAAGGGATAATCTAAGGCAAGCAGATTAAGTAGAATATCAGCAAGTGACCAGGCATCTTGGGATGCTTAGGGATAGTCTTGCATTTCAGCCTCCTTTTCTGGGTCTAGTTCGTTTTACTGTGAGGAATTCCTGTTACTCATGTCTGCAGTGAATATGTTTTTATGACCCTATAATGCCAGTTACCAGTGGCCAAAATAAACTGGGTGCAGATGTAGGGTTATGATAGGTAGTTATTGTATGTGTGGGAAAATGGCTTGGTCTTAGTAAAGCTTATCCTCAAGACTTATCACTAGTTTTACAAAATAAGTCTATCGCAGGTACGGAGTGCCATAGTGAGCCTTCAGCCACCATTTCCTTGGTGCCTACTATGCTATTCTGTACCAACAGCTGTGAGTGAGACTTGGCTCTTCTTAAAAAATGCTCCTAGATCAGCACATCAGAGGTGTGAGAAAATAATCAAGACAATAAGTGTTATTCTGTTTGAACAAATCAAGCGCACAGTGAAAGAAAACAGTTCACCCTGGAAAATCAGGAACTCAAAGAGGAGGATGTAGATGGCTTACATTTAGAAAGGTGAAGATAACCATGCTCAGAAAAGAAATGAGCTGCAAATTACAGGAATATAAGAGACATGTGACTATGAGCTGAAGGGCATCAGATCGGATTAAGTTTGTAGATAGAGGGTCCCATCATATATTTCCCTACTCACAAGTAAATTCTTATTTGGCAAAGTAATCAGTATTTGTACTGTTAGCAATAGGCTTTAAGCCCCTGTTCAGGCACCAGAAACCAGCAGGGAGAAAATATAATATTCTTTCCTTACTCATTACAAGGTTCAGGACTGACACCCTGTCACAGAGACAGACTAACAAGAGAAAAGCATAAACAAATATATTTAACCAAGGTTTATGTGACACAGGAGACCTCAGACACACAAGCCCAAAGACCTATGGAAACTATTTTTATGAACTGTTAGGCAGAATATGATGAGAGGTAAAGGGTGTGATGGTGGCCCTAACTCAGGAAACTTAGCAAAGCCTGTTTGTTCCAGTTCTGTTTAGTCTCCAAGATATGGATAGAACTTCCCTAGAATGGGAACCTCATGACCTGACTCTTGAAGAGCTAGGTCATTAAAAAAAAAAAAGTAATGGCTTCTGTCAGGGGAGACAGGCAGAAGAAGGTCAGAAAGAGTTCTTCCTGCTTTAGGGGAAATAAATTTATATTTTAGTTTCTTTAACTTAAAATACTCTTGACAAGAAGTCATGGACTCATCTTCCAAACCACAACATTTCTTTAGAAAGGAAATTGATTTTTGATCTAAGTGAAGCTAATACAGCAGTGTGTTTTAAATGAATAAAGGACAGACCATATGGCCAAATGGACTCTACCATCTAAGAGCCGAATAACTTCTGATAGGTTGGAGTTCTGACAACTCTGGTGCCTTTGTGATAGAGGGCATATATAGTACCTTCCCCATAATATCATGCCTCCAGGGCAGAAATAAAGGTGAGGATGTTTTGTAAAGTGCTTTGAAGATCTGTAAAAATTATTTTATCAAAGCCATAAGCACACCATTTATTGTGTAGTCCTATATATTCTGTAAGTCCCTGCACAGACACAGAGTCCCTTAATCTTCGCGGTACATTGTATTTAAATACAGTGGATGAAAATGAATGTGAAAGCAGGAGAATTTTTGCTTTCAGCCAAGATCTTGATTTCGGGAGGAATGTTTTACTCTTGTGATTGTGAGTTCTGGAAGTGAGCAATCCAGTTGATTCAGATCCCCAAAGTATCCCTAATAATAGGAACACCATGGCAACAACAAAGACTGGAGACATACCTCAATTTAGGCAACTTGTGTCAGACAAACACATATAGTATAATATGGGGCGAATCACCCATGCAAGACTAGGAATGTTAATTTAATGTTTTTACATTTAACATCAAAGGGTGATGACAAAGAGAACATGATGACCACTGGGAAATTCAAATGGGAAAATTAGTTTCTTATACAAGGCAGTAGAAGGAGAATGAAGATGAATGATTTTTTCTTTATTTATGAGAGGAAAACTGGAAGATTAGATTAGCATCAAATTTTCTAAAATTCTATCTACATCTAGTAAAGTGCATAGCTTACTGAGTTTTGACACTTACATATACCTAATAGTTTCTGTCACCCAGAAATTTCCCTTGTGTGCCTTTGTTGCCTAAGTTGTCTCTCTCCTTAGCCTCTGACAAACATGGATTTGCTTTTCTTTTGATGAAATAATTTTGCTAATGTTTAATTTTAATTTATATTTTCTTATAGATAAAAATTATAATAGTTAAACATCATTAAAGTGTAGGATTCAGATCTTACATCTGATAGCGAGAACAGTTCCAGAAACTTCTGAGCCTTGGTGTTTTTGTACTTCGGTGGAAATGTTTATTTTTCTATCTTATAAATCCGTTGTGAAGAATCCAGAGAAGTTATGGATGAAAAATAATTATATACAGCTCAATTGACTATTTGGAAATTAATTAAGTGAAATTAATTAATTAGCATTAATTAATTAAAATTAATTAAGTGAAATTAATTAATTTCACTTAGAAGAGTGATACTTTTAGATATTAGCTCTGTAGAGGAAATATGCCAGAACTCTTGTGCCCATACAAACCCTTGAAGGATGGTACTCAAATATAGAGGGGAAATTTTATTTTGAAATATTTGACTTAATGTTCCATAATTCAGTGTCTGTCTCTAGTTGACAATAGAGGTGAACAATTCACTTGCCTGATGTATCTTAGTTGACATCAGATTATCTGTTTTACTTCAGACATTAGTATAATATAAAATATCCTCAATGGTTGTTGGTTTTGTAATGTCATAGCTAAATGATTTTTGTCATGTTCAAGCACCTACTGCCCAATTCTGAGCTTGTCATTTTTATAGTTTTCATTTTCCTCAGACAAATCTGAATTTTTCAAGTAATATGCCACAGGCTTCTCTGTAGTATGTCAGCTGCTGTGGTAAATCACTGTGGTTTGAACAATTGACTTACCTGGCATTTTTATTGGAAATTGAACAGAGGGACTAACCAAGCTTCTGGTAGAGTTCTGTTAGTTTCCCTTGAGCAAAAGAAAAGAATTATCTTTCCTGCTAGTTAAAGAATCCAGGACACTCTAACTTTTATTTCTGGGAGGTATTTCTCTGATGTTTTGTAGGCAAAGCAAGTATGTTAAGATCTCACTTTTTAAAACTGAGTTATTAGAACACACACACACACACGTACACACCAGCTCTTTGCTGCTTCTGTGTACCCATATATATCATTGTGTAGATTATGCATTTTCAAAAAAGACAACTAGCCATCAGCACGTCACTCTCACTTCCCCTGTGTACATTTTGTAGCTTCCCCATAGGGAAGTGAAACTGTGGTGGTTGGAAGAGATTGACTGCGTTGCTAGTGGATTCTGCCAAGTGGCTGTTTGTAGATGACCTTTGTCTTAGGGTAATACCAGGAGCTACAGAATTCCAGCAAGCATCTGAAACATCCATCACCATCAGAATTGTGATTCTGCACTGCATTTATGCATATGTTCACTCAAGCTGGTGATGAACCATCTCTAAACAGCTACATATACGTGCAGGAAGCTTTGTGTTGCTGTTGAGAGTTTCCTTCTTGTGGCTTATCTGCTGCGTAGAACTTTCAAATCCTCAAAGGCACATTGCATCTTTATTTTTGCAGTATTCACCTTTTCCTCTTCGTTTTGTAGACATGTAACAAGTACTTGCCCGTTGAGAGTTAGACCATACCCTGCCTGGGATGAGCTTGATTCTATTTGTGTGTTTCCAGATGGAAGGATTCTGTCTGTGCTGCCCATACATTAGGACTCCTCTGGAGCAGATGGAGTATATGACCAGTCACCTTCTCCTCCTTGGTATCAGCTGTGGGGGAGCCCTGAACTCTAAGAGACCCTTTATGGGCCATTCTCTACTATGATTCTCTGACTTCGTTGTCCAATATCCCACTCTCTGTATTTCTCTCAACTCTTAGGAGCCTGCAGTCTACGAAATCTATTAAAAAAGAAGAAACCTATTAAATATTTCCTCTTATTTCCATACCAAGGATTGGACACTCATGAATATTTTAAGCAGGTTACACAGGACGTAAAAGCTTTACCTTTGTGGGAGGGACTAAGTGTTGGAACTATAACTTTTCATATCAAACATATTTTAAAACATAAGTCAGATAATGCCTGCCATCTCTTTCAAACCCATCAATGGCTTTTTACCATCCTAAGTCCAAACCCTAAGTCATCATTGTAGGGTCCAAGATGCTGAGTCAGCCCCATCCTTTTCTTTGACCCTGATCCTCAATCATTAACCTGCAACCACACTGGTCTTTGGGTCCCCAGATCATCTCAAGCTTGTTTTCCATCTCTTCTATCTGGGACTCTGCCATGAACTCTGAGCAAACTCAGGACTTCCTCTCAGATCTCAGCCTAAATGGCTTCTCTCGGCAAGAGCTACCCATCATCTTCCATACCTAGCATCTCTCATCCTATCTCAAATTCCCTTGCCCACCTCCTGGTTTCCATATTTATTGTTAGATCCTGATTAGGGGACTCACTCCACAAGGGCAACTTGTTCTTTGTTTGACCTGTTCTCTGTTGTTGCCTCAGAACCTGGAAGGTGGTCTAATCCCAGTGGACGCTCAGCACCCACATGTGGGCTCACTGGGGGCTTAGAACTGAAGGCGTTTACCTTGCCCTCCCTCTCTATTCCTTCCGCCCTCACATATTGTGGGGCCTGCATCATGACAATCTGGGATCTAGGACTAAAGCACATGCCTGGGATGGAGGTCCGTGGTTCACTTGTTCCCTTGATCTGAAGCTTCTGGTCCTGGTCAGCTGTAGATTGGAAACAGCAATTGCATTATTCACCCTTTCCCAGGGATAGACAGGTCAGCCAAGAGTAGAAATGACAAACAACAAATGACCAAGTAATACTGTGTTAACACCCCTGTCAATAGCTTTTCACCCTGTATTTCAATCACCAACTAGATGTCTCTGCTTCTTCAGGGTCCTTACTTTGTGGTGCCAGGACAAGAGAGGCCCTGTAGATGCACTGTGGGACTTCAAATGTGTTTATGATCCAGAAGCGAAAGATAGCTGAATCAGGGGCCATTTGTAGGGAAAGCAAGGCACCAAAACTCAGTGTCAGATCCTAATTTTTCCTCATTAGAAAGTCTGGAACAGAAGGCTGAGTCCTCGGAATCTTTCCTGAAGAACCATTCCTTTCCTGAGAGGATGAAGTGTTATCTCTGCAGCTCCCCACAGTCCTTGGGGGAAGTCCCCAATGCCCCTCACAGTGCTCTGAGCTCTGTCTACAAGACAGTCTAAGCTTCGTGTATGGAGGATGTGACACCTCGCGCTGTTGGTCTTGCTGCGGATATCAGTTTGGTTATAGGGGTTCCGCCAGTCCTTCACTGTACTGAAGTGAAGTTTATGGGGACATTTTCTAATGTTCACATCTGCCCTGAGGACTTGATGAGGATGTTGCGCACAGTGCCTCAGGAAGGCTGCTGCTCCTTGGAGATAATTCTTGGCAGGTCTTTTTTCTTCCTTGCTTCCATGGACATCTTCCTTACTCTTTCCCTCTGTAATGACAGATGATCTATGTGTATTTTTTTCCTTCCTTGTAGTGTATAGTTTTGGTAAATTAGTGTAGAAGAAAAAAAAAAGAAACACCCTTAGCATTTATACTTTCCTGCTTTCGTGGTTAACACATAAGATATCACAGAGTTAGAGGATTCCCCTGGAAAGATTTCAGGAAGGCGGGTATAGATCTGACCAGGTATATACCTCCATGCTGCCCCCAACCTTCCAGGCTATGTTCCTTTTTCGCCTTCCCTTCAAAGCCTTTATAAAGCTGCACCCCATTCCCATGCCGTACTAAACCCACTTACCTTCATCTGTTGCCCATGGCTGTTAGACCTTTCTAGCACACACCATCATTTTCATTTGTTCTTATCAGTCCCCCACTGCTCGACTATAGACTCCTCTCGTAAGGATTTGTCTGCTTTATTCCACTGTGTCTTAAGTGTCTGGGTCAGTGCTTGGTGCAGATGGGCTCCTGAGAGGAGTTGGGTAGATGAACCTCCATGAAGGAGGTCATGTATAGTGATGGAGAGCTCGTGCTTTGGAGAGTAACCACCCTGGATTTGATCCCATTGTTGCCACTGACCGGCTGTGTGTCTTTAGAGAGTGATTTGGCCTCTCTGAGATTTACTTTTCTAATCTATAAAGTGAAGATGTATTGTGGAGCTCAAAAATGGTTGAGGCACTATAACACTGGTTACGAGAGAGGACTCCTTGTTTCAGCTGGTCTGGATTCGGGTACTGAATTCTGGTTCCGACTCTCTCATTGCCTTACCTTTACAAACTCTTAAGCTCACTTTTCTTCACCTGTCTAATGGATATGATCACTGAAAGTGGCCAAAGAGGGATCTTTTCATTACTTAATAAGAAAATGAAAGCAGCAAACTGACCATAAAGATGGTGCCCAAGGTAATGCAGGATGAGATGAAGGAAGCTGCAGAGAAGGAAGGCACCTGCTACTCAGGAAGGCTGACAGAGCTCTACCTGTTGGTCAAGTTTTGACTGAGAGCCTATCATATTCAGCCGCAAAATTAAGCTGATGTGCACATTGAGAGGCATGCTGGCCTAAGTTCCCCTCGACAGCAGGTTCACTGAGAAGCCAAGCTCTTGACTGTTGCACGGTAAGAAGAGAGCTGAGAAGGGGGTTTAGTGGTCTAGCTGCTCATGCTGATGGGACTTCTTACCCCACTGTCCTGTCTGCACAGCAGCTGACCTCTGTGCCCACTTCAGTCACACAAGACTCCAGGGTGGCACTGGCAGGGTTGGGACCCAGTTCCGTCATCATCTGCCTCTTCTGCTCTTTTTTGTATGTATTTTGTTAGGTGACCGATCCCTTCTCACTTCACCCTAATGGGCACATCGTTTTCCATTCTAGTTTTCCTCAAAGTAAAGTATGTATTTGTTTCATAGATTTGGTGAGGGGATAATTCTCAGCTGAAAGGGGCAGTTCCCTCTCGAGCTCTCCCCTTCCTTCTTGCTTCTTCCCCTCTGGAAGCTGCCACTGTGAGACCCCTGTTGCTGACTCCCCTGCTGTGCTTGCTGTGCTGCTCTTTCTAACAGACCCACTTGAGCTGGTCTTCCTTTTCCTGTTTCAGATGTTGTCATGGGCCTTCTATTTGGCCACTGAGCTCTTAGGCCTTTTTCTCCTTCAGCTTCACTCTTTTGTTTATTTTTTTATTGGTCACCCTTTGCTTTTCAAGATAGGTTTCTCTGTGTGACCCTGGCTGTCCTGGTATTTGTTTTGTAGACCAGGCTGGCCTTGAACTCAGAGATCTGCCTGCCTCTGCCTCCCGAGTGCTGGGATTAAAGGGATGCACTATCATTGCCCAGCCTCTAGCATCACTCTTAATATACCTTTTTCGTTGTTTGGTTATTTATTTATTTTTTTGTTTTTTACATTTTCATATATTTATTTATATTTAATATATGCATATGAGTGTCTTGCCTGCATGTATGTCTGTGTACCACATGTATACCTAGTACCACATGTATACCTAGAGACCAGAAAAGGGTGTCAGATCCCCAGAAACTGGAGTTATATGCAAATGGTTGTAAACCACCATGTGGGTGCTGGGAATTAAACCCGAGTCTTCTGGAAGAACAACCAGTGTTCTTAACTGCTGAGCCATCACTCTAGCCCTCTTAATATTTAATTAAAACCATATTTAGTATATATACTATTTGTATTATTGTGGCAATGTAAGTATTCACAGTGAGATATAAAATATACCATGGTTACATCTCCCCCTTTTTCTTTTTCTTTTCTTTTGTTTTTTATTTTATTTCATTTTCAAAACAGGATTTCTCAGTGAGACACTCTGTTCTGGGACTTGCTCTGTAGACCAGGCTGTCCTCAAACTCACAGAGATCCACCTGCCTCTGCCTCTCACGCACTGGAATTAAAGGTGTGCTCCACTATGCCCGTCTATATCTTCCTTTCTTGATAGTGTTTTAAAATTTTTGCCTGTAATTCAGCACATTCTAGAGCTGGGGATGTAGCTCAATTGGTATAGTGCTTACTTATCATGTAGGAGTTCCTGGTTTGATCTCCAGGCATAGAACCCAGCATAGTAGTACGTACCTATAATCCCAGTAGTCAAGAGGTAGAGGCAGAAGTATCGGAAATTCAAATTCATCTTTGACTGAATAGCGAGCTGGAGGTCAGTCTGGGCTACAGAGACCCTGTCTCAAAAATGGTGATGATGTTGATGGTAAGTCAGAGCAATATCCTCTACCAATCCACCATATTTAATTGATAACGGCATTTGAAATCATAACTGCTATCCCTTCAGCACATAACAACATTAGTAATAGTGTGTTAATACTGTCTAATACCCCATTCATATACAGATTTCTCTGATTGTCTTCAAGATGTCCTTTTACAATTGTTAGGTTGAATAGGATCTCAATAAAGTCCACATGTTACTTTTTTTTCTTCTTTCTTCTACTCCATACCACATCTTTATCTTCCTTTATCTGTGGCATTGTGCTATTGTAGAAATTAGATGTAATTTATCCTGCAATTATGTAATTTATTTGCCGATTTGACTGATGGCTTTCACAGTGTCCTTTAACTGGTTCTGTATCTCATATTTCCATAAACTAGTGATTGCACTTAAAGGCTTAGATTCTGATTGAGGTTTTTTTTTAAGGATAAAAATATTCAATATGTGTGGCTGTGGACCTCCTATCTTGTGTTGCAAGACAAGAATTATGCTCACATTGACATTAGTAGTGGTCCAACGAGGCTCAGATGGTGATAGTCTTATCTTTCCCTGATCAAGTTCTCCACCAGCTGTTTGCCTAATGGTTTTAGTATCTGTTCTTGATCATGCTCCAGATTGACTATTGTGTGGCATTAATATTTGGTCCTAGTGCAAGTTCTGCCTGACCCCATCAGTGCCCACTGATTTTACTGTTTATAAGTTTATGTTAGAATCAAAGGATTTCTGTGCGATCCTCCCATGCTATAGTTATACATCACAACTATATTTACATGAAAGTAACACCTTTGCGGTTGTGATGATTCCTTTTGTATTGGACTCTCTAGCTGGACTTTGCTCTTGGCCTTGAAGATAAACACAGAACAGGGAGAGCGTGCTTGCCTGTCATCTTGATAAATAAGCCACTGAGTAGACAGGCTTTCAAGCTGCCAGAGTGAGTAAAAGGACTCTGCCTTGTCACACCCCTTGCGCCTGGACAGGGGAGCCCTGAAGTCTGATGGGGTCCCTCCTGAGTGAGGGAACTGAAGAGAAGCTGCCAGGATGGGCCACAATGGCACATGGTGTTTGAGGTTGTTGCTTTAATTGTACCACCCTAATTTTAGCAGAATTTCTCTTCTAAATATAGTTTGAAACTTGGGGTTTCATACTTGGGGGTTGAGGAAAAGGAGACTCACTTGTAGCTTTTTTTTCGTTCTGTAAGAACCTGTCCTGTGAAAACAACTTTTTCCATGGCAGGCAGGAGGTAATGGGGTCTTCTTTTCCTGAAAGATTGGGACACCAGATACAAGTGTCTGGTGAAGGAGAAAGTCTGCCTGGTGCCTCTCAGCTGAGACCTTATTACCATGCTTCTCAGTCTTGTATTTTTTTGTCTTTATTTTTTTCAATTTTATTCTTTTTAAATTTCATTTCACATTTTAACCACAGTTCTCCCTCCCACCCCTCCTCTCACTCCCCACTTTGCCCCCTCCCCCAGCTCATCCCCAATCTACTCCTCCCAACAGGTTAAGGCTCCCATGGGGAATCAGCAAAGTCTGGCACATTAAGTAGAGGCAGGACCAAGCCCCACCCCCTGCATTAAGGGTGGTCATGGTATCCCACCATAGGGAATGGGCTCCAACAAGCCAGCTCATGCACCAAGGATAGATCCTGTTCCTACTGCCAGGGGCCCCTCAGATAGTCCAAGCTTCATCACTGTGTCCCACATATGGAGGGCCTAGATTGTTCCCATGGAGACGCAACAGCTGTGGATCTTAAGTTCATCTCTCCTGCCTAGCTATTGGGCATTCAGCTCCTTATTAAACCAATCAGAAGATGCATCTTTTCTGTGTAAACAAATATTCTGAAAGTAGACCAGGCTAGCCTCAAACTCACAAGAGTTCTGCCTGCCTCTGCCTCCCAAGTGCTGGACTGAAGATGTGTGCCACCACTGCCCGGCTCTAAATTCTTCTAATGTGAGGTGTTCTGCTATGTGGAATTACCTTCCAAACAGTTAAATGCTTTCTAGGTCCAATAATTTTTCCAAATCTCCAGCAGGAGACTCATCTTTTCCCAACCTCTATGTTCTCATACATCTGGGCACACCTCCCTTATAACAAGGATTATTTGATCCCTTTCATTATAGTCCATTCCCAGAAGATACCTGTCCCATTTTAAATAAACAGAAGACTTAATTTTAATAATGAAATAAATTATGTGAGTAATTTTGGTTTTATTTTATATTACGGCTGTGCCTCAGACATGTTTAGAGGGAGTCTGTCAGCCACTGTAGAGTCAAATGTTAAATTTCACCAAAGGGAAGACAAGAACATGTAGGGGAGCTAATATGGATCTGAAGTCAGAAGCAATGGCCTCCAGACCCATGGCTACCACCTCAGCAGCGTTACTGCTGTAGAGCACTTGCTCGTCACTAGGCCTCGGTGACAAAGTCCCACAACCTGAGTCGCCTATAATGCTTCCTTAAGATGGGGTTCTTCAGAAAGAGGGAAAGGAAAGACTACAGATTTCTGAGTAGTGGTGGATGACTCATGGCTGAGACCGATGGGCCCTCCAAGCTTATTTTGTAAGGAGAGAGCTGCAGAGAAGGATGGGTTATGACATCCATGGATTGCTCAAGGCAGAGAACACGATGGACTTGTGGGGANCAATGGGACGGGACTGGACCGGATAACTTAAAATGAGATTTACTCTCAACTCAAGAGTTTTCCTTGTCTCAGATACAGCTTTCTCTCACCTCTTGCCTCTACCGCCCTCTCTTGGGAACTTTGTGACTAAGTCAGTGGAGGGGACAGCTTGCAGTAATTTATGACTATCAAGCCTTGCATTGGCAATGAAGAACCACCTCAGCAACAATGTGTATTCTAAAGCTATTCCTAGTGAGTAACCAGTAGAGAAAACAGGGAAACAATGACCCAGTTCCCATAGGAAAATACAGGTCCCAGGCAGCTGTCCTGACTTCAAAGACAATGAGATCCCATTCTCGTGGCAGTTTTCCCTATCTCTAGGAGGTGAGCTCTTCTTTGGAATCAAGGAATATTGGACGGTGCGATATGGAGTCAGTTGGACCTGTATTTGACTCCATTTAAATATTGTAAACTTTAAACAATTTGCTCTTTTTCTCTGACTGTAATGTCTACTTTATTGCTGGCAATGAGGTTCAGATAAGAGTTTATATTCATTTACATGTATTATACATTTAAAAATGTTCTAAAGTAACCTAAAGAATTCTTCCCCGTGGCCACAGTATTTCCAAAGCTGCATCTCCCAGGTAAGAAGAGGGCCATGTTCTGTTCTACTGGTTCTTCTGTCTGCCAGAGCAGTCAGCTCCCTACACCCCTTAGCGTCTTGCCTTTCTAGCCGCTGTAATGGTTGTCTTGGAGAAGAAACTTCTCTGGAGAAAGGAAGCATGGGAAGTGTATGCTGCTGAGTTGGCAGAATGCCATTTCCAACACTGCTTGTATTTCATATCTTCCAGTGGATTTCCTGGATGGGATCCTCTAAGTTAGGAAAGATTGTCTTATCATCACATGATGTTGCTGTTTGCTACAAGTTCAGCAATTTGGTGTGTGTGCGCGCGTGCATGTGTGTGTGTGCGTGCATTTCTGTGTGTGTGTGTGTGTGTGTGTGTGTGTACCTTGGATGTCATTCCTTAGGAGATGCCCATCTTGTGTTTGAGACAGAGTCTCTTGCTGCAACCTAGGGCTTATCAATTTGGCTAAACTGACTTGCCAGCAAGCCTCAAGAGTCTGCCAATCTCCACTTCCTCGGGACTGGGATTACAAATGGGCACCACCACACTTGGCTATTATGTGGATGTGGGGGTTGAATTGAGTCTTACTTTACTGACTGATCTATTTTTCCAACTCAGGTGCTCAATATTTTTATCCATAAAACAGGGAGATCATGTCATCCACCTCAGGGTTGCAATGGTTGTAAGTCATTCGTCTCTTGCAAGGCTGTGGTTTACACCAGGGCTTGTGTGTGCCAGGCAAGCACTCTACCTCCGGACTACACCCCAAGTTCCTTAAAGAAACTTGTTTAAACAGACACTAAGCCTGGTGATTGGCACTCTGTAAATATTGGTTTTCTTGTTCCAGCGCTTTTGGGTTTTGTGTTCATCAAATAGTGTTGTTATTCTAAAGAAGTGCCAACTCAGGAACTTTAACTCCGAATTAAGAGGTGCTAGGGGAAGTTCAGCTTTGAGCAGAGGCTGTAGGAGTCTGTGGTGTTTGTTCATTTGTTCACTCGTTCGTTCATTCGTTTGTTAATAAACAGTAGTGGCTTTTCTTCCCCTTCCTGTGGTCATGGGCCTGCTGAGTCACTCACGGTTCTATCCCTTGGCCCATGATATTTGCTATGCCTTGTGGAATACAGCAAAAACCAACCAAAAAAAAAAAAGTACCAATAAAGAGCAGATGATTTGAGGGACTTTGTTTGCATTCCAGGGCTTGCTCCCCTAGTGAGATAGGAAACCTTTAATAAGACTTTTCCTAAATAATGTTACATGTGAACGGGGAATTTTTCCCTCCGTTTTTCCAACAAATGATTATTTCATGAGGTTTCTTTTTATTTTTTTTCTTCATCTTTCATGCTCTTAGTGCATTCCACAAAGAGCTCATTCCTCTCCTGGTTACTGATTGATGGGTCTGCTCTGTGTGCCCTTTAATTTTGCAATAAGCCAACAAGAAGTTGAGACCACAGATTTAGAGAGAATTGACTTATTCACTTATCCAGATTCACTGGAGCAACAGGCCAATTTAGTCATTTCGCTATGGTCCTGCGGAGGGCAGGAGTCCTCAAGAAGGAGCACTGTTCTGTCAATAACCAGGGAGAAGAGAGCTTGCTTGTCCGTCTCCCCCCTTCCTTCCAGTTCAAAGCAGCCCTCCGCAGTGATCCCTTCCAGGAAGTCAGCTATAGGACTTGGTCCCAACACTAGGATTCAGAATTCCATGAGACATCAGCTAAGTAGAAATGGACAGTCACCACCTATGGATTCTTTGTCACTTTTTCTTTTTAAAAGTAATCATGAAATGCCATAAAAGAAAACAACTAGAATCCACCATGGCATCTTGATATGAGTGAACTAACAAAGGCAAACTTCAGCCCCTGCTGCCCCCAATCCCAGCTGAGTTTTCATCATAAGGCTGGGTGTCCATCAGGATGCAGAGGCACTAATATAATATTTCATGACTTGATTTACAAACTCGCTAAGAATCCATCTTTATTATTATTATTATTATTATTTTGCATCTTTACTGTGTATAGTAACCAGTCTAAAATGTACAAATACTGCTTCAAGCAAGAAACTAAGAACAAATCCAAGTAGCTCAAGTAGATCCTAAGTGAGGTACTCTCTACGGGTCATGGTGGAAATGGAAAGACAAATGCCCACATGGACTTTGCCCCAGCTGTGAACTTCCATTCCAGACCCCAGTATTGTGTGTGGCTCTACCACACGTGACCAGCTAACTGCCTGTCTGACAGCTCTTAGGGAACAGCTTTTCTCCTGAAACTCTCATCATCACATTTTAGCAGAAGTGAAAATATTAGCAGTGGGGTTAGTGGCCAAGACAGAAATAGAATCCAGGAATCTGTATCCTTTCCCTTGCCACACCTACCAGTGCACGGTTCCTCCCTAGCCTGCAAATTCAACGTCTCTAGGCCCACTGAGTAGACCATTGACAGTTGACTGATTCCCTTCCTTCCTACTGAAGATTTGTTTTATTCTTAAACATCTTGTTTAAAAATACACTCTCATCTCTTATATGCAATCATGTTGTATGTATATGTGCATGTGTGGAAGCCAGAAGTTGATGTCCAGTCTCTTCCTCTATCATTTTCCGCCTTGCTTTTTAAGTTATAAATAAAATATAATTAAACTTCCCCCTTCCTTTTCCTCTCTTTAATCCCTCTTATGCACCCCTATTTTGCTCCCTCTCAAATTCATCACCTTTTTTTCTTTGATTATCATTGTATGTGCTGTATTCACACACAGACACACTCACACACAGACACACTCACACACACACACACAAAATGTATGTATAACCTGCTGAGTGTGTTTAGTGTTGCTGATAGATATATAATTTCAAGGCTGATCACTTGGTATGGCATAATGAGTTAGGGAGCTCATCCCTGGGGAAGACTAATTCTCCCTCTCTCCACAGTCATTGGTTGCCTGTAGTTCTTTGTCTAGGAGGTGAGGCCCCTTGATAGTCCCCCTTTCTTTGTTAACATGTCTGCCATTGTTTGGGTCTTGATTAGGTAGCATGTTATTTTGGTATCCTGAGTGTAGTGTCCCTGTCATTTCCAAGAGACAGCATCTCACAGCTCTGGTCCTCTGGCTCTTACAGTCTTTCTGCCCTCTCTTCTGCAATGTTCCCTGAGCCTTAGGTGCAAGAGTTGTGTTATAGATATGTCCACTGGGTTAAGTACCCCGTGATCAGTTGTTCTCTGTATTTCTTGTGATGGTCTCTGTTCACTGCAAAGAGGTACTTCTTTGATGAGGAGTGAGAGCTACATTAATCAGCGGGTGAAAGGAAAAGTGTTTAGAATGCAGTTTGGAATTATGCTAATGTAGTAACAGGCAGCAGCAGATTCTCCTCTAAGATCCATGATTTCACTAGCCCCAGGTAGTTAATTAGGTTTCCTGTACCGGACATGATTTCCCTCCTGTTGAGCAGGATTTAAGTCCAGTTATGTATCTGTTGGTTACCCCTAAGCTATGAGTACCACCGTTGCACCCTTAGGTGTCTCATACTATTGCTGTTCACTGTTATGGTTCGTGGGTGTGGCTCATATGGTTCTCCCACCTTAGTTTTTTGAGACAGGGTCTCTCACTGATGAATAATACTGGCTGGAGAGCAAGCCCTCTGGTATCCTCTCTCAACCTCCCAGCACTGAGATTACAGCCTTAAGCCTCCATAACTGGCTTCTTACATAGATGCTGAGGATCTGAATTTAGGTTGTCAGGCTAGTACAGCCAGCACTTTACCCACTGAGCCATCTTCCCAGATTTCTTTATGTGATTTTGAGCAACATGGAACTTGTTTAATCTAATATTAGCATTCCTTGCTTTTAGAAACTGAATCAGCAAATGTCCATGAAGCCATAAATTTTCATGCAAAGAACTTTGATTTGACAGAAGCAGTATAGACTAGGGAGCCATATAGAACAGATTTGAATCTGACCCATGGTGCTGTTGATTTCAGAAAACTGATTGACTTCTCTGAACCTCAGTTTCTCCATCTCTAAAGCCAGAATAATAATGTTGACTTTGCTGAGTTGGGAAGATGAAATAAGCTAAAGAAATGTCAGACAAGCATTCACTGCTGAGTCTATAGGTGGGAAGTACTGAATCAAAGCTACTTTCTGTTCTCCCTTCCCTCATTTAGAACAGGGTCAGGGACCCAGGAAGGCATCAAATCTCTTCAAGTTTACAAGGATTAGAAGTAGGCAAGGATTAGAAAAACAAAATTTTATAATGAATAGTATCATAGATGGTTGGTATTAACTGACTTCCCCTCCTTGGACTTATTTGAGACCAAGAAATATTTCTGTTAAGTCTTGTTAAAAGAAAATCAACACATGTAACATTGAGAAAAATTCTTGCCGTAAGTCACTTAATACTAATGCTAAAGCAGGTATGTTAAGAGCTGAGAAATTAGTTGAGATTAAAATATTTGGGAAAGTTTTCATGAAAGAATCAAGAGTTTACCTGAACCCTAAAATGAAGGAAGGGGTTTTTCAGACTGGGGTATTTAGGATGGGATGAGTGAGAAGCAGAGGAAGGGACCATGAGACATAGACAAGTTAGAAAGAGAATGTCACAACAAAGGGGTATTCATTAGGCACCTATTAAGTGTCAAGCCTTTTTTTTAAAAAGCACTTTGTATGCTGTCATTTGTCTCCAGCATAGGGATAATCACAAACCCAATTATGCAGTTGGAGAGAGCGAATCACCTACCTGAGTAAATGGAAGGCCTAGTGTTCCACTACTGTTATGAGAAGGGAGCCATTATGTTTGGGTCCAGAGCCTGCTAACTCCTAACTCACAGCAGCTGCTAGACTTAGTCCTCAGCTTCCCTCACATACTAATAAGGATCAGTTAAGACTGGGCTGTGAATGAACCCTCCGAAGTATAAAACATCATGGATCCCAATTATTCCTGTTAATGATATCAGATGAGAGGTGACAAATAGCCATCTGAAAATGAGGGAAGGAAAGATACAAAAAATGGCTCCAATATGTAATTATATGGATAAACCGAGCCAGTGGTCATTGCAGGTGCCTAGCCGTGTTTTCTGACAACTCCGAGGCCTGACAGAGCCTCACATTTCCTTTCAGACATTGTTCCAGATGGGCGTTTCCAAGTCACCAGGGTGAGTATGGAGAGAAGAAACTGTTTTGTCACCTGGCACTGGGTCTTGTACCTCAAGCGAGATGTGCCATTACCAGGATACTTACTTCAGTGGGTCTGTAGCATATGAAGGAGGGTTTGCTCTCCAGTGGTCATGATGGAGCATGCTACACCAAGGGCTACTAGGTAAATGCTGACCACTTAATATAGTTCTTCTAGACCTATTCCTCTTATGTCTTTCCTTTGTTGACTCTGTTTAATTGTGAGTTGTTATTGTTTGTCTATATTGATGTCATTTAAATATGGACATAGAAGCACAATGTCATTCCTCCTTAAAAAGAAATAGCTTATAAATGGTCCATCTTTGTGGACTTGCAGTTATTTTTGTGTGAGAGCCTCTGACAGAGCTGCTGACTTGGGTTTCTAGGCAGACCTGTGGACCAGTCTTTGAACAGATGGTAAACAGAGCTTATTTCATTTACTCTGGAGACAGAGATAATTGCATCTGTCCAGTCAGTGTTTCAGTGAGCCTGTGCAGGCTAGGATGCCACACCATTCATGTTGGTAGCATAGAGACACAAATGGGGAGGCAAGCACTGGCCTGTACTCCACAGGAGGTACCTGAGGCTCCTCTGAGCTCAGCTTCTGACTCCAATAAGTATAGACAAGACTGGGAGATCAAAGTTGGTGTTGATCAAGTTGGACTCCCCCAGGAGCTATATTTTCAGTCTCTTGGGGGAGCAAATGACTAATAGAAATATTTCCTTGGTCCCAAATGAGTGTAAGGAGGGGAAGTGTCTTGGTACCAGCCATCTATGATGATACTTATCACAAAGCTGTGTCTTTCTAACCCTCCTTGCAAACCAAGGGGAGGGGAATCCCCAGCACCAAGGCATACACGTGAATAGAAAGCACCACAAGTAACAAAAACACCTAAAAAGGTCATCAGAAACTCAGGGGGCCTCTGGAACTTCACCTCCCTGCCTTTCTGAAGAGCTCAGTAGTCAGGGACAAGGAAGTGGGCAGAGACAGCCAAACTTCATGCAGAAGTGACTCCGCCACAGAAAGTGCACAGCACAGCTGGTAGGAAAGTTCCTCTCACATCATCCTGTGAAGCTCAGAGTCATCTGACAATTGGCCTGCTTCTTTTCCCCACCTAGGTGGCCAGACTGTCTTTGCCCCGTGCTAACTGCAATATTGCTTATAGTTGGTAAAGGCACCGTTAGAAGCCACAGTGGCTACCCTGTCACAACTAACCAAGAGAGTGTGTCATTTCCTGCAGTGGGCCCAAGATCAGATACAACGCTGCCGCCAGATTGGGCTAGAGATGGAAACAGCACAATGGCCTGCTACTTGTGGCTTCCTCAACTGTTGCCACCCCAACCCCCAACCCCAGTCCCAGAACCCAGGTGCTAACGTCAACCCATTGGGGGTCAGGGAACAATGTGTTGATATGCAATTAGTGCTCACCATGCCTATGGCCACAGCACTACAGTTGCTGGCCAAAAGTCTCCCCCCTGGGGTGCACATTCTAGGGGAAGTAGGCCAAAGAGAAAGCCTCACTCACCGTTGTGCTGGGTTTGAACAAATAGACACTGTCCTCAGTACATCTCCTCTGAACTCAGTGCTGGACGTGACACAGTCAAGATGATGGGAGGAGGACGCTTAGATTGGGTATGGACAGCTGAAGAGATTCTGCCTCCCTCCGTGTGTGCTGCCTCTCCTGGAGCCTGACTTTCCTCCAAGGACTCTTGTGATCAGCAACTCTCGTCCCCAGTTTGGCTGTGGATTACTTTGGGAATCCACTCCAGGGAAAGCCTGCGGCCAGCAGTAGCGGTACTGTGCCCATAGGCATAGTTGCATCTCAGTGTGCTCCCGCTCCCTCATTTCAATAGACTGGCATCAGGACCTGGTGGTTCTGGGGCTGGGGAGGGCAGAAGTGGAGGAAGCCAGTACACAAGAGAGACTTTTACTCCCAGATAATTGTGCACAGTGTGAAGTCTCTGGAGTGGAAGAATTCTCACCATAAAGACAAATATGCTCAGGATGTCTCCCTCACGGTTCCTCCCTCCCTTTTTCCTCAGCCACTGCCAAGTATCTCTGGGCAGAGAGGCTTTCTCAAGGTTGAAGATGGTGAGGCCCAGCAACAGTCATGGAATTCTACGTACAACACCAGACCTGATGCAAACTGAAACATGGTTGGCATTTTTCTCTGCAGCCTCCTCCACTAACAGTCACCGGAATATATTCTCCTCATCGTGTTTGTGGACTCAACACTTTAAAGTACAGAGGAGTTAGGCACATTTCCCAGAATTGCACAGCAGAGTAATGTCAGAGGCAAAACTAAATAGAGACAGGCTGCTAGAATCCCACAATCGTGGGATATTTCCCCACATCAAATTGAAGCTTGATGTTTTATGACAGATATTTCAAAAAGAAAGGTCCTGACAGCATTCACCTTTTCCCAGAGAATCGTTGTCTTACAGTCAGTCCTTCACAATGGGAATAGCAGACCGATATCCTAAAGTCTTATCAGTTCTTTGTTCTAGAACAGACAGTTGATATTCACTGAGCTGAAGGGGGGGGGGATCTTTTTTCATCATGGAATGATTTATAATTTACCAGAGCTTGGCAAAACTAAGCGAGTGAATAGTAAAACCAGATTTGTTTTTGTGATGCTCAAATTCCAGAATATTTAGTCTGACTTTTCCTCACAACAAATGCTGGATATCTCTTTCCAAAGATGGAAGTGGGTAGGAAGAGAGTGGGAGGGGCAGGGACCTGTGCCTGGAAACATAGCCTTTGGACCTGCATGCTGGGCCTACCCTGTTTCTAATCCATTTCCCTCTACTCAAACATGTGCGGATGTGAACACACACACACACACACA
>LOEQ01000004.1:1008586-1027295 GCA_001685075.1 Bramus lutescens
CCCCCACTTAGCAAAGGTCAGATGGGCTGGGATTTGAAAGCAGTGAACCTTGAGTGGTTGGGGGAACTACATCAGCAGCCAGAAGGTGGTTTCTAATTTTGTTAAAGTCCTCCCTTGACATTTCTGAGCTTTTCTAGTTGCAACTGAATTTGGGGCACAGTGCTAGGGCCCTTAGTAGACTCACACAGTTCTTCCAGGCTCACTTTCCCTTTCTACTTTCGGAGAATTGGCCCTGCTGGAATCCAGGGGACTTTCAGGCCTAGAAAGGCTCCTGACTGCTGGACCAGGTAGCCTGCATGGGTCAGTACCACTTTTGTCTCAGACTGGAAGCCCCACGTGTCTGCTTCTTGGTGTTGTTTTTCATAGTGAAAACAACCGACGTGTCTATGAAAGCTGTAAAGTGCTCTGTGTCCCTTCTTTCTGCATTCAGTGATCTGTCAACCTCCTGCCACCTGAGCTGAGAACCTGAACTAGCTGGAATTCACCTCTCTTTCAACTCCTCTCATCAAATTGGCTTTAGCTTTCTTTCCAAATATATCTTTCATGTGTCCCTTTGTTTTCTTTGTGTTTTGTGTTATGATCAAGTGATTTATTAAAACTCATAATTGGCTCATTCTAATAAACCCTGTAAGACCTTCTGTTTCCATTCTGCTATTTGGCCTTACTCCAGGGTGTCTCCCTCTTACTCAAAATGCTGAAGATTGTCTTTTCTGAGAATGTGCTAAAATATGTGTGCCAATTTAAAAATATTCAGGAATTTGAGGTTTATTCTAACAGCCATGTAATATAATGTGGGAGTCAGCAAATGCAAAAACTCCAGTACCTTTCTTTTGAGTGGACTAGTTTCTAGAACCCCACTAAATAAGGTTAATCCTTCTTAACCCTGCCGGGTCAGCCCTCCCCTTGCTGGTCAACCCCCTAAGTCCTTGAATAAAGTGTCTATGTCAAGCATGCAATCTTCTGATGCCCTTCTCTCTGTCTCTAGAACAGTGTTTCTTTCTTGTTCTCTCATCCCTCTTCCCAAGGCCAATCCTCCAGTCTCAAAGGCTGCCTCTTGCACAGAGCCTCCTGGCCTGCACAGTTGATCTTGTTCTCTCCCTCCTCTGTCCTCTCTGCCTGCTTAGGTATGTAAAGAAATGCTCTAAGAAGGTTAACTTTTCATATATGTTTAAACCAGATTGGTAGCTATGTCTTGTGTGAGAGATCAAACTTAGGGCCTCATGCATATTATAATAGCAAGTGCTTGATTACTGAATGTATAACCAGAGCTATGCTATATTTTTTTGTGTGCATGTTTTATCAGTGACCAACCAAAAGCTGTAGGCGTACTATAAACCATAAGGAGATATTAAGTGAATACCACATAAAATAGAGACCAGCACTCTGCCTAAGAATGTCATTAAAAGTCATTATAATTATACACATAGCACGTGCGCACACATACTACACACACACACACACACACACACACACACACACAATTTGTTCAGCTCTGAGGAAACCAAAAGAGAATATCTTGCTTCTTTATTTGAAAATAAGTGCATTTCTTTTTCTTGGCTCCCTGCTTTATATTAAGCAAAGAAGTAGAACAAAATGGAGGGGAAGAAATGACTTTGAACTCTAGTGTAATGGCAACAGGAAAGTGATGAGCTGCTGCATGGAAAGAGAGATTCCTAGTTCATCCTTAGGTAACTAACTCTTCCTAATTATGAAGCCCTAGTGGGAAATGAAGCCGATGGGTTTTTTTTTGTTTTGTTTTGTTTTAAGTGTTTTTCTTATATTGAGGGAACTTGTAAAGAGAACATAGAAATATTTTTCCCAAAGTTCACAATGGAGTTACTTACCAGTGAGTTAAAATAAACAGATTTTGGCTGGGGAAAACACTTGCCTAATACTCATGAGACAGTGATATTCTATCCCAGAACTTTAGACCAAAACAAAACAAAACAAAAAATAAAAACAGAACACACCAAGCGGTGGTGGTGGGGGAGTTTGTGGGGAGCAATACTTAGAACATGCGTTCCTGCTCAAATGTATTGCAATGGTCCCAAAGTGTCAATGAGAAAGCTGTGAAAGAGATGGCATAAAATAGAATAAACCACTTGTGGATTTTAGTCCTCTATTTGATCACCTTTGTCTATGTGTAGCTATGACCATGGGCAGATCTTTTGGACCTCAGTTTCTTCTGTTTGATGTTATTTGTGAAGGAGTAGAAGACTGCTCAAGTCTTTTTCGGTGCTGACATGGTGCGGTGGTCTGCAGCTGGGAAGCCCTCAGCCACGGGTGGCTCTTCTGGTTTATGGAGTCCTGTAATGGATTTCAGCTGCATGGCAGAGACCCCTGCTTAAACAGTGCTCCCTTGAAAACAGTTATGAGAGCAGGCAGCCAGGAGCAGCCAACAATAAAATGATCTGGGCTGACCTGAGAGGAGCACCCAGCAGGAGTTGATCCAGGAAATGAAGTCCCTTCTGCTCTGATGCAGAAAAGGGAATACAAGTGACCTGGTCCAACTGAGCCATCTCTCCTGCCCGAGCTGATCCTGTGCTATTAATATCTGCCAGCTGCAGGCCCAGAGCATCCCCTGCTGAGATCAAAGGAGCCCCTATCTTAGCTGGAACAAGGTCATCTGCACAGGGCTATAAAAGTAAGTCCTGGCTGGCTACAAGGATGGCTGTGGGGGAGGAGAAGTCAGGAGATGGGAGGCACTCTCCTGCTCCTTTCATCTCAGCTGACCAGCTGTTGCCCTCCCAGTGTTTGTAGAGTTGAGAGTTCTTTGTTTTTGTGTTGCTGCCTCTGCCTTATTCAATTTGTGCCTGGGTTGTTGTCTGGATTAAGCACACCCAGTGCTCACAGTTTGGGTCCCAATGTGAGTCCCTGAATTGAGGTTGTTGCAGTGTTGAGTTACCCAGCTCCCAGTTGGGAAGGCCAAAGAAGGGAGGCGTGGACCCCATAGGCCAAGGCCTTTCCCAGCCTACTCCTGCCCTACAGCTTGTGCCTTAAGAAGGAATTCTTAAGAGGACGCATTCAATTACTTGGCATTTTGAAGTCTGCCTTTCACAAACTCACTCATTAATTTAAGAAAATAGAACTTTCCGGGCTCCTGCACACTTACCGAAACTGCGAAGTCATGTCATCCCATCCCAGTGTGCTTTTCAGTCTCTCTGGGCTGCACACACTCCGACTGTTTCTATGTCTGTATGGAAGAGATGTGAAGAGAATGAGAGGCAGACAAGCCCAGAAACATATACAAAGTGAGAAAGAAGCAATATGGGGGAGGGGGTGTGGCAGGTATGCCGAAGTGTCCATACTAGAGCAGCCTCAGCAATGAGGTCATTTGTCCCACTCTGTATATTAGAATTAAAACCCCACCAGTGAGTTGTTCTTTAGACCCCCTTACTGCCTTACAGTAATTTCAGGGCTAGAAAAGATTTCAGCAATGTTCTGTTTGTCCAACCTGCTGTTTCCAAAAGAGACTGAGTAGAAATAATGATTTTATTGCTTAACAGTTTCCATAATTCTAGGCCTGGGTAGGTACTGTCATTCAAAGTATCTTTTTAAGTTTTTGTTCCATTGACAGAAACCCTGACACATAAATCGTCAAAGTTCAGTCATTAGTTATTACAACTTTTCTGTTTCTTAGCTCTCACTTCTTCCTTGTAGCCACTGAAGGGACCACAGGTTGGGTCCCTTCAGCAATGGGCCTCAGTCATTGGAACTCTTTCCCCATGTTGATCATTAAAGAAAGGATCTAGTAGTCCAGCTGCCTATAAATGCATATCCTGGGGCAGAGTTGGTAGGTGACATTGGTGTTTGGTAGCAAGACTGAAGCTCTGCTCAGCCCACACCATTAGCTTGCTTTCTTATGATGGGTTAGGAGGGTAGCAGCTACTTTTAAATGCAGTGGCATGTCACACTTGAGAAGTTCCAGGTGACTTCATGGGATGGGAGACATTACTGGACTTCCATCCCACATTCTAGCATCTGGTATGTTGTTATCTTCTTATCTCTGTTAGTAGTCTTTGGTAGATTATAGCACATGGAAACTAACACTTAAAAGTGCATGGAAGGGTCAAGGATAGAACAAAAGAAAAACAAAATGCACTTCTTACTAGAACCAAAAGTGTTTTTTAGTTTAGTGCTGGAACTCCTTTCTATTCCTGTTGCAGTCAAGGGAATTGATGGCTGATTTCATTTGCAAGAGAAAGTATTTTGGGATTCAAATTCCCTAACTAGCCACCCTTGCAAAAAGCTGGAGTCCATTTGAAACATTATATGCAAGTGTGTGTGGCTTGTGTGTCTTTTAAAATAAATTTAGCAAGCAAAAGCAGCTCAGAATGGTTGGGCGAATCAGGGACTCATGGTTGTGAAAGAAGCAGACTTCAAAGCGTGGTATGAATTTTCTAGTTTTATTTCCACTCTTGCTTTCCAGCTGGATCTGCTCTGGATTTACTGCAGGATGTTTGAAAATGTGGCTCCCTGCTAATCTCAGACAGTTGCTATGATCAATGGTTTCTTTCATTTCCGATAAAAAACACTGGTTTTTCTGTTTAAATTGTGTGTACTTTCAGCTTTATTATTTTAGTTGTGATTTATTGTTCTGCATTACCCAAATTTGTAATCCATTAACCACAAACTTTTGGGTGGGTTGGTCAAGTTAGCCAACTCTCCCCACAAGTTAACTCCAAAGCCTTTCAGAGTTCAAGCTCACACTGAAGTTCATAGGTTTGTGTAGATCATGTAGACAAGGATATGGGTGGATCAGGTTCATACCCACTCTTCAGGGGTATGGTGTATGGCTGTACTTGGTGCTTTTGGAATAACTGGCATCAGGTATCACCATGTGATTCTGAGGTTAAAAGGAACAACTGTTATTAGCAGCCTTTGTATTAGCATTTCCAGAGTTCCATAAAATGTCTTAAATTGATAAATTTCTTAGTTCACCTCAAGCAACTGAAGCATGAACTAGAGAAACAATTGCTTGAAGGCCACACAGTGAGAGTAAGAGGTAGTGCCAGGGACAGAAGTCACCACGCTTCCCACGAAACCTTAGCTTTGGAGACTGCAGTGCTGTAGGAGTAAGTTTTGGATAAAGATATTTAAAGAACCCAGTGATCTTTCAGTTTTTTTTTACTCCAAAGCCACAGACATATGTCAACACACAGGACATTTCATGTGTTTCTCTTCACAAGGGCACACACATCTGCCCACGTCCCACATTCCCTGCATTCTAGAATCTGTGGTACTTGACTATATATTACCTCCAGCAACTGTTGAGATGCCATGAAAAGTCTAATTTATGGAAAAAAATTAAAAGCACAAAATTGTGTGGCGTTTGGCTAAAGAGAGTCTAAATATTATGTAAGACAGGAGAAACTGGAGTTGAGAGGAGAAGGGCACTGCCTACTAATGTCAGAAAAGCTATAAATCTCAAGAGGGAGGGGAGCTAGTGGAGGGTTTTCAGCAAGGAGGTCAAGGAGGCAATATAACCATGGCTGAGGGATCAAAGCAGAAAAGGAACAGTAAAGTCAAAGACCAGGAAGTCATGAGATCTGTGCTCATTTGGTGAAGGGAGACGCAGGTGAAGCCCAGGTATGATGTGCAGTCACATAGACGACAGGTTAGACAGCAGAGAGAAGTCTTTGGGGTAGTTTGGGGGAGATCTGGATATATGGTTTTTGTTTTATTGTGTTTAAATTTTTAAGATTATATTTCTTTATGTATGTACATATATATGTGTATATGTGTGGCACACACATGTGGGCAGGCCAGAGAAGAATGTATGGGATTTGGCTCTTTCCTTCCACCATGTAGGTCCCAGAGATAAAATTCTGATGCGTTTACCTAGTTATTCTTTATCAATAAAAACTTGGGAGTCAGATATCAAGGTAAGAACCTGAATGATTAGAGAAGTGGTGGGGAGGTGACCAGTGACCTCCTCTCTCCTTCCATCCAAAAGGACCAAGAATCTTTTAGCCCCACCCTATTATTTCCTGTGTCTCTCTATATGTCCTCTGTCCTCCAGAACCTCTATGGCTAATTTTGGTCAGCTAGTATCTAGTTCTACCTTCTGATTCAAAGTAAACTTTATTGTCAATTTTGGGAGTGTCAGAGTATGACGAAAATATACCACAACAAAATTCATCATCAGACTTAGTGAGCCCTTTATTCGCTAAGGCATCTTATAGACTTTTGTTTTGTTTTTAGACTGGGTTTTGCTGCATAGCCCAGGTTGGCCTTAAATCTGTGATCCTCCTGTCTCTACCTCCCAGATACTAGGATTACAGGTATCCATCTTAGTGTCCTGCTCCAGGATAGATGTTCTGAAACTATTTCTCCTTATTCTCAGACCTCTTTACCATCTAGAATTTACTGTCTGGTTTCTCAGATCTGCACATGTTTTTGTTAAGGTCTAAGGGTCAAGAAAATCAAAGTGATGGGGTCACCAAACCCAAGCTTTGCCAGTTGCCTCAGCTGCGGGCATAACTGGACCAAAGAGAATGGTGCAATCCTGGAGGCTTTCCAGTTGGAAGGAATCTCTGAGAAGATATCCTTGCTGGCCGTCATCACAGATAATTCTATTCTTAGAGTGGGAAGGCCAGTTGGTTGGCTTGATGAAGGAGAAGGGAAAAGTAGATGATTGGTTTAGCTTGTTCTGTGAGGCGACATGACATACTTTCAGAATGCAATGTAGAATCATTGGGGGTTAGCAGGTGGAGTGTCCCAAGATCCAGCCAGGTAGTCTATCCTAAGAACAGCCCAGCCAAACTCAGAATATAGCTGAACAATATTCCATTGTATAAATAGACCACATTTTCATTATCCAGTCATCAGTTGGTAGACAGGTAAGCTGTTTCCTGGATATTGTGAGCAGAGCAGCAGTGAACATGGATGCGTCAGTTATCTCTGTAGTAGGAATATCCCCAGGATTGGTAAAGCATGATCACATAGTAGATCTATTTCTAGTTTTTTGTGGAGCCTCCCAACTGATTTCTATGGTGACTTCCACCAACAGTGTCTTCCTTTCCCCGTATATATATGCCAGAATGTTTTGGCTTTTTTTTAAATCTTATCCATTCTGACTAAGGTAAGATGAAATCACAAAGTAGTTTTGATTGCATATCCCTGACTAAGGATGCTTAAAACTGGTAATTACCAGACATTTGTGTTTCTTTTACTAAAAACTCTTTTTAGTTCCATACCCCAAATTTTCATTATGTTGTTTGTTTGGTGTTTAGGGTTTGTTTTTTAGTTATTTGCATATTTACTAACCCTCTGTCAGTTGTGTAGCTAGTAAAGATTTGTTTTTTTCCTATTCAATTGGCTGTCTCTCCTTTCTTGAGCCTAGAATCTTACAAGAGCTTGTGAGGTCCACTTAGTCCCCTCATCTTGGAAGCAAAGTAGCTGAAGCACGGAGCACTTATGTAGCTTGCTGATATTCACATCACAATGATTAATCGGAGCCAAACCTGGAGTCTGGCATCTGAGCCTGTTCATCGGCACATGGCGCTCAGCTCTCAAGGATCTGTGCAGGAGACTTCCTGGTCAAGTGTCTTGTTGCCAGAGCTGAGTGGACTGGAGGCTACTTCCTAGCACCACCCCACTCCCACTCCTACCCCTGGAATCTCTCCATGGGCAGATATTCAGGAAGGAGTGTGTCTTAACAATGACAAAGCATTGCATTTCAAGCAAGGGAACTTGGATCCACTTGGACTACCTCTGCCACCAACCACTGTTCAAGCAAGTCACTTAAACTTCTCTGGCTCTCATTTCCCTTGACCACACTAAGTGATACCTGTTGGCCTTTTCAGAGTGTTTGTAGAGCTGTGTCCCATCTTTTCAAAGCAAATGCTCTATCCTCCTCTGACCCTCAGGCAGGCTTCTCTATCCTGCGATGATAAGCAGCATAAACCCCAGGCTGGAGCAACCCCTCTCCAGGCATTTGGCACCTTCCTTGTCAGTTTCTATGCTGGTTATCTTTGCATTCTGAATCTATAGTCAATATTTTGCATATTATCTATAAAGCCTGGTGCAAACAACTGTGCAGTTAAGTTATATAAAACACATCAGGAAGTTTTTAAATGAGAAAGGTTCTAGTATTTGCTTCCCATATCCCACTTAGTACGATATGTATGTCTGGCATTGGGTCATATTCAAAGGTCTCTCTTGTTTTCTTTGGAGAATGCTTGCATACCATAATGAAGCTAACCCTTACATCTGAGTTGGCTAGGTGTTGTGCTTTAGGTGATTAGACGGGGAAAGATAAACAAATACAGAAAGGGCTGATAAATGAGGTTCATAGACATGCAACAATTTAGGTCTCACTGTTATACAGCACATAATGAGTTGCGAAGAATGAGGGAGAAAGGTCAAGTCCTATAAGATGGCTCAGTGGGTAAATGCACTCGCTACCAAGCCCGACCACCTGAGGGAGATTCCCAGAACTCCCATGATAAAAGAGGGAACCAAATTATTCTATGATCTCCACGTGCATATCTGGGCAAACAGATGCCCGCCAATAAATAAATAAGTAAATGTTTTTAAGGAAGAAATGGAGAGAGAGGAAAGCCATTGATGACATGGTCTTTGTTGGTGATGGCACGAGCCACTGTCTTAGGATATCAGAACAAAACTAAAAAGATTCCTTGACTAGTCATCTTGAATCCCACTGTGTGTGCGGCACCCTGGCTGTCATCTGATAGACAGCCTTTGGCCCTGATCACACCTACTGGCTGCTATGATTCAACTCCATGCTTCATGGAGAATTTACCAGACTGGTCAGTGTAACTCGGTATAGCTTATGCCCAA
Source organism: Bramus lutescens (assembly GCA_001685075.1). Taxonomy (NCBI): domain Eukaryota; kingdom Metazoa; phylum Chordata; class Mammalia; order Rodentia; family Cricetidae; genus Bramus; species Bramus lutescens. The sequence goes on from LOEQ01000004.1 coordinate 1,017,392, forward strand.
GGTGGGCACCCCTTTTTCTTGGCTAGCATTTTACTGAGCGCCCAATCAGATAGACTATTGCTTAGTTCCTAGGCTCACTCCAGACACAAACAATTCAACACATGCTGGTGCAGTGTTCATGTCAGGGAACTTGGCTTTCCTCTGCTGATCGTCTGGTTTTCTTGCCCCTTGAAGCTAGAGTTTGGAGTAACTATTGAAGCAGTCTTGAGAAAGCCGTTAACCCTTGAGGGTGTAGTTGTTTATCAACAAGTATATTCAAAAAATGGTTTTCAGTCAGGGCCTCGCTACCAGTGGCAGCCTAAGTTAATTGTTAGAATCATAATGTGATTTGCTTTCCCCTCCACTCAGAGAAATAGGAAACTCTAATTCACAGGTCATTTCTGGTGTTGTCACCAACTTGTGGTCTCAAATTAGGTTAGACACCCCCCCTTCCACCTTCCGTCTCGAGTTGCTCGTCTGTTACCTGGGCTAATGCCTGAAACCTCACTTTGTTTCAGATTTTTTGAGAAACCATTTCCTTTATGGTGATGTACTTATCAGTCGAGTTTAGTGTAATTTAGTCTAGATATGAATTAGTATGAGTCGAAGCTGCACAATCAGGAAAAGTCATCTACGATTAGTCACGGCCTTTGTCCAACTGACATTAAGTACCATAATAGGAATAGAGAGAGTATAGTCTTGACCCTTTGGCCTCCTGATCAGCCTTCTCACAGTGATGAACGTACCTGCAGTTTTTAATGTGTGTGCTGGGGAAATCTTTGGAATACGTAGTTGGCAGCACATCGCTTTGGGAAGAGGTGCTTGGCTCGCGTCCGATTGCATTGGGAGCGGTCTGGGAGAGAAAGAGGTGGAAAATGTTTATGGACCCCTGAGGGACAGGGACCCCTGAGGGACAGGTAATGGTGTACCAGGTTGTGAGTTCTACCCTCAGTAAAGGACTCTAGAAGGGTGGGGAGACTCATGAGAAAAGAGGTGATTCTGTTGACCAGTCACCCTTCCTCAAACCAAGGCTGGGAAAGGAACCCAGCTCCTCCTGGATTGGATGAAAATATTGAATATTTTTTTTCCTAGCTGGAATTTGACAGGGTCAGTTCATGTCTGGGTTTTCAGCGCTCTAAACAGGGCTCTTTTGTCTTGGGAGGCAGTCGGACTGGTTTTTCCTCCAGGCAGGTGCACAGAGGGCGGTTATTGTAGCCTGGAACACAAACACCAAGCCCTCCACCCTCATCCACACACTCTCTCCAGCGTGGCTCAAGGAAGTAAAATGAACAATGACTCTTGCAACAGGCAAGCACTGTAAATGCCACTCCTGAATGAAATATTTCTTAAAACTTCGTATCCGTAACTTGATCGGCTCTTAAAACTTAATTATATGTCAGGGGAAAGGAAGCCATTGGCTCCTCCAGCTGTCCAGGTTGAACAAGAGCGCACAATGGACCATATCCGATTCGCAGCCATACTTAGGTAATCAGATTAATATCTCCTGAATTGAATTTACCCTTTTGATACGGACCCTTTCAGCTGCCTTGTTTCACATCTCAAATTTTGACAAAGCTGTGCAGCCTTTGAGTAAGTTCCCTGAAATCTATATGCGGGAAGCCTGTGCTCTTTGGAACACTTTTTGGGACGTGTACCAATTAAATCTGTTCCTGGCACACTTTTAATGGCATGCTTTCCCCCCGAGTCAACAACTGCTCCAAAATCTGAGGTCATTTATTTAATTTAAAAGCAAAGGTTATGGAACAACCATTGCCGGCTTCACCAGCCAAGTTCCCGTGGCTTTGAAAGGGGAGATGAGGAAGGCGGAGGCTAATAAATTAAGATACTTATACACAAAATAAGTTAAGTACTGTGTCTCTGTTAAATGAGTGTCAAACAGGGTTTGCCCACACCCACGCTGCCAACCTTCTTCCCCTTTCTCTTCAAACCAATCCCTTCCTTCTAGAGCTTGCTTTCTCCAGAGGGAGTTTCACCCAGTGACTGTTGATCTCTCATAGGACAAACATCTGGACTAGATTTTTGTCAGCTGGAGTTGAGAGAGAACTGTAAATGATGCAGCAACTTTTTCATCCTTATTAAATTTATTTATAGCCAGTCTGCAGCCAGGAAGCGGGCCTGAGCCCTTGATTGGATGTTCTCGAGGAACGTGGGGCAGATGGCATTTCCCCCGTTGTTTTCTAAATAATATCAAAGATAGTGTTACATCATCCCCAGCTCAAGATTGTTTGTTTGTTACCCTGAAGGACACTTCATTAGGACATTTTGTGCGTCAGAATTCTCCCACCGTGTTAGCTTATCCAGTGTGCCTTCCTTTCTGTCAGAAAGAGGCGGAAATGTGCCTGGCACAACATTTGAAAAGCTGCAGTGATGGAGAGTCTGTGTCTACTTTGAGACATAAACCAGTGTCATGGGGAGTTTCTTTGCCAGAGGAACTCAAACTGGGTCCCATTCTACCTTTCCCACTTAACAAACCTTCAAACTTTGAGGCTGCCCCCCCCAAAATTCCCAAAACAAAACAAAACAACAACAACAAAAAAACCCTCATTCATTTTTTTCATTATTGAAATTAATACAATAGGCTCTACAAGAGATATTTCTAAATACTTTGCTCAGCCCTTAGACCATATTACATAACAATGCCTTTAAGAAACAAACCTTCTGACTTAGTCCAATGAAGATTTCCTGTGGACTCTGCCCAGCACTGTGATTTGAGATGATCCTTCGATTTTTCCCTCACTGGCACCTATAACTGCATTGTTTGTTTTGCTTTAAGGCTTGGGGATGAGGCTTGCTACCCACAGATGTTTTCTTCTCCAGAGTAGAATCTGTTCAGCTTCTTGCCACCCAAGTCAGCCATCCTCCGCCTGCACAATGGAGCTTACTTACAATTGCTCATCCTGCAGAGGGTCAGTCTCTATTGTGAAAGCCAATTGAAACCAATGCACTTTTATTGGAAAAGCTGCCCCTGATGCCCACTCCCAGGCCATCCTCAGAGGAAACAAGGGATCCCCTGCAGTATCTCAGCCCCCAGGTTCTCGGTCTCCCATCTACCTACAGATCCTTGCTGCAGCACCGCTCTTGCTCTGATGTTCCTGAATCATCTGAAGATGGGTGTTCTAGAAATGTCAGCAGATTCTTCTGCATGTCATCCTGCTTGTGAAATAGGGAAGCCATTCTTAGAGCAACCCTCTTGTGAACTCAGGGTGGCCCTGTGTCCAGGTCTGATGGAAAGCGTCATCAAGGGGGGTGGCTGCTATCTACTGTTGAGCCAACACAATGGTGTCACACTGGTCCTGGCAGCAAAACAAGCCCCAGGAAGGTCATTATTCATTCTTATCACAGTTCAGAGCACTAGGTCATAAAATGGGACAGCCAAAGGTAAAGAATGTTTGTATCAAGTAGGAAAAAAAGGACAGATACAGAGATGAAGTGCAGAGAAAGGTGAAGGGCTTGGGGGTGCAGGGGGGATGGACCAGATGGGTTCTAGATTTGACTTCAGTGCTTTCAGGTAAAAAGTACAGGTTGTGTGAGGGGCAAAGAGTTTTCTGTGTATACTTAGAATCATCCACGTAATTTTAATAAAATAATAATAATAATAAGCACTTAGAAATCTCCCTAAAGTTTTCTTTCTTTTTCCCCTTTCTCTCTCTCTCTCTCTCTCTCTCTCTCTCTCTCTCTTTCTCTCTCGGAATTGGAGCCATGGCCTTGATACACTCTGTCCCACCTCAAGCACCAATACGCTAATGCAGATAGCAGTGAGCTATATCCCGCATGCCTCTCCCCTTATTTATTTGTTTGTTTGTTTGTTTGTTTGTTTTCTGTGTGTGTATTTTGCCTACACGTATGTCTGTGCACTTTGTGCATGCCTGATGCCCACAGAAGCCAGAAGAGTGCTTTGAATCCCCTGGAACTGGAGTTACAGGTGCTTGTTAGCCTCCATGTGGGTGCTGAGAAGTGACCCTAGGTCTTTTGCAAGAACAAGTAGTGTTCTTAAACACTGAACCATCTCTCCAGCTCCTCCCTCCCTTTTGAGGCAGTATCTCACTGAGTTCCCAGAATGAATTGAAGTTCTTATGCAACCTGGGTAGGCCCCGAATTTCCAATCCCCCTACCTCAGCGTCTTGACTAGCTGGGATAAGCAGGCTTCTGTCATCATACTTAGCAAAGCAGCATTTTAATTTATTTTTTGTTTTTTAAGTGTGTGTGTTTATGGATAACTTCGTGGAGTTGGTTCTCTCCACCCATCTTTTCATGGGTTGTGGAGATTGAATTTATGACAGTAGAATTTACCCACTGAGCCATCTCACCCAGCTTCAAAGCAGCATTTTCAAATGCATTGTGGTTGCTATAAAAGGTCCCAGCTAATGGAGGTTAAATGTCTGTCAAAGATGTGGGCATGAACTAACACCGTGGTATTAGACACTAATGAAGTTCATTCCTCTGCCAAAAGAAGTGAGTGATGACAGGGAGATCCCAGCTCTGGCGCCTGGTAGGATATGGCAACGTAAAAGAAGGAAGAATTTTAAACATATAGGAGACCCTATATAAGTTAACTTGACTGGCTATCATGAGGAAACATATAAAACATAAGACTATCTTTATAGATAGTTGATGCTATAATATTATGCTAGTTTGGAGCCATCATCAGGCAACGAAATGTTTTTTTCATTTATAATTCTGTTTTCTATAATTTAAAGCTTTTTTAAAAAGTTGGTTTTGACTGGGTGTGGTGGCACATGCAGGTAACCCAGCATTTAGGAAGCTGAGGCAGAAGGATCAGGAGGTCAAGGCCAGTTTCAACTACAAAATGAGTTTGAGGCCAGCCTGGGCTTTATAAGACTGTTTCAAAACAAACTAATGAAAAAGTGAGGTTCCAACCAGCATCCAATTTGTTTCCTAACAGATGGCTCCTGACTTGGTAATGCCGGTGAGGATGCCCGCATCTCTAGCTGCAATTCCTCTTCCTCTGGCATCTGTAGCCTCAGGATGAACAGCATAAAATTAAGATGAGATAGATACCTTGTGCCCTCCAGGATGGAAGGGCTCACACCAAAGCTTTGTTAGCTATTTTCCCCTTAGGTATCCAAACTCAACTTCCTCTTGCTACCTGATGAGTTCCCAACTGTTCTCTTTCTACCCTTTTTGGGTATATTGTTTGTAAATCCATGAAACCTATAAGCTACAGGACAGATAAGACCAACTATTAAGTGCTCCATGCCTTGTCAGGGGCACAGTCACAAGTCTGAATTCTTGAGGTCAGACTAATCAACTGTATGTGATGAGGGCATAAGGCAGTCTTTAAAAACAAATAAACTTTCTCTTTGAGGAAAGATAGTTTGTCTGAGAGAAAATGAAACTTCCCAGGGTGGAAGGCAGCTTTGTATCTGTGGACTTGTGCTAGACTATTCTTCTGCCCTTTCTCAGAATTTCTTCTTTGAACTGTTTCACTTCCTCGTCACAGATCTTCCCAAGACACCAGTTGGTATGCAGCCTCCCTTGTGGAGAGTCTGAGCCATGCTGTTCACCTAGCCCAGAGCTCATGTTAGTCACTGGGTGTTCGTTGCAGATAAACCTGTGAAGCCTTCCATCCATTGCCCTTCCTTTTCCTTGTACACCTCATCTTTACAGCGTGAGACCCAACCTCTTCAACAGCTTGCTTGGAGGGGAGGAATGCAGAGTGGATTGTTGATGCCATGGCAACCTTGCTAATGGCAGCCTAACAAATCTTCCATCATTTAGTCTTGTTTAAGGAAAAATCAATAAAATTATCCTAATAAACTACCCCCAAATGCCTTAATGAGACTTAATAAGGCCAACTGGGAAGTAGGCAATGGCTGTTACAAAAGCTTAATACCTAAACATCTGTGCATACCGTTTCCTGTCATCTCTTACAAATAGATGATGATTTACATCAGGACAGTGTTCGGGAACAATGGCCTCTTTTTCCCCAGGAACTCTGGCCACAGTGTTCTTGTTGCCCATGGTAAATGGAAATGCCAGTGGTCGTGACCTAAACTCTCTGAATCCTTGCTCTTCTGAGGAACTCACGTTCCGTTTTCAAGAGCAGACTGCTCTACTGTAGTTCTTGCGGCGTGTCACCTCAAGAGTAGCATTTCCCACTGCTGTTGGCCTGCAAAGGCAGCGATGCAGCTTCAGCACTTCCCCCGTAGATGTTGTCATTTAAGAGAGGGCAGAAATTAAAGAGAAAACAAGTAGATATTGGCACCAAACACTGTAATTCAACAAGTAGACCCCTGAAGCTCGACACTGTTATCTCCATTCATGTTGAGCATATCCCACATTCATTTGTGGAGGTAACTATCCTCCATTTAAAAAGGCCCGAATCCATTTGGGACAGTAGTACAGTGGACGATAAATAGAGGGTTTTTTTTTTTTTGCATTTTAGCTAGTGCTAAAATGTAAGTCACAAACACTGGTGATAAGATTACTCAGGATGTCTGTACTAATTATGCCAGGTTAGTGAGAGCACCGTGAAGGAGCTCCTGGAGCCTCCCAGCTGCCCGTGTCCCTGTGAGTTTAAAGCAGAGTAGAGAACTCATCTACTATTCTTCCCATTGTCTTCCTGCTGAAAATACATTGCAAACCAAAGTCCAGAGGGAAAAGGCTCTGCTGCTGTATCTTTGTCCCACTCAGCCATCAAGGCTGGAGAGGAAGGTCAGATCAGTCTTTACACCCACCCTCCCCATCCTCCCACCTGTAAACCTGCAGGAGTCATCCGAGTGTCTAGTACCAGGTACATGTCTTATTTCCAGTGAACAAGACAGTCAGAGGTACAAGGAAGAAGAGAGGAGAGAGTGTGGAGGAGGAGGAGTCAGAAAGAAAAGACAGCACAACTCAGGCCATTAGTCAAGTAGTCCTGGCCTCGATCACATGAGAACATCTTAGTAGCAATTCCTTTCTACAGGTTATAGATGCTGCCAGCATAGCCTCCAGATTTGAGTTTTTTTCCTTTCTACGTCTCATTATTTTTATTTATTTAGTGATGTCGTAACTTTTCTATTTTTAGAATTAGTGGAAGGTAAAAATATTGCTAAGAGCAACTTGAATGATATTGGAAGTATTAGGGAAGAATTGGAGCAGGGATTATTAGCAGACAGCCTGGTTGTAAACAACAGGCCTGAAAATTGACAGTTCAGGCCAGTGGGCCATCTACAGTGCCTATGATTTAAACATACACACACACACACACACACATAAAAGGTTTCCTGGTTAGGATGTCTTGAAGAGTCAGAACCTGGGGTGGCAGAATCAGAAGATGCTGATTTCTGGCCTTACGCACCAGGCACCAAATGCTTACTGATCCCTTTCAGAGCTAATGGGGAAAGGGTAGGATGTAAATTTGAGGCCTTTGCTCAATGTATGTGTTTGTGTGTGTGTGTGTGTGTGTGTGTGTGCACGTGTGCATGTGAGTGAATCCCTTTGTGCCTTTGCAGGTGCAAGTGCATGTGTGAATGTTGGCAGATAACTATGGAGGTGGTTCTTCCCCAACATCTCAGGGATCCAGCTCAGGTTGTTAGGCTTATGTGGTGTCTTTGGCCTGAGACATCTTGCCAACCCTTTTGCTGTTCTCTTATTCAAAATGTTGTTTCTGTTCCAAGCAGCTGATCCCATTTGTACTTGCTTCTACCTGTTGATTCTGGTGTTCTGCATGGGAACCAGGCTGCATGGCCATGGCGCCTTCCCATCTGCCTCCTTTGTGAATTGCTCCCTCTTTCAGTGCCTCCAACTTGGGCCCCAGAGAGGGATCCAGCAGCTGAATGTCATTCTCTTGGGCCTTGGCCCAGGCACACATCTCTTTGGAAGGATGACTGAATCCCATTCTTAAGGCTGAAGTTCCTCTTGATTAGCAGCTCCCTTTGTGTGTTGTTCTTAGCGGCTCTCTGTCTCTCATGGGTAGCTTACAGGGATGTGTTTGAGAGTTCCTTCCAGCTGGGAAATTGCCCAGCTCCCACCAGCTGAGTTGGGGGATGACTTCCCTTTAGTTCCGCTGCCTGTGGACTACAAGGACCCCACTTCCAGCCTGGCCACAGTGGCCCTTTTCTGCAGTGCAAATTTGGCTCTGGATTCCGGTTTTCATTCTTCTGCCATCTGGGCATTTTAAGCACCCCTCTTATCTTAGTACCTTGGCACTCAGGACCACATGTCATCCTATCATAGAGAGGGAAACAAAGGAATCCTTCACCTCTGGCTTTAGTTCCCCTGGAGCTATCATCGGTGGAGTGACAGTCAGGGAGATTGTGAGAGCTGCATAGATCTACAGTGATGTAAATGGTTTTGCCGATAGAGAACATGCAGAGCGGGTAACAATAGCTATGATTGTTCAGTACCAGGGTTCTTAGTGCCTAGCTTCCTTCTCTGCCGCACCCCCCCCCAGGCTAATTTGAAATCTAGGAGAAAGAAAAATAAAGAACCTGGTGGCCTCTGATTGTCATGGCCTAGTCAGACCTAGAAGACTAAGCTTAGGACTGGATGTGTCATGCAAGTGAGTATAGCTCCCTACTAAGAATTCTGGGTACCAGTTACCTGGAGGGGAGGTACCATTATCAAGGAGGTGATTTTCCCAGGGTAAGCCTCCTCCATTCCTCCAATTGTGGGAAACTTGATTTCATGATTTTGGGTAGAAGTGGACTCCATTCTCTCTTCTCTTATTTACTTATTTATTCTTGGCATGCCCAAAACCCTGGGTTTGAGTCCCAACACCATTCCATGTGCATGACTAGCTTTTCAAATTCCTCCTTCTACCTATTTAACTGCTGGTTTGGGAAGGGTTGGTTGGTTCAGAGTCACTCTCCAGAGAAGCATCTGGAAAAATTAATTCAGGCATCCTAATAGCAAGTTCACTATAATTGTCTTAACTAGAGAAAAATAAGCATTTGACACAAAGACAGTTCTGTCCCACTCCCACCCCCACCCCAGCCTCTGGCTCTCATGCGTTCATTCTGATCCTTCACTCTGCCCAAATAGCTCTTGGAGGAAAGGTTAACAAAACAGCCTTAGTGGACTTCTCAGGATGTCTCAGCAGTGGGGAGGTGGGAGGCGCCTTTGCAAGATACTCTTACAGCGCTTGTGTGCTTCAGAGAATCCGATTTCAAGTTAGTGGCTGATCATTTAGTTCCTAGCATTTATGCACTGTAGGAACCCAACTTACACAGATTTGATGCTTCAGAGCAGTACGATATTAAAATATCATCTTGGTTTTGGGGACAAAAGGCCACCTCATTCCATACCAAATTGATGGGCATTATTTGTTTTGATACTGGTTAAAACCACAGAGACAAAGGGAAGGCCAAGGATTTCATTCATGATTGTCCTTTTGGTCCTCTGGCCTCTGTTACGGGCATTGGTGGTCACTTTCCTATAAAACATGTGACCAATTTAACCAGAATCACAGGTTCTAAATTTGGCTTCTATTCTCCACCCACTACTGCCACTGGTAGTTGTCAAAACCCAGTCAGTGTGCTGTACACAACTAGCTAATGACACATGATGTGGGTTCCCAGACAGCTTCTGGCCTTCATCTTGTTTTACTTGCCCGTCTTAGTCATCAAGTGAGGGTCAGCTCTCCACATGTAAAGCTGACCTCTCCTGTTGACTCTTTCCAAGAATCAGACGTCGTTCATCCCTGGTATTGTGTTGAATGACCAAGCCTGTTTAGAATATTGAATTCTTGCTCCCAAAGTGTAGAGACCTCTCTATATCTGTAAGTGAAGAAGGAATGTATAGTCTCTGGCATAGGCTGGTCCTACCACATAGTTTGAGGTAAAAGGCCATTCTTTCTCCTTTTAGAAAATGTTTGGGGCTGGAGAGATGGCTCAGAGGTTAAGAGCATTTGCCTGCTCTTTCAAAGGTCCTGAGTTCAATTCCCAGCAACCACATGGTGGCT
>LOEQ01000004.1:1033104-1048439 GCA_001685075.1 Bramus lutescens
TTCTGGCCTGCAGGCATATACACAGACAGAACATTGTATACATAATAAATAAATTAATTAATTTTAAAAAAACCTAGTGCAGCCTTGGTTGCCCCTCCCCCAGCCCTGCTCCCCCTCTGTCCTTTTCTCCCCATCTCCCAGTGCAGGTCTGATCTGATGCTTTATAGTCTCCCTTCCTCCACTAGTGCTGGAATGCCAGTGCCATGGGGGCTTTGGGGAACAAGGTAGTAAGTGATCGTCTTAGAAGATTTCAGAAGCGCTCTGGGAAGACGCTATTGATTAGTTTTTGCCCTTGGCGTTCTCTTGCCTCTTTAGGGGCTTAGCAGACAGCAGAATTTGATCCATAGTCAGCAGGAGAGGCAGCAGCAGTGAAGACCTTTAAAGTGATCATTCTGGCTCCAAAGTGACATTGGGAGGAGGCAAGGAGTTGACATTTAGCAATCTCCAAGAACATAGTTTGTACACAGTGAACACTATATTAAATAAACATAAGTAAAAATAATGATAGTATTCTTCTTTTAATTCATGCCTAAATAACATAGAACTTCTGTCTGATAGCTTATAGGTTCGAACTAGATGCAAGTGGCAATTTGCATGGATTAGAATCACACATTCCACAATTTGACTCAAGGATTTTGATAGTCTGTCCAGCCTTGATGGCTCCTCGGTGCATTTTGGCATCATGCCTGTTTCAACCCCCTATTCCACTTTTCTTCCTCCCCTCCACATGTATCCATTGCTCTTGCTGCCCTTTCCTCACGTGGCCTCTCAGCGTGAGTGGCCCTGTGCTAGCAGGCTGCTACTTGAACACAAAGTCTAAGTCTTAAGTCCTATTCAGGTGTGAGGCCTACATTTCTGATCCTTATGTCATTCTGTAAGTTTTGCACATGAAGTGATGTAACTCACAAGTGATGGATTCTGACTATATGTTTTGATTGTCTGACTTGAACTTGAGCCGGGTGGGGAAAGTTTGGTCTAGATCTGAGGGGCACCTAATAGCTAGCATCTTGCCTCCAGTTTTCACAGATGTGCTCAGTAGAAAGGCAGGTCCTCTTTCTTTGTGTAGTGGCAGTTAAAACCACCAGAAGAGGTCTCAGTAGAAACAGCCACTTGGAGGCGAGTGGTGTGAGGGAATGCACTGGGATTTGAGTCTGGCCTGATGGGAGGGGTGTCTGCAAGTGGACAGCAGAAGGGGTTAACTTTGCATGATTACCAGGAGTGTAGTAGCTTGAAACATTGGCTAACCTGTACTTTGTGTAATGATGTGAAGGGCTGCCTCTGCTGTGAAGTAAACATAGAGCTGGAGGAACCCATGGAACCGCTTCGCAAAAGTGCACAGTGGAACCGAATGGGGAGAGCATCGTGTGCATTGATGGCTCCCCACAGACAGCTAGGAGTGTGCTCTTTTATAGCCTATGCAGGTTCTTTCTGAATAAGTAAAATATGTGGGAGAAACTACTTTTCTAGAAGCAAATTCTGCCAGTGCTGTAGAATGACTCACACATCCTCACTGTCATAAATGTACTTATGCAAACCCATGTAGCCGTGAACCCTCACATGATGGAGATACAGTTTGAAACATGGGTGAATTTAAAAAGTACTGAGATCATCATGCCCTGGACCTTGGGATACTTTTGCTGTTTATTGGATACATGGTTTTAATTACCTTTGCCAGTGGGTTGGTACTTGAGGATTTCAGAAGGAAGGGACTGGGTGAAGAAAACATTTCTTGCTTTTATAGGTCAGCCTTTAGCGGCTCACAGGCAGAAGTTGCATCCCTCCGGGCAGAGAGAGCACAGTGATGAAATAAACAGACATTCTTGACTCAAAGGTAGCTATTCCCAGAAAGCCCATGGGATCTGGGGAAGGCAGCAGACTAGAGGGATATACTATACAGGTGGAAATGTTGCTAGCATCCGCTGGGCAGCCTGAGGCTGATGAATACTGCCATCGATGCCACTGATGACAGAGCCCCTTAGAGATCCAGAGTATTCACTACATACCAGATACTGACCATCGAGTCCAGAATCTAGGCCTGCCAGATATGAGGCACAGAACAAACGAAAGAGGTGTCAGGGAAACCTAGCGTGCGTTGGGGAAAGTGGTGGGCAGATGCTTGACATCCTCAGAGTGAAGCAGCGACGGAGACATCTGAGTATTCAAGCAGGACCTTAAGCCAAGAGCTCCACTGCTAAGAGAACATGCAGAAAGAATCCAGAGGCTCTGTTGACCAGAGGAGATCATTGTGAGTTTTTCAAAGCTACACGGGCAGCCTCAAACATCAGGGAAGAAGCTGAGAAAAAGCTAGCACAGATACGTCCAGTCACTAATGACTCCTAGAGTTCTCTAAGCTCTAGAGAGTGAAAGCAATAGCCTTACTTACTGTGGTTTGACAAGTACCCAACGTGTCAGTAAACTGTGTATGATATTCTTATAGCAGAGTTTTGGCAGCTCTCAAATAACATCTGGTTTTCTACTGTAAAGTCCACTGGGGTGAGGTAGGGATGGGTCATCCAAGCCCAGGAAGACTTAGCAAATCCTATGCTCCCAGCTCACACACATCTGGGTTGTCACTTGATGAACCTTCCAGGTGTCGTCTTACAAATTCTGTTTATCCCTGTTATCATGGAAATCACAAAGTCTTACAGTCAGTTTCATAGTAGCTTGTCTTTTTCAAAATCCTATGCTTCTTTTCCCACTCATCTCTTTATATCTAATACCTGTCACAGAGTCCAGCACACAGTTAGGTCCAGAATGGGGACTGGTCCATGCCACAGAGTCCAGCACACAGTTAGGTCCAGAATGGGGACTGGTCCATTTTGAATTAGCTGACCCTGGGCTCAGATGATAGCTTGCTCTTGTTGTCAAGCTGCATTTTCTGATGATATGAAAGACTATATTATAACTTATGTCTTCATATTATGAAATAAATTATTTATGAGGGAAATTTTTGTCTTATATTTCAGGTTAGTGATGACTATCTCTTTCTCTCTTTTTTTTTAACCAAGTGCTCCACTTTTTCATTTCTCCCATTAATTTTTCTTCTCTATATTTATATTTATGTTTCCTTTTCTTATGGCTTATCAATCCTTCATCTGCCTTTGGCCTGTCTATTCATACTTGATCTCAGTGGACTTTAGAGCCCACCACAGTTGTTCCTAACCTTGCAAGGGATTCTATTCCCATGACTGTTTTAGGGGAAACTGTTTGTGATGTCTATGGGTCTCTCAGGGCTAGCACAGTAACTGGTCTGCCACTCATTTGTGAAGTGCCTGGCAATAACAATCCATTCAGGAAATGGGTATTTAGTGGTAGTAGAAAAGCAGCTACGATATCAAGCACTTAAGTGAGACGGCGAAGCTCATCATCAAGGCTACTAAAGCTTCCGGCTTCTTTAGATTGAAGGCGATCCACGTTGAGCATCCCTAATTCAAAATCTGAAATGCTCCCAAATCTGTAACTTTTGAATGTCAACATGATACCAGATAATTCTACTCCTGGCTTCCAAGTCAAAATATAAACACACTAAAAATAGTTACACAAAATATCTTCAGGCTCTATGTGTAAAGTATACATGAAACACCAATGAATTGCATGCTTAGGCAGTCACCCTTCCCATTCTTATGAAGTCTGGGTAGGAATGAATCTTCATCAGATTTCCTTCAGAGTACTTTGTGTTCTCCGCCTTTCCACATCAGAACTGTCTGCTCCGAATGACACAGAACATCTCGGTTACTTTTTTAACCTGTAGTCCTTGAGCTATATTTATCTTTTGGAGTGGTGAAGGTACATAGCTTTCATCAGAATGTCAAAGGGGAAGTCCACGTTCCAAAAATAGGTCAAAACCCACCACAGAGACATCACTGGGGCTCTATTAAGAAGAGTGAAGCTGGGTATGGTAGCTAGTACATGCTTATTATCCCAGCATTCAAAAGGCAAGACAGGAGATTGAGGTCAGTATATAGCAAGTTTAAGGCCAGCTCAGGCTACGTAGAGAGACTTTTTCTCCAAATGAATGAATGACATGGGTGAGAGAAAATCCAGGCGTGCAGTAGACATGCACAGCTGGATTACATGCCTACGGCTCTCCACAGCACCTTTACCATCCCCTGGACCTCAGACTTCAATACCATAATTCATGTCAGCCAGTGTTTTTACAGTGCTCACTAAGTGCTGGGTGTTTTGCTCATTGTGGGGACCAGGTGCACAAGGCATCATTCTTGTGCAAGTGTTCATTGAGGTAATTTAACTGATCTCGCCAAGTTCTCAATACTGTCCTGGGCAGCATGAACAAGTGCTGCTCGTTTCACCAGCAGTGAAAAGAATGGGGTGGCAAGCTGTGAGGACATCAGGGCTTTGGGGGCAGGGAAGAGGGAAGCCAGCCTGGACTACTGTGATGAAAGCCAAGCTGTCCAGGTTCCAGGAGTGTGTATCCATGTGGGGTCACAGCTAGAAGAAAGCTTTGTTGATCAGAGACTTCTTGTGCCTGGGCTTGGCCTGCATTCTGTTCTAATAAAATGAATGACAAATGTCAGAACTAGACATAAAAAGAGGTGCAGGTTGCCTTTAGGACGTTTTCTATAACAAAATGTCTCTTTCTTCAGCTTAATGCCTTCCATATTGTATCAGCTAGGATGTTTTCAGGAAAGAGATGGCATAATCTAATTAGGATGGTTCAGAAGACTTGTGTAATCAAGGGAGTGTGTTCAAGGAATGGGGAGGCAAGAAGAAACTTATAGGACTGTGTAGGACTATAGGGGTACTTACAAGTGAGTTCCATCAGCATCCCTGACTGAGGGCGACCTCCTTCCTGACTCTTGCTGCTGAGTCCTGTTAAGGTGATCCATAGAGCCCAGGCTCCAAAGGCAGAGGTGGAGTGGAGGAGGGCCAGGACTAGATCTAGAGAGCCACTCAGTTGATGACTGTCAAGTTTGCTTTTATTCTTGATTTTAGAAGTAAATGTATGTGCTTCCATTTTACTCATTTGAGCAAGCTAAAGTTTTAATAGCTTCTTCCATAGTTATCGTACTGTCAATTTGATGATCTCAAATATTTTGCTCACTGACTGATCAGTTGGTTTGATTTTTTTCCAGCGAAAATTGTATAGAAATTTATCTCTTTCCTCCAAAGCAAACAATGAATAAAAAAAGCTTTTCTTTGGAAATGTTGCTTCTTGCAAAGGGAACCACTCCATTTCCCTCTGGGTTTCTCTCCTCTGCTTTCCCCTTCTGTGTTTAGGCTGGAGACGTCCAGCATGACGCTTCCCTAGCCCTTCTCAGCCAATGTCCTGGAGGGATCCTACTAAAGTCCCTGTTTTCAATACCAAAGATCATAAGATTATTTTTATTATTTACAAATATTTTTGCAATTAATCTAAGGCTGTCCATGGAACCAAAGGTAAGCAGACTGCAGTCATTTTGATTTCTAAGAATTACAAGTGAAAGTGAATCTTGAAGAAAGTATTATTAAAACAAAGAGTAGAATAATCATAAATTATTATCAGCTTATAATAGCAAAAGTATATGAACCATAAAAGGCACAATAAAGTAAAATTTTAAAGCCAGTCAGTGTGCCTTAGTAAACATGATTATAGAACATCTGACACGTTATGTTTTTAGCTTTATGATAGGATTTTTATTCTAATTATTTCTTTCCCCATATTTCTTTTATCATACGTATTTGGCAAGAAATCACTGAAATCACTTTCACAGGTAGTGTTTTCCTGCCTTCTGTTCAGATATGTTGTGTATTTGCTAACTCTGCTTATAGCCTCCTAGACCTTACTTCCTGTGGAGTCTGTCCCTTCCTACTTCCCATGGACACCATGTACCCTAGTCCAGTCTTGTTCCATGGCCACCCTGTCTGTTGTATGGCACTGCTCCAAGTCACTGCAGAATGTTGATCAGAATGTTAATGACTCAGATGACAGAGAAATGTTCTTCATGAGCTCTGAGTATACTCCCCTTCTTAAGGCTATGGAAGTCAGTCTCTCCTGAGTCTTAGGTTTCCTCCTGATTCAGAGAAGACTTTGTCTTCTCAAGCCATTCTCTACTCTCCATCCAGCCTCCAGCCCAGCCTGCTGTTTTCTCCTGTGCACTTCTGGACGGTGCTACTGTTGGCTGAGTGTTAGAGGTCTTGTGCTAAAGTGGTCACAAAGCTAGGTATCGCCTCAGTCTTCCAACCTTTGCCGAGTCTATACCTTAGACTCCTAGAAAGCCACAAGACACTAAGGAGGGCTCTGTTACCTTCTATTCAACTCCCTGACTTTATAATCAGCAACTCACTATTCCTTTAGGGAGTTTTCCCACCCTGCTCTCCATTCATGAGGTTCACATGCAGCTGACATCATCCTCCAATGCTGTAGTCTGGCTCTGAACCTATTTACAACCAAGCAGGGTTTCAGGGATTGGCTTCAGAATGGATTTATGGAATTTAGTCAGAACTACCAGGAAGAAGGGGGCCCTGTATGCTATGATACCAGCTTGCTTTGGAGCCTGCCTTTGAACATTAGCATGCTGCAAAGCCGAGGGAGACGGTGGAGAAAGGTTCCTGTATTTATCTGTTCTCACTCAGGTGCTTAATGGTAAGGCCCTTTAGGTCTGTCCCCCAGCCCTGCTGTTGCTTTGCCTACCAGATCAGCCTGAGTATGTGCACTGTTGCTTATAACCCAGATTCGTATCTAAAAATTTGACACTTTCTGAATCCACAGCCCCACCAACGCTGTATACCAATATACCAAGATCATTGTGGTTCTTGTTGCTTGCTTTGACAAAATGACTGATCGAAACAACAGACGAGGAGGATTATTTATCTTGACTTGGCTTTAGAGATTTTAGTCTGTAGTCTTTGGCCCTGTTGATTCTGTGCCCATGGTGGAACATGGCAGTGGGAGCATGAAGCAGGTTACTGAGCTCATGGTCAACAGAGAAGTACCTAAAACACATACAGCCTTTAAGGACACACCCCTGGCAACTTGCTTCCTCAGTGAGGCTTCATCTCCTAAAGTTTCCAGAGATAGCACCACCAACTGGGAACCAGGCTTTTAAATCCTGAGCTTTTTGAGTGAAAGGGAAGGCACATCATGCCCAGACCATAGCAATCAGTTTGAGAATTCCAGAAAACTGCAGAGAATATTCTTTTTCTTTGGTTTCAGAAAACAGTGATACACACATGGAATGCAGGAATTCCAGGAGGAAGCTTGGGACTAGTAACAAACACAATATATCTCCAGCTGTGTGGAGCATCTGTAATTAAATGCAGTCTCCCTTGGTATGGGAGGGGGAGTCTAAGAGGACTCACCCAACCCCCATGAATACCAAACTCATGGCTGCTTAGACTTCTTACAAAAATTAATTCAGTATTTGCATATAACCTAGGCACTTCCTCTTGCACATTTTAAATCATCCCTAGATTACTCATAAATACCTAATAGGATGCAAATGATATGCAAATGGTTGCTCTACTGTATTGATTAGGGGATGATGAAAGAAAAAGGTCTGTATGCATTCAGTACAAATGTATTTCCCTTAGTCTATCTAGTTCACAGTTAGCTAAATCCACAGAGATGGAGAACCAACTGGAATTAAAACCCCTGCAGTCCAGATTAACTCTGCAAAGCATTCTAAAGAAATTGAATATGTTTCCATTTTAAATAAGCTAATGTTAAAAATGTTTTTATGATAGAAATGTGAAGTAGGGCTGGAGAGATGGCTCAGAGGTTAAGAGCACTGGCTGCTCTTCCAGAGGTCCTGAGTTCAATTCCCAGCAACCACATGGTGGCTCACAACCATCTATAGTGAGATTTGGTGCCCTTTCCTGGTATGCATGTGTTCATGCAAGCAGAACACTGTATACATAATAAATAAATAAATCTCTAAAAAAAGAAATGTGAAATAAATGATCAATTACACCTCTTAAAAAGCAACACTTTAGGGGCTGTAGAGATGGCTCAGTGGTTAAGAGCACTGACTGCTCTTCAGGAGGACCCAGGTTCAATCTCCAGCACCCACATGGCAACTCACAACTGTCTGTAACAATAGTTCCAGGGGATCTGGCATCCTCACACATACATGCAGACAAAACACCAATGCAGCACATTATATATATATATATATATACATATATATATATATTTTAAAGCAACACTTTGAAATCAAACTTCATGTTAGGCTATGTTCATAGAAGACTGGCTTGAAAAGCAGGCTAGCCGTTTTCAGTGTTAGCAGGGTGCTAACATTTGCTCCCATCCCGGCTTGGGCTTCTGGGTTTTCAGAGGACGTGGAAAGCAAATGAAATGATGAAAAGCATGGCAAAGCAGGTCTCTGAAGAGCGAGGAAAGTGAGATGTTTAACATAAAGAAATCAAATGATGTGTAAGCACAGAAAGAGTTCCTAGAAAGAGAAAGATGGCCAGATAGTTTCTGCTTCCACTAAGTCTGCTAAGAGAAAATGGCCTAGGACACTTCATGTAGATGAAAGAATCCCATTTTCAAGCAGATTGGATTCTTAAACTAGGTGAAAGGTTGAACTGTAAGGTTCCTCTTCACCAAGATTCTGCAGCAACAGGTACAAGTTTCCTGTTCAGGATCCAAGCATGTGATCTTCAGAGCTGCTATGAAGGGGTGCCGGCCGCTCTGCTAGAGATGCACTTCTGCCTGGAGTAACTCCCAACACTCAGAACTCACCTGGGAAGAGGCAGATGTAGTGTGGAGACAAGCAGAAATCAGGAAAAAAATACTACTGAAAACACAAAAGGAAAATACTAGTGAACAGGGCTTTCTGTTTTGTACTCTTTCAGTTTAGCTTCTGAGCAACAATTCACAATTGCTTTTCTATTAACCATTCAAGTGGGGTAAACCATGGGCTAGCTGAGCCATGGTGCCAGTGTTCTGGCATTGTTTAAGTGAATGAGTTCCATACTAAGTTGAGGGCATCTATTGTCAGCTCTAGTAAGAAGTGGCCATGTTTCTTTCTGTGACTTAATTAGTCTAGCCTGGGCTCCAGATGCTCAGGAAGAGTTTACTTAGGGAATTCATTCTCGTTTTCTAGATAGAAAGATCTTCTACAGACTAAAAGCTTTGCCAGTACTATTGCTTGGCTAGATCTAAACTTATTTAAGAACTAAAGTTAAAAAAAAAAGCTGTTAAAGGGTATATGTTGCTCCGCATTTTTCATCACTAGTCAACCATTTCATCTAGTTCTAGCATGTGGTACCCAGCTTGCTTTGTGCAAGGACAAATACTGTACTGCTTCATGCATCCACATATCCACTCATTAGCTCCATTACTGGGTTCGTCAGTTTCCTGGGCCATGAGCATCCTATACCAGCAGTCATTTCCCCCTTACAGCCCACATTGTCACTTGAAAGCAATGTATTAGGGAGGTTTGCCAGCCTTTAAAGGACTATGCTAAGGGCAGAGATTCCCTGACCTCATCACCTGTTATTCTGAATAGATTTGAGTGATAGTGTGGCAATGTCCAGGTTTGAAGTTTTCAAGTCACAGGGAATAATTGGAACGATAAAAGAATATCTGTTTTACAAACTTTTAAATTTTAAAGTATAAGTGTTTTGCCTGCATGGGTGTATTTGCACCATGTATGTACCTGGTGCAGAGGAGGGCAGAAGCCGCATATGGTCGCTGGAAATCAAATCCCAGTCCTCTGTAAGAGCATGCATATCTATGTGAGGGTGTCAGAAGCCCTGAACTGGAACTACAGACATGTGTGAGCTGCCATGTGGGGTCTGGAGAGTGCATTGAGGTCCTCTGGAAGAGCAGCCGGAGTTCTTAACCACTATGCCATCTCTCCAGCCCTGCAAACTAGTTTTTGAGAGAAATTTTGCTGAAGGTGGTGATTTGAGTGGAAAAGGACTTTACAGTGCCCTATTCATTCTTATTTTCCAATTGAACTGAGAAAGAAATTAACTTAGAAACAAAAGCAAACAAGCAAAACAAACAAAAAAAACTTGGCCAAAATGCTTCATGTGATACGCTTACCTTTGAAAACATATTGGGAACCAAGAAGCCAGTTTCTAAATTTATTTCCATACTTGCCTTCTGAATCCTGTCTTGCTGAAGATATCAAATTCTCTCCCATAATTTTCTTTCAACAGAATCTACCATATTACCCACCTATCCCCCAAGCATAAATGGCTAAAACAGCTGCCTCTTTCATTCTGGTATATACATACAAACACAAATGAGATGCACCCCCATCTGTGTATAATATACATTTCTACATATATAAACACACACACTTTAGTCATTTATTTTTAGTCATTAATCAAAATGTAATTCATTTTAAGAGTACAGACTTGACATGAGATCATTAGTTCAAGAAAACCCAAGGAGACTGACCTGCTTTTGACAGTATCGTTTTCATTCGAACCCTCTGTGGGGTGTAGAACTCTTCTCCACTGCTAACCCTAAGTACAGCACCATGGAGCAGCCTGTGTCCACATGCTAAAAGAGCCAAGTTCTCCTGGAGAAGGAGCTTATACCATAGACTGAAGACAAGGTGTAGTATCTTTGGGTTTCTACATTGAGGCTCCCCCTAGTTAGCCCTGATACAGAAAAACCAACTACATCCTCTACCTCTCAGAAGAAAACTATGGGGATTCCATAGAATAAAGCTAAATATTTTCTTTTTACTCTAGTTTAGCTTCTTTTCTTCTTAACATTTTGTAAGCTGGGGAGAAAAGATTTCCAAGTCATCTATTTCTAAACTCTCCCCTGAAAGCTCAAGAGTACCCAGACTGCCTCCCTCCTCTTGGAATCCAAGAAGCGCTTCTTCCTGCTTACAAGGAGCCAGAGCATCAAGCAGATTGGCCAGGATGGTCTAGACAAATGAAGTACAGCCAAGGAGCCTGCCCACCCAGATGAGCTGGCAGTTAGCAGGCTCCTTCACAGGATGACTGCCCCCACCCTTCCTGCTTTTACTCAGAGGCTCTGCCATGAAGCCACGCACTGAACTGGGTGTCCCCTCGTCACAGTCAGAAACAAGGAGGGGCTCTTTTAACTTAAGAAGTTAGACACAGCCAAGGGGCTGATGGTAGGGTTCAGTGGTTAAAGCACTTACCACACAAGCATAGAATCTAACAGCATCCCCAGAATCTGCATAAGCTCAGACAAGCTAGCATACTCTTCTGCCTCTAGAAGTTTGTGGACTAGCTATATATACCTCCATATGTCTCAGGAAAAAAATGAGTAAGAAACCTTGCTCCTAACAAGGTAGAAGACAAGGCTGTACACTTGAGGTTGCCCTCTGACCTCCACATGTGAACACATGTGATTGTATTCACACACAAAGATTAATACTGGTGATGATGGTAGAGGAAGAGGAGGAAATTAGGTATGTTCATATTATTATCTGTAAAAGTAATCCACAAATCAATAACAAAACCCTGCATAAAAGTAAACCAAGGTAACCTAGGGCTTCTTGCTTAAGAGCAAATATTGCCCTTCCAGAGAACCTGAGTTCAGTTCCCAGTACACTTGGTGGGCAACTCACAACCTACCATAACTCCAGCTCCAGGGAGGATCTGACACATTTGGCCTTCAATGGTACCTGCACTTGTGTTCACACACTCATCCACAAACACACATTTACATAACTGAAAATAATAGTTTTTAAATCTCATAAAAAGAAACAGAAACAAAAGTGTTCTACTTCATAAGTTGTTAAAAAATAAAAATTAATGCAGAAATGAAGTACCACTTTTACCCATCAGTTTGATAACATAAAACAATTTCCCCCAACATTTAGGGAAGCAAGAACATATTGCTAATGGGAGGGCAGAGTCGGGCAGACACCCAGAACCACCTAGCAGCAGTGGGTTCTGGGGTGCCTGGATGGGTGCCTCGGACATGCTTTGTGTTTTACATGTCACGTGACATGCAGAGTAAAATGACTCTAGGGACAGATGACAATTTTTGAAAGGGGTTGTCAATGGGAAAAGCAACAAGATTTTGTTTTTGTCTTGTGACAGGGTCCTCATGTTAAGTTGCCCACATATCTGAGACTGTTGCTACACACCACCACACCTGGAAACTTGATGCGTTGTTTTCTAATATCTACTTTAAAAAAAAAAACAAAATGTATCTGAAGAAAATACAGGAGCAGTGTTTATGATACTTTTCTCTGTATCATTCTTCAATTAAGCTTTTCGGGGTTGTAAAGGTTTTCCATCCTACATACAGGGAGCTAATGCACAGCTCTCCACCATTCTTATGAGTTTCTCACTTGCATCCTTCTGGTGTAGGAGCAGTTGGCTTTATCCTAGGACACACATGGGCTTCCTAAAACTACCTAGTTCCTTGATCAGAACTGATTATACACTCTGCAAAGGAGGCCCTTGAGAAGCCTGTCGACCTGGGAATTACAGAAGAGACCTAGATTTTCCCAGCAGCCTCTCATGGCATTTGATTGGTTTCAGCTACCTCTGTACCGCCTTTATTGCCATGAGGAAGTCGAGGCCTCCACAGGCTCTGTCAGACTCAGATGACTGACTGAAAGGAGAGCAAGGAACAACATCATGACTTAGATTTTTCTGCAGCAAAGGCTCCACTCTGAGAGACAATGAAGGCTTTAGGGAGGTTTCACGGTGGCAAGAAGGCACGCTCTGAGGGAACTGGGATGATGATATTGGCCACTAGGCCAGCAATGCTTCAAGAGAATAAAAGGAGAGAAGCGAAAAACCTATGTGGTCAGCATATTCAAGAAGCAGGTTGGCTTGGAGGCTAAAGAGTTAAATGTCAATCAGAAGCCATGCCTTTGCCTGCGCATCCTGGTTCTCCATTTCTGACTGTTTTACTGGGCTGAATTACCCCACCTGTCTGTGTCACTATTGCTTTCATGGTGAAAGTGAGAATAATAATAATAGTGCCTGTTTTGTTACCAAAATAACATGTGAGAACGGCGATGATATCTAAGTGTCCCACATATGTTAGCTATTATCATCCCATCGTCTGGAGAACCACTGAAGAAATCGAGGATTTAATAATGTCCCCTCCATCTAGTGCCTTAAACTACGTATTTACCTCTCAAGACTGCCAAAATCGTATCCTGTTGTGTTGGACTTGGATGAATCTCAGTTTTTATAGTAAAAAAAAAAAAGTAAGATCATAGCTTTGCCCAAGAACAGTGCCATAAATACATGCCGGTGACTACAGCTCCTTCCTACTGTAGTTCACGCCACACTTACTCGGCTTTTGGAACATGCAAGGCTATTCATGACAAGTAAGTCGGCCATAGAAGTGGAGGACCCAGCCTTGGGGGTCTGATTGTCTAAAACGCTACTGTGTTACTCTATTACTATTACTCTATTGTCTAAAAACTACTGTCCCAGTGCACGCTGACCATAAGTTACAGAGGTTCTGAAGGAATGTGGCAGGCACCCCAACCTCTGCAGTCAGTTTGCTGGAAATGCCTTGAGTCTTAACAGAAGATGGTGCTGAGCTCACCTTCTTGCTCTCTTTTATGCGTGAGGCTTCTCAGTCCCCAGCCACGTTCACTTTCCTTGCATCAGTGCATGCTTTTGCGTGTTAATTCTGACAAGCCTTTCAGATTCCAGCTGTACACTGGGAAGAACTCATTTCCAGGTTTTGCAAGAAAGCTAACCATGCCATTATTTGTTCCCTGTTCCTAAACGATCTTGAATAATGAAGTTCTGACGTGGTGAAATGGCTCCGTAGGTAAAGGCATTTGCTATCAGACCACCTGAATTCAATCCCTGAGACTCAGGTGGTAGAAAAAGAAAACTGACTCCCATAAGTTTTCCTCTAACTTCCACACCCATGTCAGGCATGCACTCACATACCCCCTCCCACAAATTCAATAAATGCAAATTTAAAAAAAAATCAAATTTCCTCCGTTTAGTTGTTTTGTTTGTTTTTTAAAACCATTTCAGTAATTTATTCTCATATACTTCTAAAAAGATCCATGTTCTAGCCCTGTAATAAACAAACTTCTTTGTCAAAGTACTAAGAGGGTGATTTCACTTGCAGTTTACTTCCTAATTTATTCCATAATTTGGGTGTTAATCTTGCTGTCAAATAAATGCAATCAATTTTTGGACTGGATTTCTTCCTGTGCAGGGGATTTCTGCAGCACATTCTCCTGTAATTGCCTCTTGCACACACCCAATGTTTCATTTTCATGTAGGCCCAGTCAAACCCATCACAACCTATAATGAGCAATTAAATAATGTTTTTTGAGATTTGATGCCATGCACAAAAGTGATTTGAGTTAAAATTTCATTTAACTTTTATGACAAGCTCTCACTGTGTAGGACAGATTGGCCTTAGAACTCAACAATCCTCCTGCCTCGATTCCCTGAGCGCTTTGATTACAGGTGTGCACTAGCACACCCAGAAGGATAGTTTAGTGATATTTAAGTTGGACACTGATTTCGACTCCTTTGGATGCTTCAGTCTTCTCTAAGGTAGATGGCTACAGTTGCCTCCTGTGATCGATGTGAAAGGAGGTGCTGAGATGAATCCTGGTAGCACTCAGCTTATGGAAGAGGGAAACCCTGTGATTCTCCTTCCTGTCTGCCCTGTTGTTTGGGGTGATTAGTGTCAATCATTGTTTTGATGGGATCCAGAACCCTGGGCCTATGGGGTGTGTCTTTGGGGGATTAGCTCAATTAGGTTGTTGATATGGGACGGTCTATCTGAACTGGATAGTAACGATCCTGAAGTATATGAATTAGAGAAAGTAAGCTGAACCTAGCATCCATCACTCTGCTTCTTGACCAGCTCCTGCTGCTGTGACTTCCCTGTGACAGTGGGAACTTGAACTGTGAGCCCAAATGAACCCTTTCTTTCTTCAGTTGCTTCTGCTGAGGTATTATCACAGCTATAGGCAAAGAAATCAAGATGTTGTCTTGGTGGGATATGCCTTTCCAGATGCCTAGCGGAGATCTATCTGCTACTTACCAGTTGCCACTCCTTGCATCAGCATAGGCCGAAAGGTTTCACTTTGTCATGGCTGGTTCCTGAAGGCAGGACAAGAACAGTGGGGTTTTTACAAACCTCTTTAGGTTGTTCTGATGTTCAACTTGAATGAAGCACCACTTTTGTTGCCTAGATTAAAAGTCATTTATTAGCTGAAATCTACTCAAACTGTCTTAACTGGGACGCTTTACCGTAGAGAACCAGGAGACTTACAAGCCAGTGGCATAAAATCCAATGGGATTTCCTAAGGCCAGAGCTGGAATGGGGTCACTAGGAAGAGCAGGATGAGTAACTAGTCCCTGCTCTTCACACAGGTCTCTGCACCTCAAGCCATTGTGGTGCCAGATAACCACTTGATTCTGTGTTTGCTTTCCTCTTTTTT
>LOEQ01000004.1:1054249-1075032 GCA_001685075.1 Bramus lutescens
CCTGGGTCCTCTGGAAGAACAGTCAGTGCTCTTAACCACTGAGCCATCTCTCCATCCCCGGGAAATTTTCTTAAAACCTACCACAGTTTAAGTAATGGTTGAAAAATGAAGACATATCTCAGCAATGGCCTAAATCAGGGATTGCAACTGGTGCCTGCCAGGACCAGTATCACAAGATTTCCATGCTCAGGAAATTGTTACTGAAGATCAAGGTTTCCTACTTGTGGTTCTTTGTGGTCTTGGGTGTAAATAGGTCGTGTGTGACCTGATGGCATGAGGGAAAACTTACAAAGACTCTGTAAGTGTGGATCCTGGAGAAACACAAGGGCTGTTCGACTCCCTATACTTCCCTAGGCATAATGCATTAGCACACGGAAAAGGGAAACTGAAAACTGAAGGATATCTTTATCTCATAGTAGATATCAGAGAGGCCAAGAAACCTTTCTGTAAGGTCCCAGTAAAACTTTAGGCTTTGTGCATCGGATGGTCTTCAACACATTTCCTCCATTCTGCCATTGTAGCACAAAAGCAGCCCCAGACCGTGAACAGTTAAGCATGGCTGTGTTCTAGTGAAATCTGAAGGCTAGAAACTTGAATCTCATGCAGTCCCCACGTGTCACAAGTATGTTTCTTTTGTCTTTGTTCACAATTTAAAATAAAATAATTGAAGAAATTCTAAGCTGGTGGGCCATATAAAAACAGGAGGCAAGCTTCAACACATAGATGAACACTGTATGATTGTCATTGTAGTCTTGATCTTAGTCTATTTAAAGGTGATCCCCATCCCCTATAAGAAAAAAAAAAAGGAGCTAGCCTGTTTTGTCCTGTGTAGAAGCTAAGGGAATTTTTTTTTCTGCTTTTTCTCATTCTGAAGAAGCTGGCTGATTCTCGGCATGAATGTGGAAAAACTAAATTGTTCACCTGTGTTTCCCAAATCCTCGGAGACTAGTCTCCATTTCAGACAGCCTGGGTGATGAGTGAGCCCTGTGTTTCCCACAAGGAACCCTATCCCTTAAGCCTCTGTGTCCCAGTCAAATGTATGCGTGGAAAAGCTAAGTGAAATCTATTAATATCCCAGCTAGAAAGAAAACTCTAAAATTACACATATATGCAAGTGTGTGTGTGTGTGTGTGTGTGTGTGTGTATTCTGCAGTTCAAAGTGTAGTCAGCAGAAAAAGCTCGCACACTGTTGCATGGGGAGGAAACCGGTATCTTTGAAATAAAATACCCTGCCATTGGCATATCCAGGCTTGAAACCCGGCTACAGCTTTTAGCTTCCACCACATGTTTACATTGGAAATCTCTCTGTGCACATATAGAGTTTGTTCTCTTATGAAATCATGTCTCTAGGGAAGGATAATTTAAAGCCATTTCCGTTTGTTATGTCTGAGCTGAACTAGACTATTAGGGCTTGTTAACGCTGGATAAACTTGAGCCCTATAACTGCCTTCATCTGCAGATTATAGAATCTATCCAACAAATTGCATTCTGATGTTCTCAGAATGATGGCTCAGCAAGCAGGGGTCTTCTAATTTATATTCTATCACCACAACTGTCTTAGGAATCACGGTTCTGACTTTTCATCCTTACTTGGTGTAGCAGAGATGATCTAACTGTCAGATGGCCAAATGCAGCGGTAATCGAGACTCTAAACTACATCTGCATGCTTCCATTGCTGAGCAGGCAACGGCGGGCAGCAGAAAATTGCTGGCGAAGCACCTTTCTTCAGCGTGTCTCCCTTCCCCACCCCCTATCCCCATTCATAGCATAAATCAATGTTAGGTCCACTGAAATATCGTGTGTGGTCTGCACTTAGAAATTTCATTTGAAAATTATATTGTGGCAACCATGAGACAGGGGGATAAACTACAATAAGTTTCTCTCAGCTAGTGTTTAAGTAAACAGAGCTAAGTGAAGATAGACAGTTGCCCTGATTTAGTGAAGGGGAGGTGGTAGTTGCCCCGGTATATTCAACAACTCCCTCCACCTTCATCCATCAAACCCGCTGACCACACTCGCTGCGATGCTTACACAGAAGGCTGTGACTTGTTGCTGCTCTCTGTTTCCCATACCAAGGTGATCCAGAATAAAACCTGCATCTGTCTGGCGTTGCTTATGAAGGAACCTACCAGAATTTCAGACACAGCTTCAGGAAAGTTGTGGGTGGGATGACATAGCAGTGGTGTGCCCAGGCAGTATGTCAGCCTCCAGTTCTAGAAAAGGAATCTTTTCCTTAGGGCTCTGCAGCTCTCAGCATTACAATAACTGAGGGAAGGTGCTGTCTTGGCCCTCATGCTGGTGGTCTAGCTGGCGGTAGGATATGGAGACAGATAAGATGAGGACCTCGCTGCACCCTGATCTAAACCAGACACTAAGAATGTCAGAAATGGAGGCTAGACATGAGGTAGGGGCATTTGATGGCATAGAGTTTTAACTTATGAGGGAAAGAATCTGCTACAGTAAAGGAGCAACCATTAGAAAAATATAGAATATGTGTGTGGTGGAGCAGGGGTAACTCCTATCCATCCTTTGGCCTCTCCCTACACAAGGCTTATAGTCTAATGGAGGAATAATCCTGAGGCAAAGAAGCCTAGTTTCTACTTCAAAGGAGAGGGCTACATTGAGAGGACTAGGAGCTCTGCAAGAGAGCCAAACACACTTCACAGGCCTTCACTAAGAAAGGGAGTAGGCATCAATGAGATCATTTTGTGGAGGGAAGTCATCATGTACATAAGTGAGGACACACACACACACACATGGACTGGAGTCAGGAGGCAGCCCACAATGGAGTTTTGTCTTTACTAAAGAGCAAATAGGAACTGTTGACCTGCTTCAAGCAACAAAAGGGATTAGGCGATGAGATTTGCTTGTTGGCAAGACACTATTGTAGTGGAGAGAAGAGATTAGATAGGTAAACGAGGGGTTCCCCCTGGAAAGCAGATGTGATTGTCCAGGTGGGTAATGTTAATTGCACCGAGCTGGTAGGGGGTGAGGATAAAGAGACAGTATTCATGGGCTTGGTGCATGTCTCAGCAGTAGATGATTTGCCTAGTATAGTCAGGACCCTTTGTTCCAAACTGGGGACGAGGTGCAGGAGGTGAATTCATAATCTGACTATTATCTTGGTCTTGGTGATACTGCCTGAGGTACCTTTCAGATAGCACAGTGAAGAGGATGAGGAGGTCTGAGCACATCAGAGTCATGTCCCTATGGGGACTACTGAGCCATGAGTATACATAAGTAAATACTGACCGAATGCCTGGTAGAATTAGTTAATGGATGAGCCCAGGGTCTCTGGGGCATGTCCTTAAATAGTGTATACATGCTATTCAAACCTCTGAGGATAATCAAATGTGTTTGATCCTCTCCTATCACCATTTCCATAAAACAAATAAAATTCAGTGCCGCAGCAGTGCTTTCCTGATCATAGATTACTTATAAAAATATCAGGAAAAGGAACAATACCATAATCTCAAGAAGAAAAAAAGGAGCCATGGTCCTTACTGCTTATGGTGTTGTATGTTGGTGATGTCCTATTATAAGAATTTCACATATCACTTGAGGCCAGCCTGGGCTAGATAGCAAGCTCCCACTTTAAATAAAATAGAGAGAGAGCAGCTGAGTATTAGTGCATGAGCACTTCTAAATCCCACATTTTTTCCAGCTTTGTCTCTGCTTTTGCTTTGAATTCTCACTGTAAAACCTGACTTACAGAAGGGGACAGTTGCCATGCCATGGCCAGAGTGAAGCGTACCTTAAAATTTCTCCCACCAAATAAGGTAGTCCATTACTTTTTAATCTAGCTTCATTCAGATTTTCAGGGCTTAGGCAGAATGTAGTCAGATTCCTTGTCAGAATATAATATAAGTGGTTTCTGAGCCCATTGCTGACAGTCTGTGCCCTCTGAAGTTTGACAAGCACTTCCTTCACCGTTCCCAGGGCTGTCTGTAGCTTGGTCCTCTGCACTCACACCGGAATCGACCTTTATGCTCTGCTTACAACATCCCAGCCCTTGACTTTTCCACATTCCTCCTACCCATCGTGAAAGCCTAAGAACCACTTGGTGAGCATCCTCACAGCAATATCAGGGACCCCACCCCGTGTCTCAGCTCAGGTTGTCTGTATTAGCTCTTTTTTCTCCCCATCATGTCAAATATCTGACAAAAGGCAGGCCAAGGAGATGAAGGATTGATTCTGACTCATAGTTTGAGAGGGCATATCATGGTGGAGAGGGCATAGTTAGGAGAGCAGCCTGTGATGTGGTGGCGGGAGCATGAGGCCTCTTGTGTTTATCTCAGTGGACTAAATAGAAATCAGAGGGAAGGAAGGGAGTTAGGGATTGAAGTTGGAACAGGACTAGGCTAACCCATAAGGCTCACTCCTAGTGACCCAGTTCTAGCAAGACCCCATCCCCTGAACTTCCCATAACTTCCCAAAGAACTGCTGGGTACTAAGAACTCAAGTTTGTGGGGACAGTCACACTCAAACCATGACAACCTCATTTTCTGTATTGCCTGTTTTCCAGTACATAGCTCATTTTATTCTTTTAGCTCTTTGTATTTTATTTAACAAATACGACTGCAAGTTTATCAAGTGACCAATTAGCTCCAGTATCCTCAAAGTAAATTGAACATTTTAAAATTCATCTTAATATTATCCAAAACTCAGACATTTTACTTAAAAAGCTTAGCCCCTCATTTCGTTACCAGTTTCAGTGTAACTCTGGAAACACGGGAGGGTACAATGGTACTTGGGCTCATGGGTCTACTAGATTCTCCAATCTCATCTACTCGTCTGTATCCTGGGCATTTTCTGCTCCCTCCTTAACAAACCCTCTGATAGCAGCTGCCCCATGGTCTTTCTGCTCCCCAATCTGACAGTTTTGCTGTTGAGATTATTCTAGGAGTTTGAAATTTTTTTTTTAGCCCAGTGAAAATAGACCAATCGTTGTTTTCTAGTTAGAAACAAAACATTAACACTGGGGATGGGAAGAATATGATCAAAATATATTTAAGGTTAAAATTTTCAAATAAGAAAACATTAAATTAAAAAAAGAAATGCTAATAGGTTTTGAGAGCTGGGAGGAAAAAACACTAAATGGAAAAGATATTTATGATCATTCTTCTGAGAGAAATAAGAATTTGGTAAGCAAGGACTCAGCACTTGTGCATGCTGTATTCATCCACACCCCCACCAGAAAACAGTCACACTCAACTGTCTGTGACCTTTTTTACTGTGCAAGTCTTTGTGGGCAAGCTTATGCCTAAGAAGTAATACCATCAGTTCTGGTGGCAAAGCACAATATTCCACTAAATAGCTGTGCCTTAATCCATTTGCATTTCCCAACTGTTGGTCGTTTAATTTTTTACCAATTTTTACTATTATTGAAAATTTACGATGACCATTCTTTTGTATCCAGATTTCTATGCTGGTCTGTGTCTTTAGGATGCATCCCCCCCTCCCCCCCGTAACCTCGGTGGATCCTACACTGGTTTTCACATGTCTCCTCAAATGGCCTGTTGGAAGCATATCTTTGGCATGATCAGGAGCGCCTGTGAGTTCCCAATCATGCTCACATGAAAGTGATGTCATACTGGCTTCATGTCGGCTTTGTTTTGGTTGATTACTGTAGGCAACGTGTGTCTTTTTTAAAGGAGATATTTATTGTCCATTTGTATTTTCCTTGTGATGACTTGCTTGTTTGGACCTGTCTGGACATTCAGTGAGGGTTATGGTCTGTTGGCCCGTGGAATGCAGAATCTGGGCTATAAATTATTCTTCAGTTCGATTATATGATGTTCCATCCCATGATAAAGAAAATATTGACAATCATCAGAAAGTAATTTTGAGAAGATTATTTCATGATTAAAGTATTCCATCGAGCTGAAGTGTCGTTACAAATGGAGAAATTTATAATACCTGTTAAAGATGTGCCAATCCTAGACAGGATGGGGCTGAGCTGGACGCTTGTGTTACAGTCCAAGCGAGTACCATAGAAATGCTGAAAACCACAACAAACACCTCCCCAATCCCCAAATCCACCCTGTTGGGGGTGGTGCAGCCCACCACCTGCCTGAGCTGCTTTGGCCAGCCTCTCCTGGTGCAGCCCACCCCACCTGCCTGAAGCTGCCTCTCCAGCTTTTACGATGCCTCCAAGATGAAATTTTTCCTGCTTTCTCCCTCCACCTCCCCCGAAACCGCAGCGGGGAGAAAGGAAAATAGACCCGGTCGAGAGGAACCGGCCGGCAGAGCTGTCCGAGGTGGGGAATTGGCTACTCCAGAAGGCAGGGAGGAAAGTACAAAGGACATAAAGCACACCTCGCTTTAATCCCTTCCGTCTGCTCGGAGCACCCAGAGAGCTCATAAAGTCCCCCTTTCTGGGTGACTGGATTCCTTTAGCTCGGGGCAGGCAGGATTTTGTTCTTTAAGGAGAGGGGCTCAGGGAGCTGAGGCAAGGAGAAAGGCTAGTACTCCGGGATGAAATCTCCTCGCCTAGTTCAAGGTACTGAACTGTAAATACAAACAGCTGTGGAGGGAGGGGCTGGGTTGACCCGCAGGCCTAGGCAGGCACCTCTGGCCAGCCTGGAGAGGTGCGGGTTCGCCTTTGTGCACCCGTTGGCGGACTCAAGGGGTCATTTTGAATGGTCGAGTGTGGTGGGGTGGCGTGCTTTCTAACTCTATGGAAAAGTAGTTGTTCTACGCCAGTGTTTAGAAGCTGGGGCTGTCGGTTCCTTTTGTTAAAAAAAAAAAACTTTAGAGACCAGTCCTCTCAGGCAGTGGAAAAAATGAGAAAGGAGGGAGAAACTTCTCCAGTCTGCCTTTGGTGTGAGTCCTTTTTTTTTTTTGTTTATGTGTTTGCTTTTGACCTTTTGCAGTGTTTGCGGGGCAGGGGAACTGGGCCTGCTCCATCTGGACTGAGCTCCTGGGTCCCCAACAGCAAACACTTAAAACAATCAAAACTATTTATTTGGCAGTTTCAAGAAGAATCCCTGAAGTGCGTCTGGTCTCTGGTGCCTTTGAACTGCTGGCAAAGACAGACTAGCTTGTTCCTTCCCCCAGCCCTGCCCAACCTCTTCCAGGCTTCCTCTCGCTGCTCACCCCCTCCCTGCTGGCCCTGTCCTTCCCCTTCACTCCTGTAAGGTTTTTCCACCTCTCCAGGAAAGACATCCTCGCCATCGTATTAGTGTGTTTTGAACACGTGGTATCCTCCGAGACGACGTAGTATCTTGATTTCTGTTTCTCCCTTTCATTGGCTGAAGTCCTGGACAGTAGAGTCAGCCATGGCTGTCCAGCCTGAGGAGGCAGCAACAGTCATGATGCCTCCATTGTTTCTCCATGCGTTGGGCACTGTACTCTGTTTTTATAAACAATGTCTGCAGTCTTCTCAACAATCCTGTTGTCATAGGTGGAATCTCCATTTACAGATGAAATTGAAGCTTAAATGTTTGAAATTCAACTCACATGACCAATAAATGCTTAGACCCAGAGCTTCCTCACCTCTGGTTCAGAACCCCATGTTAGAGATTGAGAAAGTCATGCTAAATGAACTGAAATGGGTTTTGCACCTGGGGAACCTTTGCCAAGAATGTGAAGAACCAGTCTTATGCTTGGTTCAGTAGTTTTGTTCCCTAGAACTTTAGACTGTCTTCTTCGGTGCCTTATGTCTAACACACACACACACACACACACACACACACACACACACATATACACTTGTGCACACACATGAGCACACACACATGCATACACACATACTCACACACCCATACTCACCCTCATTTAATGGGAATGGGGTGGAGAAGAGAGATTGTTGGTAATTTACCTTCTTTCCTTGATGCGGTTCTTGTTCCCTTGCAGCCTTTGTAGTTACCTCCAAAGACAGTAAGCTAACCAGGATAAAGTCACTGTTTTTGTAAGTCTACAGCAATCAAGTATCAGCCTTAAATTAATAGAGACCTCCCAAGAAGATGTCTACAAACGCCTCCATGGAATACAGAAAAGTAAATAAATAAACAAACAAACTAGACTGTATAGAAAGTACTACTAGTGCCTGACACCTGAGCTTTCAAAAACAAACAAAAGAAAACACCCAGAAATCTTAGCTTTTATCATGCTTATTAACCATGACTGGAGGACCTAAATTCATAAATGGGAAAAAGCCAAGAGAACTGTATTAATATCAGCAATTATTGCAATGATTAATATTTCTACTATTTGCCAAGCAGTTGAAGAATTTTTCATATATCAGCTCATTTGCATTAGCTTTCTTTTTCTCCTTTGTAAAATATGCTTTTATTATTTTATTTTTCATGAGCCTTGTTCATGAACTATCGACATCACTTCTACCCACCCTGGGTTGTTTCCATAGCAACCCATTCGAGGTGAGGAAGTGGAGGCACGCAGTAGGTTGGGTTCCGACATACATGTTTCACAGTTACACTGTGGGAAGCATGGTGGAAATGTAACATACTTAGCCTGTCCTCACCATTGCTTCTAGCCTGCTTTTGCAGGGAATGAGTGTCGTCTGTTAGGGAGGATGCCAATGGTGTTTTGCACTGTCCTGGGCACTGCCGAGGGAGGGCAAGCAGCGAGAATTTGTCCTGATAAGCAACTCAAAATGGGCAAAACCTTTCTGCCCCAAACCTAGCTTCTCTCAAACTAGTATTTCCCAGTTGCCAATTTGAAATAAAAACCTACATTACCATAGTTGAGACTGTTCCTAAAAGAAAGATTTTTAGCACAAAACAGTTGTATTTCCTAGTAAACAGTCTTTGGTTACTCTCCACTCAAGAACACCACATCTGTGTTTCAAAAAGGCCCAAGCAAACTATGAACAAACTTTTCTAACTCCTAATACTTAAGAAACTGGTATTGTATCTAGAGTGCATGTTTGATGAGGTAACACAAACAATCAGTAGTTAGGAAAAATGCATACACTGTACAGTACGCATGTCCACAGAAAATGCATGTATATAAGAATTTCACATCTAAACTATAAAAGTGTTACTCTATATAAGATGGATTGTTCGTTGTTTGCATGCTCTGGGTTAGGCCAAGAGCAGAATCCGAAGTGCCTTTAGGAGTGAGATTGCTGTTCTCCCTCAGCTGTGTGCACTCTGGCATCTCCCTCGGTTTATCCTTTAACCCAGTGGCTGCCGTCACCCTGTAGTTCAAGCAATAGGCCTGGGGTGGGCGTCAGTCACTTCTGCAAGTAAAGGGTGATACTCAAATAGGGCTTGTCCTCTGAGGGGACCCAGAAGACTTGTGGGGAGTGTGTGCTCATAAGTCGTTGTGCCCTGATGTGAGCTGCACACATCTCAGGCCCTGCTGTGCTTCACAGACACAGGGAGAAGACACAACAAGAATCTAGGATGTCAGAACCCATGACAGAGACTTGTGCGTGAGAACGTACACTCCTGACTAGGTTGCATGCTTGCTTTTCCATCCATGTTCCAAGGGAGAGCAAGGCCACAATGAACTGCCTTCTCTAGCTGGCAGCCTGTGTGGCAAACCCAAAGCCTGCTGAATATTTATCTTAGCTTTGCTTTGCCATGGTCCGTCCCCCCCCCNGGCACCAATTAGAGACCAGAGTGACCAGTGTGAGCAGCAGGACATCCAGAAGGACGCTTTGCTACTGAGGAGTGGAGCCTAATCCCGTTACAGGCGGGTAGAGACTCCTGGGGCCCACAAGCCTCCTTCCTGCTGGGCCCAGAGGGGTGTCATTGGAGGACTGCAGATCTGTGGAAGGTTCTGCTAGCCAGCAGCTCCCTTCCCCCCAGCCTCCAGCCCCCTAGATTCTCTTTTCTTTTGCAGTGACACACACTGCAGTGCCTCTGAGGTCATTTGTTTCCCACAGCCTCACAGGGCGCTGTGGCAACAAGGGGGACAATGGTCTCTCACAGGAATGATGGGAGGCCTTGTTTTGCCTTAAATAAGCCCCTTCAAGGGAGCAGTAAGGTCTGTTGTGTGTGTGGTTTGTTTCTTCAGAAAATCCTCCTGCCCATAGTTCCAGTGTGGAGTACTCAGGCGACTTCAATTGAGGACATAAAGAATCCTATGTGTGTGAGAGAGGGTTTAATTTTATTTTTATTGCCGCTTTGAGACCAGAACTGTGTTTTCCCTTCTCTCAGTTACCCTTTTTGCACTCATGATCCCTGGACCCCAGCATTCTTTGGATAGTTTTAGGCAGGAATTGGCAGGTGCTGGGGGCAGAGCATCGATCGATGCCCACATCTCCTGTCGGCCTCCAGTTGCCCTCTTTGGCGAGGGAGCTCAGCAGGAATTTAGAAATGTGTTCCTTCATTTTTCACCTCATCCTGAGTCTGAAGAAAGTGCTTGAAAGGGGAAGTGAGGGGAGGGGCTGGGGCTTGCAGCAGAGGGAATATAGAAACTGAAGAGAGAGGTAGGCTCTGTATGCCACCTCAGAACACACCGGAGCTTCTGGGGAATACCCGGGAAGAAGGAGGCTTCTATAGGAAACAGAAGGAGGGCTCAGTGAGATCTACCTGCTTTTGCCTCCCAAGTGCTGGGATTAAGGGTGTGCACCACCACCACCCAGCTACATTTTGAATATTTTTTGTGAAATACACAGGAAGGTGAGTTTTCCAGGTGTATCTATTGATTATGCTATTATAAATATATAACAATTCAAACACTGATATCACTTTGTGGTTAATTTAAAAAAACGAATTGTCTTTGCGTTTAATGCACACCTCCGAGATTAATTCTTAGCCTCTATATCATTTTAATTCTTCACAGATTCTGAAGTAGTCTCCTGGAAGTTTGACAAATGGATTGACATACTGTTTCCTTTCTCTGCACCATTGGTTTATTTTAATTTATTATTTATTTTTATTTTATGTGCACTGGTGTTTTGCTTTCATATATGTCAGTGTGAGGGTATCATGTTCCCTGAAACTGAAGTTCCAGACAGTTGTGAGCTGCCATATGGGGGGGAGGGGGATTGAACCCAGGTCCTCTGGAAGAGCAGTCAGTGCTCTTAACTGCTGAGCCATCATTCTAGCCCCTGCACCACCAGTTTAATGATTATTCTAAGCTGAAGTAGTGTTCATTAGCTTCAAGTCATGAACAACCTATAGTCAATTCCAAAGATAGCCTGTGTCTCTTTCTAATAGAGACAGGACATTGGCCAGACTGTCCTCTTTCTGGGCATGATAGAAGCAAAAAGATAGACTGACTCAGCTTTGTATTAATTCTAAAAGAAACAACACTTAAAACAAACAAGTGAAAAAAAAATCACCAAAATAATAAGCTCTGTGACAGATAATAGACGGTGAAAGGAACCCCTAACCTCCAGTCAGTTTTGAACACGTCTGACTTTAAGAAGTGCAGACTGTGCATAATCGCCTTGTGACCCTGGACTCAAGCTCCCTTCCTTTGGGGATCATCTCTCCACACCCCCAGAGCTTTTTGCCTGTTGACACATCCCACCACAGCTTCCAGATATACAAAAGTTTCGGCAGATCCAAAATGGTAACCAAAAATGTTGAACTGCAAGGGAATGGCAGTCATAGCATTGAGAGCTAGTAAGTAAATAACAGGCCTCTTGTCCCACACCCCAGTTTAATGCTCTCAAGAGGTTCTTATGTTGCTCAAATTAGTGGGCATGTAAATGAAGCCCCTGTTGGCCTTGGCAGATCTTGGCCTCTTCCTTGACCTTGTTTGACTGAAACAAAAAGTCATTGGTGGAACAAAAATTCAGAGCTCTGAACTTGGTTGAAAGAAAAGGGCAATTCTCTGAATTGGGTAATTGGATCACGCTCCCAAGTGCCCTGCGGCTTATATCAAACATATAAGAAGGGGATTAATAACTTCAGTGTGTAAGTGAGCTGCAGGCAGCCCCTAACTCCAGCATTTCATTCTCAGGAGCTCTGGGACAGTAACAGATTTTCTTTAGAGCATTTGAAGTGCTTTTTATAAAATTCAGGAAGGGTCTACAGACTACTGTGGAATCCTTGTCATTGTGGTTGTCCTGCTTGACAGACAGGCCGCCCTGGAAGCCTCTGCAGAACAGACATGACCAAAACAGTAACAATAACATTATTCCAGATTGTGCTTGATAGTCACTTCCTTAGTCATGACTTTATCATCCAGCCTAAATTAAATGTGTCTGTTAAATGGAAAGTTCATCATAGTCCTGTGTCTTACAGAGAAGTTTAGGGATCTCAAGACTTACCGCAGACACATAACCTTATGTGTAAACTTTAAGGAGTCATCTGAAAATCAGGGAACTTTTGATTAATGTATCTTAATTAGCTTATGATGTTGTTACTCAGTATCAAATGCCTGCTATATAGCAAGCTTCAGGATATAAATAGCATGGGATGGAGCAAAAGTCGTTAAAAGATTTGTGAAGGTTTGAGGGACACACACAAAGGGAACCTTTGCTTCTCGGGATGGTGCAAGTGCAGAGAGAACCAAAGATGGCTAGCGTGTTTGTAAAGCTGCAAAGCAGAGAGGAGTGTGCCAAGATGGAAGAATGCAAGCTGAAATCCCTGTTTTTCCCATAGAGGTTATTGTACTGGGGCTTCTGACATGGAGTCACCAGTGGTAGAGATGCTTTGTTGAATAAAAGGGGGTGGGGAGCAGTTGTGAAACCTTTACAGGTCTGGGCTTACAGGTCTGGGTGTTCTAAAACTTCAGGCTATCACACAGAAGAGCTCTTAAGGAACACTCTGAAAGCAGATCAGTTCAAAGTCCAAAAAGAGTTAGCAGAATCTTACTATTTATTCATTTATTGGTAATTTAGTTTAGAGATGGAGTCTTCTTATTACTAATGAAATGTTACTAAAGCTGGGTGGGTGTTTTAGAGCTCTCTAGAATAACAGAACTGATGGAACGAACCCATATAGATGTAGAAAGGAGATTTATTGGAGTAACTTACAGACTGTGGTCCAGCTAGTCCAATGATGACTGTCTACCAATGGAAAAGCCAAGAATTCAGTAGCTGTTTAATACAGGAAGCTGCTTGCCTCAGTTTGTCTTCAGTTTATGCCGGAGTCTCAAAGAAGTAAGCTCTACTGCCAATGAAGGAATGGACTTGCCAGTGAGAGCAAGCAGGCAAAGAGAGCCAAGCTTCCTTCTTATATTCCTTGTACAGGCTGCCAGCAGAAGATGTGGACCAGATTAAAGGTGGATCTTCCCATCTCAAAAGATCCATATTAAAAGTGGATATTTTCACTTTGAATGATTTAATTAAGGAAAGTCCCTCACAGGTGTTCCCAGCCTCTTGGGGTTTAGTTAGTTCCAGATGTAGTCAATTGACAACCAAGAATAGCCATTGCAGTAACTTCTGAGAATTAGAATACCAGAAAACTAATCAGAAACAGAATTAACTTTGGCCACAAACCAATTATTTATTTTCTTCTTTTCCTTTAACTTTTATAGAAAACCTGTGAAGCAAATATTTTGTCTATATTGTAACAAAATAACAGTCTCAAAGAAGTTAAGTAACTTGTAAAGGCAGACCATTTTGTTATTAATTTTATTTTTTCTTCAGCAATAGTTTCTAGCCAGAGATGACAAAAAGATTGTACTATGCTGGATAATGTGTTTGGATCACTGTGTTGAAATTTTGATACAGCTGCCCCTGCGTGCTCCAGTGTGAGGTGGTAGTAGTGTGTGACCTGCATGTCTCTCACCAAAGAGATGAGAGGAGTCATCTAAAAACCACTCCAGGAAAGCGATGCCTGCCAGCCAAAGTAGGAAGCACTCTTTTGTTGCAGGGATACAATAGGCCAGTAGATTTATGAGAGCTATTTGCTAAGACTTGAAAGGGAAGTTAAGTGTAAATAAAGTAGGTTTGTAGCTTAAATGTGTATCTTAAGTGTGATGACAAATTCAAGTTTGTATCGGTGGCGTATTTTGAGGATAGCTGCTAGAATCTGTTTGCTGTGACTGATGCTCCTCCTCCTGTTCCTCTTCTGTTGTATTTTTCCTCTCTATATGGAGTGAGATGGAAATCATACACACACACACGCACGCACGCACACACGCACGCACACACGCACAGTAGTCCTGGCTGTACTGTTCCCTGGTTAGGCAGTTTAGTTTGTACCCAGCTCTTCCTACAGCCAGTACTTTGCTTGTCCTGAAGAGGCCGATGATTCATCTCTCTGGGGAGATGAGACACGGCTCCATATTGATATCACCCCATTGGGCTTATGGCGTGAATCCACAGATTGTTCTAGTGTGCTGACTTTTTATCTAAAAATAAAGTCATTTAAGTCACCGGTGTAGTGCCAGTGGGTTTAGGTTTGTGAAGTTTAGGAAGCCATTTGGAAAGTCTCCGTCAGGATGTTCTTAGCACTGTATTAGCTAGGAAGCAATGCCCTTTAGGCCACAAACTCTTACATAGATTGGGCCTACGGAATTGAATTATAGAGACCCAAACTCTCCCTGAGAAGCCAAGGGCACCCCAGAGGTAGTTTTGATGATCCTCAGAGCACCTTGGTGGCCCCTCATGACCTCTCTTCCATTGTTTTCCTCCTGGGTACCACATGAAACAGTGGGTTCTGCCCTTCTCAGGGGAAGTACAAGCAGTTATTTCTCTTTGAATTTGGGTGTGAGTTAGTCAATGGAATCCCTCTAATAAACTCTACTGTTCTTTACGGTGAATACAGCTCCCTTCACTTCCCCTCCTAACACATGGCATGCCATTTTTGACAGCTGAGTACCATCCAGAGCCTCTTGTATTTAGGTGATAGAGGAAGTGATCATAATGACTAGCTTGGTGCATGCTGCATAATTGGAGATGGTGACCTGGTCATCTCTCCGGATCACACAAAAATCACTTCTGAAAAAAAAATGCTATAGACAATATATATACATATATTTAAAAATAATTTTTATTCTTTTTGCTGCAAAAACAAACTTTGAGAGGATGATTCTCTGGCAGGATATGGAAATGACCTTGGATAAGGTCCAGGGTCAGTGGCGCAGCTGCTGTTTCCTGCAGAGGACATCTACATCCAGAAGGGAAAGAGGCAAAGTTAAATATATAGCAGGAAAATAATGCCTGAACATATTAACAAGAATAAAAGGATTTGCCTGTAATAGAACCTGTCTGTAAAAATATATAGCCAGGAATTACAGTTAATATTCAGAAGAAATATTTAAAACTCCTTATCAAAAAAATAACTGGTCTACCAACAAAAATAGCAGTAATAACAGTGTCTACTTATGATACTTCACACATTTAAACCTCTTTGGATGTCTAGTTTCATATTTACAGCAGCTTAGTATGGCTAATCTGTTGATTTAAAAGACTAAGACCTGTAGAACTTGAGCTGAGATATGTAAAGCCAGGGGAAACCTTGGGATTTCATTCTAAACATGGTATGGATTTTAAAACAGAGACAGACATGACTTAATTTACATTTTTAGAAATTTACATAGATTTGACAGTGGCTGGAAGCAGACACAAGCTGGAAAGTAAACCAGGAAATACAGCGCTAATCCTGGAAAAGGATTGTTTGGGTGGCTTTAAGGGGAGGAGGGTCTGAAAGGATGAGACTGTGCCTCTCTGTCAGCTGTGAAGGAGCTCTTGACTCTCCCATGTGCATGTACTACAGACCCAACAGTGAGGGCAAGGGAAGAACAGTGTTACTGGAGAACTTCCCAGGACAAACTTAGATTCCACTCAAATGCTATTTGTTTGTTCGTGTTGGTTAGGATTCTGGTATTTTAAGATTCCTGCTTGACATTTGTGAACTAGAAAACACAGGGCTTGTGGGTAATTAAGAAGAAATAGTAACATTAAGGTTGATAGTACTTTTTCCTTTCTGGACTCTCTGAAAGAATGGCAATCCAAAAGCCAGACTTTTGTCCCCCTTTAAAGCAGTGACATTGCTTTTTGATGACCCTTTCATTGCTTCTCAACAGAAATCCTACTGCGATGCTGTTCATAGTCATGATATTCACTTTATATCTCTGTGAATCTGACAAGTAAATTAAGAAAATAAAAGCACAGGCCACACCAAGCCAAACCAACACTTTTGTGGTGGTATACCTCTGCCCCCATTGCTTGCTAATGAGCTAGGCAGTTGCTATTGCTTCCTGACTGTCCTGGGTGTGTTGTATTTGTCTTACTCAATTCTCAAGACTATAGCTTGTTGACATTTCACAGATGAGGACTCAGAGGCCCAGGGAGGTTTAATCTGCCATTTGAAGCCTCACATCCAGTGCTTCTCACTCTGTGTTCCCATGACTCTGGCTCTTCCACCATACTGCCTGCTGTAGGGAAGCGGTATACTCACTTGGTCCCTTGCATTTGTGAAGCATCTTTCATTTGAAGAACTGAAACTGAGAGCATCACTTTCTTCCTTTGATGACTCGGAGGGAGGAAGGAAAGAATTAACATTTATTGGCTAATTTTCACACGTCAGATATAATTTTAGTCACATTCACATTCCAAACAGGTTGTATCTGCTGTCTTCATCCTGCAGATGAGGAAAGGAAGTTGCTCAATGTTGTATCATTCTCAAAGGAGTAAATCTCAACCTTGGTGCTGCCCCTCAGCAAACTCTAGGCTCCATTAGAGCAGGCACAAAGTCTGCTTTTCTCTTGGGTTTGTTTGTTTTGTTTTATACTGGTGAGCTAAATCCCAGATTCCAGGAAATCTGTTTTCAGGATATTATATCTCTCATGCCTGCAACAGGATCTGATTCTGATACATATAAGATGCTCAGGAGGAAATGTAGAATGGGTGGGTGAGCATGCTCTGAGGTGCAATTAGAATGCATGGAGCCTTGGACTGGACTTCCTAGTGTCTTCCAGTAGATGTTTTGATGGCACTGTAGGAAGGGTCTGTGAATTCAACCACGGAAACACACATGCTCCTGATTTACAAAACTCTCATGTCCTCACAGATGTATAGTTTAAACGATGGAATTGCTTTTCTATTTGGGGAAAACTGAGGCACAAAAGTTACCTTGGCAAAGGCTTTGCAAGTCCGTGAACAGTTTGTGACACAACTAGAATCTTGAGATTCTCACCTTTACAGCCTTAAGCCACTTAACAACCCTGTGGTTCTGGTAGGGCTATAGCTTTTCATAAATCTGGTACTTAATCATTTAAGGAGATGGCAATTTATCTTAACTATGTGCCTCATTATGGATGCAACACACTTAGCACAGAAGGTCTCAGCAGTTTTCCCTGGCTTCCCTTACCCTAACATATCTAGCACACTAATGTCAATATTAGCTTTACTGTTTTAGGTGACTTTGGTGTGCTTCTCATTAGCTGGAACCATAAAGAGTGGAGTTTTACCTGCGCTGAGGGATCGCTAAATTCCTGCTGGCATCTGTGCGTGCAGCCCCATGTCAAAAGTGAGGTCATGTTTCTCCTGGATTGTGTCTGTATCTGATGAGCCTGGGCTGGCATGATTCCGAGACAATGAAATAATCACACCCATTAGCTCACCAGGGCCTTATTAAGATGTGGCCTGGCTTTCCATCCATTTCTCCTGCTTGGAAAAACTGACATAGTCATGGTGTGTAAAGGTTAGTGGAGATGAAGCTGCTTCAGCAACCAAAAGCCAGCATTCCCAGCTCAAACGTGGGGTAGAGCTGTGGCTGATGGCAGGGAGCAGCACTTCACGGGGTGGGACGCAGGGGTATTTTCCCTTCTTTTTTTTTAGACAGTGTTTGACCATGGAGCCCCCTAAGTAGCCTGACACTTACATGATGATCCTGTCTGTGCCCCAGAGGGCTGAAAGGGAAAGTCAGTGGACATCACCTTGTCTGATTCAAGAGAATTCTCTAGTCTGTGCAGCTGTGACATTAACACGGAATGCCCCCCTTCCTGCCCCCTCCAGGGCCACCCTGGAGCAATGCTTTTCAAACTTTCATTGTTGGTTACATTTCTCTTTGTAGAC
This sequence comes from Bramus lutescens, assembly GCA_001685075.1. Lineage (NCBI taxonomy): Eukaryota > Metazoa > Chordata > Mammalia > Rodentia > Cricetidae > Bramus > Bramus lutescens. The sequence continues at coordinate 1,072,146 of LOEQ01000004.1, forward strand.
CCCGCCCACACACACACATTTGGAAGGTTTGGGTCTAGTAAACGAACTTTAATAATTAAATAATGATTTTGTGTCTTCATTGATGGCTCATGTCATTGTGCCGAATCTGCTCTCTCCATCTCTGTCTCTCTTCATAGTACTTTTTTAGGGACACCTTCCCAGACCTCGTTCCTGGCCTTGGATGTAACCACCAGTTATATGTCCAGGATACTCTCCACTTCGCCCACAGAGGCCCTTCTGCAGCTGCAGCACCCACCACTTATAAATACACGTCTGTCTCACTCACGGCTGCTTTTCTCATCCTTGCGTCTTTGCTTGGCATATGTAATTGTCACTTGGCAAACATTTGTTGACTGAATTAAGGAATTCAGTGACAGAACCAAAAGAGAAATAAAAGAACTGTGGGCTTGGAGAATCTTAATCTATATCGATCTGATAGGGTTTCTGAAATGTTGACACCAGCTTAAATGAAAGTCACCAAGTTTAAAATGAAGGTTAACTTTGGGTGGAGGTGAGAGGGTGCTTCTAGCACATTGATGAGGTTCTGGTTTTTAATAAGGAGGCTACTCCTGGCTACTCCTGAACTACGGACATAGACCCGCTCATTTGGTGTATACCCATGGCAGAACTCATGGAGACGCCTAAGGGTTTTACAAACCGTAAGGGTATTTTATTTTATAGCCCGTATGGTTGTTGGCCTGTCTTCGCAGCACCCATTTTCCCTGGTCATATCTTTGGGGATACTCGGAACCCCTGCATATCAGTCATCCTACCTCTTCTCTGTGTGTCTGCTACCTCTTGAACCTACCTTACTCCCTAAACCACACAGCACACAACAGCGTTTGGTTGAGTGCCTCCTTTATACTTCATGTTATAAGCTATAATTTGAATACCTGGAGTCTTACACTCAGCTTCAGGAGGTCTTTACCAGGGAAAGCATCATATAAGAGAAGAGCCTGGTGTCAGGGCAGTCTTTCAGTCTTTCCTAATGATCTGATGCTCTCTGTCAGACACACATAAGTATTAGAGGCTTCTTGGAGAAGTCACCTCACCTGCCAACACCCATGGACAGGGAACAGAACAATATTCTGCATGGCTCCCCCAATGTTGAGAGACCACCTATTACCAGAAGTTTGCCAAACCCAGCTCTTAGGGAGCTTCAGCTAACAGCCTCAGCCAGTCCTCTCATCAGATGGAAATCAAAAGTTGCTTGGTAAATCACTCAAGCTGAAAACATTCCTGGCAGTTCAAACAGCCCGTGGTAAGAACATGCTTTCTTTCCCTGCAATGAGTTCATTATCCAAGGGCCGGAAGTGCTCAAAATCAGTGATTGGCTAATTATAAGTAACTCAAGGGCCATAATGCTCCAGTCCCCTCTGTGGGAATATTTATAAGTGCTCAAGTTCAGCTCAGATAAAAGAGAGGGAACTCACCCAAGGAAACTGCAGGGGAAAGTCTGGAATGCCAAAGACATAGGATGTTGCCAGTCTGAAATAAAAAAGGTCCAATATATCACTGAGTTTTACAAACAAACCTTGGAAAACAAATTACTTGTGTCCCTCCCAGCTTTCAGATGGGATGTAAAACTAGAGGCTTTAACCTTTACGCATGGTAGTAAGTCTACCCTATTTTTCTTAGGAAGGGAAGCAGTTGCTTTAACATCCTGGCTAGATTCCCAAAAGGAACAGGGTGGCCCTTTTAAAACAGGCCTGTGGATGCTTCTGCGTGAGGGAAGGGCAAGCTGTAAGCACCATGTGCATGTGGGTGTTTAATGAATATGAGCTGATTAAATTGGCCACCCTGAACTATAAGCTCATACCTCTGAAGCTCCTCTCCAGTCAGCCTTTAGCTGTTCTTCAAACTTTCTGCCCAAGCTTGTTAGGCAGCAATGCTCCTCTTTAAAGCTGTTGTTTTCCCCGCCCAGCTTTTCTTTGTTTTTGAGGTGCAGGAAAGATTGTGGCCCCGGAATCCCTTCCTCCAAACACAGGCCCCACTGCAGTGATGGCAGCCACACCCACAGCACTTCCCCTCAAACCTGCTGCCTCCATCTGTTTCCCTGTCTCTGGACCAGCACAAAGCCAGTGTCTGTCTGGGATAGATAGTGAGCTGTGCCGCAGACAGAGGAGGCCTTGTCTAAAGGAGGAAAAGCTACTGCTCTAGAAGCCAGGCGACCTGACTTTCTGACTGGATTGTGCTAAGAGCCATCTGTGTGGTTAGGGGAGTCATTTGCTCCTTCACCCATAAAAGACAAGGGTGAAACAAAAATCAGTATTTCTCAGACCTGTGGGCTTTGGATTCTTGGGGTCTGCAAATTCTATGAGAAGTTTTAAATATTTATGCCCTTACCATCGAAGATTTTTTTACAATTATAAAGTCAATATAATATAATTGAAAGACATTTTGAAAAATAAATATTGAGTTTCTTCAATTGGTGATTCTGAAACTTATGTAATATTCCCCGGAGGTTTCCGGGTGTATTGGGGGAATCTCAAATAGTTATTCAATTTTTAAAAGAACTCCATGTATCAATCAAGTCTGACATAGAGGCAAAAATCTTAGTTTTAAGGGTTTTTTTTCTATTTCCACTAGAATATGCATAACTATTTTAGTACACAGACTTCTTTTGTTTCTATAACCAAGACAAAAACTGTATATTAATTTGCAAAATGTTGTGTTTCTTACAAAATCTTCTTTTCCCTTTAAGATTCAGAGCATTGTTCTGGGGAGATAATTCAATGGCTGAAGTACTTGCCACGCAAGCATGAGGACCTGAGTTCAAACCTCTAAATCCCCTGTAACACTGGTACTGTGGGGTGTGTGTGTGTGTGTGTGTATGCTTGGCATATGCTTGGGTGTGTCATGCATATATATATATATACACACACAC
>LOEQ01000004.1:1079636-1094913 GCA_001685075.1 Bramus lutescens
AAGAAAGAAAGAAAGAAAGAAAGAAAGAAAGAAAGAAAGAAGAAAAGAAAGAGACCTAGGAAGAACAAAAACAGGAGCTGGCTGGCACAAAGATCACTGGGAAATATGTCTAGTTATTTGGCTCTGGCCAGTGAATTATCTGGCCTGGGATTTCTCAGAACCATTATTGACATTTGGAGCCAGCTACCCTTGATTGTGGAAGGCTGTTGTGTATGTTGTTCTGAGATAGCTGCACTTCTGCCTTTTCACACTCAGGAGATGCCAGTGGCTCTCTTCCTACCATTTACAACAACCAAAATAAAACTCTAGCCATTACCAAATAACCATGTATCAGAATCAGCAAAGAATTGTTCTCTATGGAGATTCATTCATTCATCTTAGATATATTGTCTTTGAAAGCCACATCAGTAGGCTCTTTGTGAGAGGATAGAATGGCCCTCCTAATTATAACCTCAAAAATTAGAACTTTAGATATTTCTTATCTGGTACAAATACATATTATTTTGCTATTGCTTTTCATTCATCCAAAGAGCAGCTATTGCAAATGACATATCAGACACCCTGCTAAATCTAGACACAAAGCAGGACTTCTCCCACAAGATCTTAGAATTTAATACTACTCAAATGCTGCTCTGTAGAGTTGATTTGTTCACCAGGGCTAATGAATTAAAGTTTGGAAGTTGTGTTTCATTATATGGCTTTAACTTGGATCAGCCGCATCACTTATTAGACCAGTGCAAATATCCTCAACTACTTTAAATCCTATTGGTGGGATGTTGGAAGAAGTAAATGAAAGCTGGAAGACTCAGTCCAATGAAAAATCTTTCACTAGATGGCTTTCATTAAACATTTTGTTTGGTTGGTTGTTTTCAACCAGACCCATGTACAGACACTGGACTTTGTGATTTCGCCTGCCCTTATGTCGTATTATATTCCTTTAGTTTCCTCAGACTCTTCTTTCTAGATGAAAAATTCTACCTGGAAAAAAAAACCCAAAGACTTCTTAACTCACTCTTAGCTTCACCCTTCTTAGAAGTTCATGCATGTTGTAATTTGTTGCTAATTCCCTTTCAGTGTTTGGGACTGTGTAAAGCCGTTTTTTCTGTGAAACCTGGCAACAGGGATCAGGAGATGCCCCTGACATAGCCCCAAGGATGCTGGTAACCATCCTACAATGCCACCAAGAGCCAGTTTAACTAAGTCATAGGTTCAGATCACTAGCTGGCATGCTCAATTTTAAATCAGACGATGTTGGGGAGTACACACTACCCCTGCTCTGTGGTCTGTGTTGTCATTTCTATCATATCCAGGGTCCCACGGCAGTCAGCATTCAGGCAAAATGCTTAGCCACCCTAGGGCCTTATGCTTTATGTGATATATGTACATGCACAAGGTAGCTGTGTACTCTATACGCATGTGAGGCATGACCATATAAACCCTATACGCATGTGCTGACTTACGTTTAAAAAGCAGACTTGCCTATCTCGTGTTCTCTTTCCCCACGTTTCTTTCAGACAGGCCTGTGCACTCCCCTTTCTTTTTATTAACCAAAACTCTTAAAATGAGTTTTGTTGTATATCTTGCGGTCCGTTCCCGTGCACGGTAATACCAGTCTGTATGGAACTAGTGAGCTCAAAATTCTTTGAACTGATGCCTTTTCGTCATTGTCAGTCCCAAGGCTCTAAGACGCTAGATGTTAACAGATTAACTCCTGAGAGATGGATGGGTAAGGAACTGTGAGGGAGTGCTTGGAGGTGTGAGTGGACTTTCAGTGCGCAACTTGTGCGTCAGTGCCGCATTTAGATGCCATCCTATTGGCTAGTCAGTGACCACTGAAAGTTTCTTCTACTAAGTCCGCTTCTTACTTTCCAAAGGCAAAACCCCTTTGTATGAATAGAGTTTAACTTAATTTATTTTATTTTTTTGAGTTTGCAATATAAATGTATCCTTTCTCCCTTCCCTTTTCTCCCTCCAAGTCTTCCATAGATTTCTTCTTGTTCACTTCAAATGCATGGCCTCCTTTTTCATTAATTGTTGATGCGTGCATGTGCATGTATATGTGTATTCCTAAATACATAAATACAGCCTGCTCAGTCTATAGAATGTTGCTTGTATGTTATATGCTTTCGGGGCTGACCATTTGGTACTGGATAGCCAATTGTTGAGCTCTTCCCTGGGGAAGACTATTTCTCCCGCTCTAGACATTCCTTAGTTGCCTGTAGTTCTGTGTAGGGTTGAGGCCTCCTGAGCCTTCTCATCCACATAAGCATGTCTGTAAGTATCGTCTTTGTTCATGTTTAGGCAACCATGTTAGTGAGATGTTATAGGTGAAGGTTCTGACGTTCCTAGGAGACATGATCTCACAGCACCTCCTGGTATTTCCTGCTTTCGCAATCTTTCCACCCTCTCTTCTGCAGTGATCCCTGAGCCTTAGGCACAGAAGTTGGGTTGTAGATGTGTCCTTTGGGATCGAGCTCCACAACTCTACATTTTGATTGGTTGTGGTTTCTCTAATGGTCCCCATCTGTTGCACAGAGAAGTTTCTTCGATGAGGGGTGAGGACTGCATGTAACAAACTAGACCCTGGAAAAAGATGTCTTATTTTTTTAAGTTTCTGATCACCCCATTGAATGAAATAACCATAGGGGAGGAATTAATTTTTAAACCCCCCCTTCTTCTGTTGTTTGCATAATTGGAATTGTATTATTACAGAAAATATTTTAAAAACGAACCAATACTCAAAAGACAAAGATCTTCCAAAATGGCTGTCTTAGTTGGTATCGGTACCCAGGCAGGTCTCACAATTGGCAGCTGCCTTTAATGCCATCTGGAAACGATGACCACTGGAAAACATGTTTTGGTTTCTTTTCTAGAAAAACAAAACAAAACAACAAAAAGGGACCTTAAAAGATGCACAGGGTGGGCAAGTGAAATAATGACTCAGCAGGTAAAGGCATTGCCCACCAAGCCTAACAACCTGGGTTTGATCCCCCCTGGCCCCGCCTGATAGAAGGAAAGAACCAACTCCTATCGCTTGTCCTCTGACCTCCACAGGTGTGTGTCAGCGTGCACCATGCACGCACACTGAAAAGTTTCAGTGCAAGTGTAGGGGGGAGGGGGTTAACAGGTGGATAGACAGGCAGGCAGGCAGAGTTGCAGACAATTCACAAAGCAGTCATTTGAACCCCACTTGAGTCTCCACTTTTCTGGTGTTAGCATTGTACACTCGCTCTGTTCTCCGGCCAAGACTCCCACCAGCCTGCACACTCTATAGATCTGGCGAAAGGAAATTTGTTTTAGAATCAGAATAAAAGTTACCTCCAAGTAATATCACATTCTAGAAATTTTTAGTATTCTGTACATACTGTTTACTAGTAAAAAGGAATTATATCTTAAATATAAAATGACAAGAATTCAACAATAATCACTTTATTTCTCCTCTAGAACCAGGAATATCTGCCCAAGGCCATCGGTAAAAATTCCAGTCCACTGTACACCAATCATGGGCGACAGTTGTGTTTAGAAAGTGGGCTTGTAGCTGTTTTCCATGCAGGATGATTACTCAGTGGAAAGAGCTGGGCGGAGTCAGACAGCACAAGGACAGAGGAGACGCTGTGGGAGTGTGTTGCAAACAGAGATGGGCGAGTTAAGTTACTCAGTTGCCATCTGTCTCTGTTTTGCTAACTCATTAGCTCGGACACCACATTGTGTTAATCCCCACTTCCCCTGGCTGTGAACTTGATCCAAATCTCCAGGGAACACAGGGACTGCTCAGTCTGACTCTCCCCTCAGCTGGGTGGCAACTTCTACACATGGGCAGCATGCCAGGCCTGCCACCCTTCCTGCTGCATCACATTGAGGTGAAGCACCCCCCCACACACACACACACCACTGCAATTGAAATGGGAGCTTCTAGGTGTGACTATTCTTGGCAGTGTGATAAATGCTGGCCTCTCACTTCTTAGCACTCCTGTCCCGTGCATCACCCCTTCAAGGCCCTGGAGAGTTTTAAGAAGACCATCTTGGAAGCTTGATGGCAGCATGTGCCACCAACCACTGTTTCTGTATCTCTCAACAAGCTCAACAAGCCCATTACCACAGCTACGAACCAATAAGCAAGGCTGAATTTGTTTCCCAGAACTATCCCCAGAAGGCAAGACCCTAATCTAGCACCCAAAGTATCCAATAATTCTGAGAAAAAATCTTTGGAAATGTTGGGGGCCAGAGTGATAGCTCAGCAGTTAAGAGCACTTATTGTTTTTACAAGGGCCTAAGCTTTAGTCCCACACCCACATGATAGCACACAACCATTTGTAACCCCCAGGCACTCATGTGGTACACATTCATATACATAAAAGAAGTAAAACTAAAAAAAAAAAGGGGGGTAAAGGAGTGTTATCTCCCCTCTCCCCTTATAAGCTTCCTGGAGTACACAAATCATTTTCACTGACTTATCTTGGCCTTATTATTTTTTAACGTGAGAGGGTGTTTTCTAAGCAAGACTAGACATTTGTATAATCTTTTCCAGTGTTAACAGTAAAAGTATGGCAGTGTGTGATAGCCCACACCTGCATTTCCAGCCCCGATGTTGAGGTAAGAGGAATGCCTGTGAAAGTCAAGAAATAAAAATGGGGCTGAGGATGTAATGTGGTTGGTAAAATGCTTGCTTAATATGTGTGAAGCCCTGAGCTCTATGCACAGCACCCTGTAAACAGGACATGGTAATGTGCGCCTGTAACCCTAATACTTGGAAGATTGAGTTGAAGCTCATCCTTGGCCATGTTGGGGATTTGAAGCCAGCTTGGGCTGGAGACTGTCTCTAAGTAAACCCTGAGAACATACTGTGCTATGGGTAATGGGACTTACCGATGTTAATGGTTACCAGACGCCCAAGATACTGAACATACATGGCCCCCATCTAATGCATGATTCCCAGAAGGTAACATTGCTGTCTCTAGGTGACAGATCAAGAAACTGAAGCACAGAGAGGTTATACCTACGTCCAAAGGTAAACAGCAAGTAAGTATCAGAGGCAGATTTGAAACCCAAAGGTTGTTTCCAAAGTCTGTGGCCTTAGTCTTTTGCTGTGATCACCTAAGGAGGTCTTTCAGCCATTTTGTTGCCCTCTTTCCTGTATCCTTCCCAAAGTTTTGGGATTCTCAGATGTGAACCCATCAACAGTTCCTTTGGATGTTATCATTTCCTCCTTCCTCCCTAACAAATGGCACTCTGAGATAAAAACAGGGACTTAGAAAAGCCACACACAGTCTAGTAGAACTCAAAGGTCCTACTTTTATGCCAGGTCATGTGTGCGTGTGTGTGTGCATGTGTGTGCATAATTGGGATGAGCAGAATAGAACATTCAGGTGTTAGAGAATGTTAACTCACTTAAGCTTCCTACCAGGAACAGCCTACAGTTCATCTTCATAGGCAAATGCATTAAGTTTTCCACTTGAAGGGTGAATGATCTGTGCAAGATAGGCATTTCCAAGATGGGAGCAATAGCATGCCTTTCCTGGTGCCCCTTTTGGCTGAAAGACCCCCTCTGAATGTCTAACAGCTCCTTAGATAGCTGGATTTACAGTAAATTCTCAAAGTTCCCTCCCACACTCCACACACTGACCCGTTACAGATGTTACAGTGGCAAATTTGCTCTTTCTGGTTCTTCCTGTCTCAGCCCTCACAATGCCTAGTGCCTACCCCTGTGCCCTTCCCAGATCCTCCAAAACCACCGACTGCACATGCCCATTAACACTGGCCCTCCTGGTCTCAGGAGGGTTCCTGTCCACCAGTGTGAAGGAGATTGTCTCTGCCTCTCATTTGGTCTGGCCTTTCAAGTTACTGACCCTATACCAGCTGCAAAGACAGCCTTGAACTCAGGGTAGCCTTTACAACCTAAAATGCCCAAAGCTTGCTCTATGACTGACTAGCATGTAGCTGAGAGGAGACCGTCTCTGGGTCTCTCAGAGGGAAAGGAACACTGGTCCTGAAATAGCCACACTTAATGTCGTCATGAAATAGCCGAGGATTTGGGTTCAGGTGTCAGGGATGGCTGCGGCTTTTCCCACAGGAGATGTCAACCACTGACCTATTTCCTCTCAGACTCCAGTTCTGTGTTTAGCTGGAGACACAGAAATAAATGCATGCTGGCGGGAAGACAAGAGCTGAGATGAAGCAGGAGCATGCTGGCTGATAGAAAGGCTGTTATTTTAGTTTCTTTTACATTGTAGCCGTCTCGGGTGGATAGTATCCAGGTATCTCATAGGCCTGCACCTTATTAAACTCCTGTTTGATTCAGAATTTACAGGAAATGCACCTGGAATTCTTCAAATAGGAACTAGACTTCGGTTCATTCATTCACAAAGGAGGCTGACAAATTGATTGTGTAACCTATGGCAAATGCCCTAGAAAGTCAAGAATAAAATGGTGGCACATTTTTCTTAATACCTTTCTTAGTTTATAAATTCAACTGCTCTCATTGAACGTCTGCTATTTGACAGGCATGCCACCACTTAAACAGGATGGACCCATAGGCACGCCTTCTCTGTCTCTGTCTGCTTTAATATTGCATGTGACAGAAACCATTCTCAAAATACGAAAGCAGAAAGTGAAATTGCCACAAAGACACTGGGTGTCTAGAAAAGTGGAGGATTTGGATGCAGCTGACTGCAGGAGGAGGTGGAAACATTGTTAACTATGAAGCTCATTTTTTTTTTTTTGTAAACCCTTGGTCACATAGAGGATTCCTCCACCACCCACAATGGGAGCCTCCTAGACCTGCAGTGCCATGCATGGCTGCTGAGTATTTGAAACATGTTTGAAGTGTAATGCACATTGCTTCAGAGGCTTCATATGGGAGAAATAGTGTGAAATATAGTAACTTCTATATTGACTACACATTGATCTGATAGTGATTTGGACATATTTTGCTAACTGAAATAAAAGCATTTATTTCACTTGTTTTCACATAACTAATAAAAATTTTAGATGCATACAGTTACTCAAACCCCATCACACCTTGGTTAGTTCCTTAGCTTCCTCGAGGGATGCTGGACAGACAGTCTTCTATCCAGTATGTGTCATTCTGTCACATCCCTTCCCGTTTGCAGTAACTTCTACTTGAGCTGGAACATTCCAGTTTTCTTTCTGAACAGAGATTTAAACATTCACATAGGTCAAAACTATTCCTTGAGCCTCTGTTCTGTTAATAAGAAGAAGTGGCATTAGGAACCGAGGACACAAAGTTCTCAGAGTTCCCTTCTAGAAGATTCAGCCCCTCGTTTTCATAAAATCGGGCTTAGTTCTAGAACTGTAGCTCCCCGTGTGATGTGTCTGGTCAAGTATCAACTTATTTGGAGAGCCTGAACTGGATGAAAACACAGACTTTCAGAGCCACCATCAATCCTGTGCTGTCAGGGAGATTCAAACGGCGCTAATCTCCACATGCCGTGACCCTTTGCCGATGTCAGCTGGTGTTTTCCTTCCTGGTTAATGGAAGCAGATTGCAGAGCCCCTTTCTCAGAGCTGGGGAAATAGAAGTGTCTCTTCCTTGTCATAAACACCTCTCAAAGAAAACAATTGTACAATTGAAAGTACAGTTTCCTCTCTCCCTGTCTGCAACCAGCCACTCCCTGAACTTTCTAAAAGTATAGTATGGAGAAGCCTCTGAGGTGGCTAAGTGTGATAAACGACTAGAAATGGGTATGCATTATACAGTTACACCATCACTAACTTTCTCCATGAGCACACATGTGCAACCAACACCCAGGGGAGAAAGCAGAGCAGCAGTGGTCTCCAGGACACCCTTCCTGGCGTTATCCTGTCCCATCTTCCCTTCTCCTCCCCAGAGTAACCACCCATGTGTAGGCTACTGTATCCCCGAACTGGTTTGTCCATGTTTGAACTCTATGCGGTGTCACATAGCAGCTTCTCTCTCTGGTATCCATTTTTTTGCTCTATATTGTTTGTGAAGTTTATCCATGTTTTGTATATTGATATAAAATATGCTTACACAAAAATGTATATAACTCCATATAATAAAAAAATAAGTAAAACAAGAAAAATATAGATGACTGACTGAAAAAGGAAAATGAAGATTATGATCCCACTTCAGTGACACTGAACACAGGGAAGCTGAGACAGAAGGATCAGGTGTTCAAGGCCAGTCCGGAAACAAAGGACACCTCGTTGCTTCTTGCATAGTAAGATGCTGACTCAAAAACTGTACGTATATAAACACTTGGAGTAAGGATTTAAATTTCTCTAAATTTAAATCATACCATATAGACAATTTGTGATTTTCCGCTCTGCTTATTACACCAACATGCTCTTTAGATATTTATATTTATATTTATATTTATATTAGTCATCTGAAAGAGGATGCATTTGGGCTTGAACCAAAAGATAATATAGAAGAGGGGAAGATACTTTTCAAAGCTAAGAACGCAGGTCAGTATTTATATTAATCGTCCTAGAATTGGCCTATCCTACTTAGATTTCCAGAAGGTTCCCAAACTCAGCCATGTCACTAGGGAGCACAGATACTTGAGGCTCCTTCTTTCTCAAAGGCTTCTCTAAGTTTCTGTGTAACTCACACAAGTATCTGCTAATGTGTTAGAGATTAGGAACTGCTTAATTCTGAAAGTGGCTTGCTGGAATCTCTGCTCAAGCCTGGCTTGCTCTATAACTTAAGACAAGTCTGTAAACTGTCCCTTATTTCTCAGATGAACAGCTCCTTCCCCACATCTGTTTGGGATCAGAAGAAATAATCCTTACGTAACATTTTGGAGTCCTTGAATGAAAAGTTCCTTGGAGATGCTGACTAGTCTTAAAACTTCCTCAGCTAACATTGTGGAAGCGTTGTTATGGATCGAGTTGCTGAGCTGGGCTACTAAGTAGATTGAGAATGTTAGATGGTGAGAAAAATATCTGACCATTTCTGTTTAAAAAAAAAAAAAGCTACCTTCTTAATGTCCTAGGTGCTTACCCTATGGATTTAACCTGTGGACTTGTTTATGTGTGTGTTTCTTGCTAAGCCTTCACATTTGGGGTCTTTGTCCTTACGTTTTGAATTAAAGCTCTTGAATATCCTTGGTTCTTGAGGTCAGCTGGGTCAGTAGAATTCTGCCTTATAGGGGTGGGAAAAGCGTTTGATTGTTTTGACCAGTAAGGCTTCTTATGGTGAGCTGAGACTCCCCAGACACTGTTAGGCATGCTTGGGGACTAGGATTCAGTGAAGCTGGAAGGGAAGAGAATATACTGTAGCCAGAAATCGCTGAAGCCAACCCTGCAGAGAAACAGTTGTTACGGGGAAGCTCAGAGGATGAATGTTAGAGGCATTTCTAGTTCTGTCCCTTCATTTTCAGATGGGACTGAGACCCAAGGAGGCCGCAGAGGGAGTTGTTTTGAAGTTTCATCACTACCCAGATGTTTGCAGTGTTTAGGAGATAGAGGGAAAGATGATGGCCTCTTGTACCGGTCCTGTTCCTGGTTGGATCTGAGGGCTAACTCCTATCTGGGCTAACCCAAAGTACCAATTCATTGCTTTCCAATTTGGGATTGTGAGGGGAATCTGGCATTTATCTAATCAGTGTTAGAAACTTGAACTTCTGCTGGAGTGTTCAGAAATTCAGTTCAGGAGAGATTCGCCAGGTACTTCCTCCCAAAACAGGCTGTCCTGGATGTTAAATGTATGAGATTAACCACCATTGTCGTTAACATACCACACCCCCTTTCCTTGTGGTGTTCTTTTTCAAACTTGTTTCTGATGACCTCTTTACCCTGATTTTCAGGTTTTATTACATTTCAGTTGTCTCTGGTATCAGCTGTTGAATCTGTAGTATGCAGCAGAAATGCCAAGGCTTGCCCTTCCAAAATTCTTCCGGAGGTCAACTCCCATTATAGTCTGCATCCAGGAAATAAGAATATTTTCAGTTCACTGGGGACCATCTTGGCTTCGACCAGCAATGGGGTCTGAATCATTACCTAAGAGAGCTTTGTAGACTATCACACTTGGCAGCCTCAAGATTTGAGCTAATCCTGGAAATTCTTTAACTTCCCAGAAAGTAGGTTTCACAAGGTCAGGCTGAGGTCCTCAGAGAGCGCAGATGGAGCAGAGCTGGCAGTTGGTGGCCATACAGCTGGATGTGGATATAAATACAGTGCATCCTACACCTCCCCCCACACCTCTGACTTTTAAGAGATATTTTTCTTTATTCCTTTTACTCTGTATAAAGGAGAGTGTTCTGTAGTCTCTGCGGGAAAAGCAAGCAAACTTGACTCAGTTCCCATGGTGAATGCAAAGATCAGGCCCACAGAAACAACCTAATTACTACAAAAATGTGCTGCTTCTAGAGGGTGCATAGTCGGTCCTTTAGCTCCCGTCCCCATAGTCACCCTGCCACCCCAAACCATTGTTCTTTACTATTATCCAAGATCACTGGTCTTGTGGCAGGAGTTGCTTCTACAAACAAATGTTGATTTTACAGTCTTACCTCTCCGATTCTTTATTGGATGAGCAGCAAGGCATCGGTTAGGAAAAGTACGTGTTGAAGATCAGAGACATGGGATAAGGCAGGTTTTCTAAAGGTTCAGGCTTATGGAGCTCCTGCACCAAATTATAAACTATGAAACCTGTATAATCCAGTTTTAATTAACTTGAAGATCAGTGCTTTTTCATTAAAATGAAATTCTGGGTAAATGGAAAACTGCCACTACAGGGCACACTGGGCTATTGTTCGCATGGTTTCGAGGGGCTGGTAAATCCTCTATGTGGGAAAGCCAAATCAAGTCCTATTGTTCCAGGGCCTCCCCATGCTTTGGGGGACTTACTATAAGTTCCATGGAATATAGGATGTGTTCCTGGTTCAGTCCGAGGCTCAGCTCACCATCTAGTTTGCCAGTCCTTCCCTTTTTGACCCTCTCAGTATTTTCCTGCTCCTAGCATGTCTCCATCTGTTTTGACCATAACCCATCAGGGCCAGCTCTCGGCTTTGCCGTGCCACACCGGTTGATCTGACGCTTGCTGCTATAGGAGGATAGTGGATGACGTGGAGCACTCTATAAAGAGACAAGGGTACCACTTCAGACTTAGAAAAGGAACGAGGCCTAGATGGTCACAGGGACTGGTGAGCTCTAAAAGCAGACTTCTGAAACTCTTTCCTCACATATCTTGAAAGAGCAGGAAGGAGCCCCCAACCTAAGCACGGCACCCAGGCTCCGGTGAAGAGCCTTGTCTGAACTAAAGTATTGCCATCTGAATGCAGCCCCCATCTGGACTCCCACCCTTTCTCCTCCACCCCAGTGCTGAACCTTCCTCCAGACACGCAGACTACAAAACAGTGCTTAGGAGAAAACCTCACCCTCCCAGCAGATGAGTTTTACGGGCTGCCATGGGACATGTGCACATTTGGAGTCAGGAGAGTGGCTGAGCCGTACTTCCAGTCCAGCCTTCCTTTGCTGGCTTCAGCGAGTTACTTCTTCCTTTGTCTATTTCCCCAATTGCTAAGGAGAAGATAATGAGCCTTTCCACCTATCAGGCTCGCTGGAGTGCTATAAAGAATAATGAGGTGATATTTGTAAAGTGCTTTGAGCTGCTGGGAACGAAGAAGGGGAGAGCTAAGCTGGGAGCACTTACCAATTGAGCTGCCTAACAATGGCAGGGAGTAGGAATACTCAGCAATGAATTCCAGGGACTAGCCCTGCTTTGAATTTAGGAGGAGGATTAGTGGGGACCTAATAGGTGTCCCACTTCTCCAGTTTCTTTAGTGGACCGTCAGACTAGAAAAGGGAATTACATTCTTCTATGTCCGATTCAGCCTGTAGTTTCAATTGGGATGTCAGAGCCTGCTTGTCTTCTGTTCTCATACTGAGGCTGTTATGTTGTGATTGTTAAAGCCTTGGGCATCTTCTGTCCCCCAGGGGATTTCACTCAGGAGCTATACAAAGTCATTTCTATGCAGAGGCCTGGCTCTCGGTTATAAGGCTGATTAGTGGACCGTCTAAGTCTCAAGTGCCTGTGGAGCAGTTTTGCTGAAGTAGAGAAAGAAAAACCAAGGTCTTGATCATGGTCAATCTTTCTCAGTATACCGCTTTTTGGGAATTTCCTCAGCAACTCAAATCAATGTGCATACAGTATGCAGCATGAGATTCAATGGCGACTGTGGCATCCTCATCCATGTCAAAATGGGGGCTAAGGTGAGCTTAAAGATAGTCAGAGCCTTCTTTTAACCCCTCCTTCACCACAGAGAGTCAAAAGAGAAATGCTTACGAGGCCTGACATGTAAGGGAATGTTTCCAAATGTTTTGATGAGGGATCAGTTTCCACAAAACCATACTTCACCCCCTCAGGACTCAGAGCCCCAGCAGGTTGCCATTCAGGGCCAGCGGAAGGGAGAAAATGCAGAAGCGGGAAAATGGTTTGAGCTCATGTAGCTCTCTGAGCTGTATTCACATGGAGTGGGGAGAATTCCGCTCAGTCCTAGCTGGCAAGAGAAGGATTGACTCTATCATTTCCCAGTAAAGGGTACAAAGAGAAGTCATGGGGGCATTTGAAACAGTGATTTTCCTGATGGAAGAATGTTAAGGAAATTACACTGATTGCATCTTCGTCCCCTGAAGTTTGCAAAGTCTTTGTGATTACTGCTTCTACAAACCCTTCCCTCTCTCCACCACTACTCCCATCCTTCGTCTGCAGAGACTGCTAGACTTCCTCCTTCTAGAAGGCTGAGCTCACTAGTCAGCCAGGGCCTCCAGCACCAGCTGTGCTTTGAAATGACTCGGGAGTCTTGAACGGCAATCCCCAGTGTGGTACAACTGTATACATCAAGCCCACTAGTATCCTGTCCCCCATGCCAGACAGGCACGCAGGGACATGCCTGCTCCTCCTCTGTCCCATCATTCTGTGCCAGGCAATTTCACTTCTGCAGGGGCTGACTGGCCTCTGAAACTGACCCATGACATTCCTTCCTCACTCATGTTTGCGATTTCCTTAGCAAGTCCCTCTTCTGTCCTTTCTCAAAGCCCCAGGTTTCTTGTTGGTCCTTTGTATGGCTCACTCTTCTTAAAAAAAACCTGACTTTCTTCCTTCCCCTCTCCTGAGGTATATTCATTTGATCCCAGGCATGCATCCCCCAGCAGGTTCTCAGGGGAGGAAACAGGGCCTTCAGCCTGGACTCTTGGCCTGTTTTTCATGTCTGCCAGCCCAAAGTTAAGAGCAAAGCTGATCTTCCCTGGCTATACCTGAAAAGAAGCTGTGGGGCCTGCACTTAATGCGCCGCTGATGGCAGCTGATGCCCACTCCTTTTCTTTTTCTCCGTGANAAAAAAACCTGACTTTCTTCCTTCCCCTCTCCTGAGGTATATTCATTTGATCCCAGGCATGCATCCCCCAGCAGGTTCTCAGGGGAGGAAACAGGGCCTTCAGCCTGGACTCTTGGCCTGTTTTTCATGTCTGCCAGCCCAAAGTTAAGAGCAAAGCTGATCTTCCCTGGCTATACCTGAAAAGAAGCTGTGGGGCCTGCACTTAATGCGCCGCTGATGGCAGCTGATGCCCACTCCTTTTCTTTTTCTCCGTGAGCCTCAGCGCCTCTGCCCCAGTGAGCTTCTGGGAACAGAGGCCTGGTGGGTACTCTGGCCTCAGCTCTCCAACACGGAACATGCTGGCGTCAATGGAAAACAGAAAGATCTGTCAGCATCGCCCTTTCTCCAGGGCCTTTGAGGGACACATTCTCCATGGCCATCTGTTCCCTTTCACCTCTCTGGACAATGTTGCTTTTTAAAGCCAGTGCTTCTTCCTCTTTATCCCATCATCTCCCACCCCCCTTTCGCCTCTCTTGTGGCTCTGCTTTCCTTCCCCACCCTGTAAAAGTAGTGTCTCCTAAGATGACTCCCCCCACTCCCAACCCCACCTCCAGAGCAGTTAGTGACCACTGTGGGGTTTTGAGGTTTATTTTAAAATCCTTTTCTGAAGTGAGAGCTTCTACTTTCAAAGTTTAGGGCTGTGTTCGGGGTATTCTCTTGCAAAGGGTGGGAAAGGACGACCGAAAACTTTTCAAATCATGAAGAAAAACACAGAAGAATGAAATTAGATTCCTTCCAGCAGACCCTTGCCTGTTGAAAGACTCTCCCCTTGGTGATCAGTTGAAGGAAAGTTTTACACCTCTGAGGTTTTGTATCATCTGTCTTATTATCATTTTGTCCTGCTTGCTGTTATAGTACTGCTGTTGGTTTGTGTGTATGTGTGGATATGTGTGTGTTGTTTGTGGAGATAAAAGGACAACTTGCCGTAGTTGGTTCTCTCCTTCCGCCATGGGGGTTCGAGGGATCAAATTCGGGTCATTAGGCTTGGGGCAAACCCCTTTACCCACTGAACCATCTCTCAGCCCCTGTTGTGCTGGTTTTAATTTAGAGCTAGAGGGCTATGGTGTCTTTCATCTTGAACAGAGCCATAGACCATAGACAGCTACAGAAGTTCCTAGATGCAGCCAGTAACCCTGGTCCAAGGGATGGATGTGAAGAGGATTTTGCCCCATTCCCAACCAAGGGCTGTATAGCATGTGGCTTTCCTAAGGACTGGTGATAATTATCTATTTAAAACAGTTCTTACTTAACACATGAGATTTTTCTTTGTGCCATTGATGTTTCATAAACATGATGAACCTGTGGTAATAATCATGGAAAGTTCATGGACGCCATTGTTTCAGAGGCTGTAATGGCCCACTGTTTAGGATCGAACTCAGCTACTGTGATAGGAAGTATCAAGACCCAAGATCACAACCTCACTGCCTGGCAGAAATGAGCAGAAGGGTGGCACACAGACCCTGGAGCCAGACAGCGGGAGTTTGAATCCTGGCTCTACCACTTGCTAGCTATACAAATAAAGATAAAGCTGTATGCTCTTTAAAATGGGAGCAATGGAAGGATCTACTTCATATTATTGTCAGCATAGCTAAGGGATTTTTACTTTTTTAGCAGTTTCTGGTACACACAGATGCTTGAAAGTAAGTATTGGATATGACTATTGTCCATCTTCTTATCCCACAAGAACAGTATGGGATAAATAAGCTAACTAGCTTTCAAAATGTTTTTGGGGATAAGGATGGGGGTAGGCTGGTGGTAATCTGGGAGTAGGCTGATGGTAGGCTGGGAATAGCCTGGAGGTAGGCTAGTGGTAGGCTGGGGGTAGGCTGATGTTGGGCTGGGGGTAGGCTGGTGGTAGGCTGATGGTAGGCTGGGGGTAACCTGGGGATAGGCTGAGAGTAGGCTGGGGGTAGCCTGGG
>LOEQ01000004.1:1100935-1114873 GCA_001685075.1 Bramus lutescens
TGTTGAAATTGTTTTTCTGCATCAGGGAGTGAAAAGTGACAAGCCTCCAACAGAGGCGGTGTAGACTGCTTGGAAAACGGAGGGGAAGCAGTGTGAAAGTTTCCCCTATTTCGTCTTTCCATTGGGGCAACTAAGACTCTCTGGCCATCTCCCTAGATCAAACAGAAGACTCAGTGGAAAAATGTCTGCCACAGCTCAGCAGCTCTCTGGCCTGGTCTGGAACAGGAGGAAAGGAACCAAATGGATGGTGATCCCCTTCTGGTTCCGTGCTACCAGTCAGACTCTGGCATTTGAGCTTTGTTGACTTGAAGTTGTGTTTGCTAGAAGTTGGTCCTTATGGGTTTTAGTAGGTAGAGCAGACTAAGGGGGACAAAAGCCCTGATCTGGAGAGAAATTTGTTATCAGAAAAGGGACCCCCACATTTACACTGTCTTCGGGTGTAAAGGGTTGCTGGGTGGAACCTGGCAATTCAAAGACAGTGTGGAAGTACCGTGTGTACAAACTTCCTAGAAAAGGTGAAACCCTGAACACGACATCAGTTTTTTGTTCTCAAAATACCTTGGACTGGGATTTTTTTTTGTTTTTGTTTGTTTGTTTGTTGTTGTTGTTCTAAGTGAGACCAGGAACTTTTGAAGTCATTTTGAACAACTCCTTCTGGCCATGGGTGAAGGTGCTGCAGCTTGGAAAAGTGATCTGACTGGTCAGTTCTGAAGCTCACTTCTACGTTCTTTGTTATAGATTCTCCTTCTCCCTTGTGGTCTCATTGAAAACCTGCAGCTAAACCAGAAATAGAACCACAAGGCCAGAGCCATCAAGGATGATGGAGAAAGGTCCATGGTAACCCGTCATCCTCACCTACACTGACTCCAGACCCGCGGCATTCATGAGTGGTGTTGTTTTCATTTCCTAGTTCCTGTCTCAGCAAGTTGCTTTTTATCCAACAGGACAAGAAGGACCAAGTATTCAAAATACCTAGTCCTTTAAGACTGTGAACTTTTCCCTCCCTTCTGTTTCTATTCTGGGAGTCACTGCTTTGTTAGTTTGCTTTTTTGGGGGGGTTGTTGTTGTTTGTTTGTTTGGGGTGTTTTTTTCCTGCTTATTTTTAAACATGCGAAAGTCTATTCTTTTCAGTTGAACCCTCTGCCACAGGGCAAACATGTCTCTGTCATTCACTAACAGCTAGTCTGACCTCTCAGAACTACTTAGCAGAGAAGTCGTAAATTCAAATGTTTTCAGAGAAGAAACTTTTTCATCACAGCCCATCCCTACCCCCAAGCAGGCCCCTTCTGAACACTGACACGGAGTGGTACCAGCTGCCCATCACCTTCTAGAAACCGGGCTCCATAGCAACTTGGCTGTCCTCCTCCAGCCTGAAATCATGAGGGCTCTACCCTGTGTGTACTATGCAGGGAGACCATGTGAGAAATGTGTCTTCATAGCCAGCTCCCACCAGAGGTTAGGAACTGGCTCCAAGAGATAGCAGTTCTGGGAGAAGTTTCGGAATCCGCATTCTATTCCCGACCACTTCATTCCTAAGCTTTGCTATCTTGAATAATGATGAGAAGGAAAAACAGAGCGTGGCGATTAGACTTTTCTCCCTCTCCTTTCATCTTCTGTGTTTGATCACCACTGTTCCTGCCATTTATCCGTATCAAGTATCTCCATCAAGGGTCACCAAGAACTTTTGGTTGCCTGGAGGCAAGACTTATTATTCGAATTTTACAGATGGGTAAGCACTCACAGAAGGACATCAGGCTCTGTCTGACTCACCTAAGCAAGTCTCTGAGAGAGTAGGAATGAGTATTCCCACAGTCCTTTTAGAGAGCCTTGATTCCGTGTGAATGAACTGGGCTGTTCTAGGGATCTTAAACATGTCTGAAGTCTCAACCCAGCAATGATGAAAAATCTCAAATAATGAAAATAATTTCAAATCTCAGTTTATTTATTTGATTTTTTACAATTTGTACTGGAACCCACCAAATTCCAGGCAATGAAATCATACAGCCTTGGCAGGTCTAAATTATCAGTTGTTCAAAATAAGAGGAAGGGAGCGTGCCCCAGTTTTTAGAACTTCCGCTTCAAATGAACACAGAGAAGGCTCACTTATCAGTTTCCTGACCAATTAGGTCACTGGGCAGGAAATCACCTTTACAAAGAGCCAGTAAGCAGATTCTTCCTACTTTAAATTTCCCATAAACAGCATTAGTGCCCACTTAATGACAGCCCTGTCATGGGAATGCTAGAAACTCGAAAGACAGGAAGAAAATAAGGCCATGAATGTATAGTAACTGACAACTTCCCCGTCGACCTGTCTCAAGTGATTCTACCAGAACAATCACCTTAGATTCTTCTCTTGTGAAGGGGTTAAAGTTTGAAGCTTCTAACCAGGGAGGGTCAGTTCTAGGCCACCCGACTAGCTGCTAGTCCAGTTGAGCAAGGCTAAATAACTTGCCAAGCATGTGCTCACTGTGGAAACCTCTTGCCCTGGGTTATCACCGAACATCAGAACAAAGGAAGCAGAATGCGGAGCCTGAGTGACACGTGGAGTTCAGATGTGTGATAAGATGAGCTGTCTCTGCTGTTCCTGAGATGGGCCTTTGGGCAATCCAGGACCTTTCTCGGCCCTGCAGACAGGACAATAACTAGATAGTTATCTTCGAGATGTGATGAGCCCAGAGAAGACTAATCAAAGTAGGGGTTAACAGCCGGGTTTTGAGCCCTAGCTCTGCCATTAACCAACCATGTGACTTTGAGGAAGTGACTTAATCTCTCATAGCTTAAGTCTGTCAATAGAATTGATAATGTTGCCTGTCTCATAGGCTATTGTGAGGATAAAAAGGGTGTACTAAGATACGAAATTCAAACAGTGTAAGCCCTCTCTATTTGCGGGGCTTCCCTAGTGCCTAGCATATAGAGCCTTCATCAAGGCATTGTCTTCATCATTAACTTTCAAGGCCTTGCTATGGTTACTCTTACACTGGCCTGATGATTGTAAGTGCTTTTGAAATATGTGTCCTTGAGATGACTTTTTCAGAGTTTTCTCTGGTACATGCCCTTGTGACCCTTGATTAGGCCCCATGTTTACCTGGCCAAAGAACAGCCAAGTATCTACTGGGGATCTGTCCCATTCTTGTTGGCCTAGTGGTATAGAGTTTTTGGTTTGCTCTGTTTTTGTTTTTTTGATCGTTTGCTTATTTATTTCCTTTTATGGAATTTTTTAAAAAATAGTTGCTCCTGCCCTGAGTGTGGCTATGATCTCTAAAAACATCCTTTGACTTCATTTAGAACTGGGACACTCCTCCACTTTTATCAACACACACAAAAAAAGAAGCTTTAAGTTCTTAACCAATTAGTAACTCTTAATTATTCACATGTAGCCTTTTCTTCTCAAATTGTAAATCTCAGCCCCACTTAATCCTCTTACTTAGCAGACATATAAACAGCTAGCTTCTACAGCTTACTTGAAAAATGCAAACCTATTAATTTTAGCTTAAGGTAGAATTAAGAATGTAAATATGCTGTTAAAACAAGTCTATAACATGGTCCAGCATTCAGTGGCAATAACTTATTAGCTATTTAATCAGTGTAAGCATCATTGTGTTAAGTGAGTCAGGCTGCTGGCGCAAACCAGGCATGCCTCTGGCTCTTTCATAATGCATATTAATCAAAAATCACACACATAGAATACCACCACATAAATGGAGGTAAGTGAGAGAATGTTTAGTATTATGGAACTTTAGAGGAGGAAGACAACAATTATTTCTGTGAAGGGAAGAGAAGTTGACATTTGAGAGGCAGCTCTGGACATAGGGTAGACATGAGGCCATACTGCATGGGCAGATAGAAAGACCTGGTGGCCAAGAACCCATCTGGTTCTGAAGTCTTTAAAAACTTAAAATGTAAATATTAAGCCAACTCTTATGTGTAGTGCTGTGAAATTGAACCCAGGGCCTTGAACATACTAAGCAAGCACTCTACAACAGAACAATATCCTCAGTCCAAGCCAGCAGTTTTAAATCAGGAAAATTAACTCAAAATATTTCTTTTTGACTTTGCTTTTTGAAAATCAGAAGAGGATCTGGAGAGATGTTGTCTCAGCAGTTAAGAACATGTGCTGCTCTTGTAGAGGACCTGGATTTAGTTCTGAGCACCCACTTGATGACCCACAACTGTCCATAACTCCAGTTACAGCAGACATGAAGCCTCTTCTGGCCTTGGTGGGCACCATGCACATACATGTACACATGCATACATACATATAGACTAAGCACTCATATACATAAAAATAATAGCTAAATTATGAAATCAACCCAGGTCTATTGACAGAGGAATAGGTAAAGAAAAATACACACACACATATGGAATTTTTTTAAACATAAAGAAAAATAGTTATATCATTTGCAGTAAAATGGATGCAATTGGAGATATTTATATTAAATAAATTGAGTTCCTGAAAGGCAAATAATACATAGTTTCTCTTACTCATGGTTCCTAGATTTTATATAGATCCACAAAATCATTTATGTACATAAGGCATGCATATAGAAAGGAAACAGTATAGCAAAGGTGACCAATGAAGAGGGAAAAGAAAGAAAGGGAAAGGTCGAGAGATATGGGAGGATGTGCTGAGAGCTCATTACATCCCTGTAGGAACATGTTGTTTATGTGACCCAGCACCATGAACAAGGAACATATACCATGGGAGGGAAACGGGCAGTGCAGGGAGACTAAGAGGCTGTGTACCGCAAGAAAATTGGAATTGAGTTCATTTCTGATGTAATAAAGGTCTGGCCTCTAACTAATGAACATTAATTTCATAGCTACTCAATGGCTCTTCTGCATTTGGTATTGGGGAAAATGGCCACGCCCAGTTCCCTGGGGTTCACCCAAAGTAAGAAGAGGGAGATAAAAAGCAGAGAGGGCAAAGAAGCACTCCCCACGATAAAGGTCAACAGAGAAGGCCAGGGGACTCTCTGCAAGGAGCGGGGAACTTTATCAACTGCTGACAAGAGGTCCAGGATGATGAGGACAAAGAAGTCAAAAGGTCACAACAACTCATTCAGTGAGGAACTCAGAGAGGTGAAGTCAGGGGCAGAGGCTGGAGCAGAAGATAAAGCCCCAGAATACATTGTTTAGGCTTTAACATCTTATCCTTTGGCACAGAGAACTACTAAGGATTAAATGGGGGGCGAGAAGAGATTCCCACAGGCCAGATGATTTATTTTCACCTTCAGCTGTTTGTGTTTTGAATTGTGCACACAATGAGCCACAGTTAATCTAAACTTCACTCTTTTCTAGTCTATGCTAACTTCTTTAAATGCCCTTACTGAGGCTGTTACTGGTTTCCATCTGATTCACTCATTATCTAACTTTGGGGTCCCAGAACTGCTGTATTCTGAGGTGGGCAGACCTTTGTCACAGTCCTGTTCTGTTCATGACAGGATGCTCAGCAACAGCAATGGCCTCTGCTTTCTAGATGCCAGTAGCCCTCCCACTAGCCTTTAGCTAACAAGAGCACTTCCAGCTAAGACCCACTGAGCATCATTTCTTGGTTGTGGTATTTGGACCCAAGAACTTAGGCTCTGTGGAACTAGTACTACCTTAAATTTTGTCTGTCCTGAGAAAGAGGATCAGTTACTACTTGACCGTGAGGGGTGCAGATGAGATCATACAATGAGGAGAAGATTGATGCCTCATTTTGTTTCAGCTAATTTAATGAACGTCTATGTTCTCAGCCTCCTCATTAAAGAGATGGTATCTCACTGGTGGAAGACAAAGTGTTCAATAGGGCTTCCTCAGGCCAGTATCCCTGCCATCTCTGCCATAGCCTGGGGTCAAAGAGGATACAAGCATGGAAGGGAACCTCAAGATATGTCAGGCATGATTAGAGGGAGCTGGATTCCCTGAAACAGGGCTTGGCAGCTTGCCTCTAAAGAGAAAGAAGGGGGTTGGGAAGCAGGGATGGTTTTGCTCCTGGTCTTGTCCAAAGGGAGCAGTGAAGCTGTGAAATATAAGATAGCCTCCCACGTGCAACTTGAAGTAGGCTTGGAATTTAGATGGAGACCAGC
The DNA here is from genome assembly GCA_001685075.1 of Bramus lutescens. Classification (NCBI taxonomy): domain Eukaryota; kingdom Metazoa; phylum Chordata; class Mammalia; order Rodentia; family Cricetidae; genus Bramus; species Bramus lutescens. The sequence continues at coordinate 1,107,004 of LOEQ01000004.1, forward strand.
TCAGATCCTCCTTACAGGAAAGTCTCGGTAGGTAAAGGAATGCTTCTCTTGAAACAGAGCAAGTTAAAGCTGACTGGGTACGAAAGGCTGAGCTCTTCCAGACACCCCTTCTGGGTGTGGATGGGCACGGGGGAGGGAAGGCAAAGGAATGCTCTATGTGTATACCAAGAGATTGAAATGGAAAAGTGCGGTAAGATGCTCACCAACCTAAATGAAGAGCTGCTAATTCAGCCAAACAAAGATTGCTCATAAACAGTAGAGTAGCGCTGCGCCCCCCTGCCAGAGATGGGTAGAGGTGTGGTTCTTTATCAGCAGTAGCTTGATTGCCTCATCATGCATCGCATCTTCTTGTTAATGTGTAACTGCCCTTTTTGCCCATTGGTGGCCACTTTCACTAAGGCTGAAGGACCCCGTGCTGGTTAAGACTCCAGTTTCTTTAATGCCATCCTCCTCTAATTCATCCACTTTTGTCATGATGGACTGAGCCTTGAGTACTCTCTGAGTATGAATAATGGCTGAGCTTAGCTCAAATGCCATATAAGGAAGGGCCTCTAAAAATTGGTTTTTGCCCTGTCTCCTTTCAGGTGCTTCTGGATCCAGCTGTGTGGTAGCCGCACTAGGAAACACATGGAGTCACTGTGTGAACACCCGGCTGATTCTCCAGTACCTTGATTCAGAGAGAAGGCAGGTGAGTGAGTGCTGCCAGAGAGTTCTTCAAGCGTGAAGGCCAGAGAAAAGATGAGCTAGAAATCAGAGTAGCTGAAAGCGTTTGCCACCATCTCTGTCCTGGGCCAGTACTGACTGGCATGGGGATCATCACGAAACTTTGCTTGTCTAACAGCAACTATAATAAGATAAGGGAGGGTGGGGGTAGAGAGGAGGGGAGCTAGCTCCACACAGGCAAACAGTGTAAGAGTGGATCCTGCAGTCAGCATCTCTTAACATTTGTGAATGACTAGGGATCACACTTGGGGAAATCTTAAATCCTCCATCTCTAAATGATTGTTTCAGTCGATATTTGTTGAAGACTAGCTAATCTGTGAGCAAATTAAATAGTTGCAATACTTTTCTTTTTCTAGCATGTATGTGTTTTGAGACCTTAAGATGGACAGCTTCTGCTAAGTGCATAAGCCCAGATTCTGGTTAGGTTTTTTTTGGGGGGGGGGATTATTGTTGTTGTCGTCATTTTTTCAAGACAGGGTTTCTCATCAGTAGCTATGGAACCAGACCAGTCCTGGAACTCATTCTGTAGACCAGGCTGACCTTGAACACACAGAGGTCTGCCTGCCTCTGCCTCCCAAGCATTGGGATTAGAGGTGTGCACCACCACCGCCCAGCAATTATGAATATTTTTACATTACCACATATGTAGTGGATTAAAATGCTAAATGATGTCAGAGGGTCCTCTGAAAGTTTGAAGACTTTCTCAAGGGAGAATCCCCTCCATTCAGAAAGGAATACTGTCCACCCCTTCTTAAGCTTCTCTCCCGACTCCAGAGAAAGGAAGTCTATATAGTCTGACCTCTTCAAAAATAAGGAAGTTTAGGCCTCTTGATGCCCTACCTCAACAAATCACTCTTTTTGACCAGACTGGATTAGTATCTGTCATGAAAGAGGGCAAAGGAAAAAGACTGGGTGGCTACCCTGATGTTTTGAATGGAGCAGAATTCAAAGTCAGATTTGATGGTGAATCCAGGTTAATAAAGAAGGAGGTGGTACTGGGGCCTTTCCAGAGGCGATGGGGCAGGACAGTGTTGCTTTTACCAGCAGGATATAAATTGACTCTTTCTAGCAAAGAGGCAGGAATCATGAGATATAGAAATAAGCATTTGCCTTTTCCAGATAACGTTTGGATGTCCTTTGTTTCAGACCAGGATTCTTCCTGGTTTTCTTGGGCTTATATAAATAACATTCCAGCCTGGTCACTAGGTCAGCCCTATTCTGAGATGATAAAATAGATTATTCCCATGCAAGGAAGGATTCTTGTGTTTTCAGGCCCCAGCTCATCTCTTACCTCAGAGACACCTTTTCACTAGTGAGTTCAGTATCCTGGATACTATGTCCAATACTTTTCTTGATGGAATACATCCAAAAGATTTCTGGAAAACCTAATGGTCTTTGGTGTGTCCCTTAGGTGGTAAATGTTGATAAATATTGTTGGTAGCTATCAGATAGCACTGATAATGGTAGCATTCTTTGTGAGTTAGTGTGTGTGTGTGTGGGGGGGGTGTCTCTGTGACCGCCAGGACCAGCAGAGTAATAATCCACATGAGGCAGGAATAAAGTCCAGTTCAATATCACTTAGTTAGCTAGTATTGGTTCATACTTCTAGGGTCTGACACTAGGCAGTTTATTTTAGAGATACTTAAATACAGTGTAACTTTGGGAAAAAGTTTTCTGGTAACAGTTACCGCAATCCCATGTGTGCAATGAAGCTTAAGGCAGGACTGCACTGAAACTCTTTCAAAATACATGTAACCTCTTTCATAAAGATGGGTTCTTTAGCTTAGGGGCCTAGGATCTGGTACAGTCTTGCCATACAGATAGCATATAAGTCACCAGGCTATAAGTACATATGATATCTCTCCTAAGGATGGGTTCTGTTGACTGAGAAACAAATACAAAAATGAAGATCTAGGGAGGAAGGATCTGGAATAAGCATTCCAGGGGATTCGGTCGAGGCCTGGCCCTACAGATAGCAAAGGTCACCAGATTATTAGCTGCATCCACTCCCAGCCTTCTGGGTAGAAAACAGGTATACATCCCTTCCATTGAAGAGACAAGCCTGCATGTTTAACATTCCTGGTTTCCCTAGTACTTATTTGTGAATCCAAGGACCTTTGTGTTCCCAACATCAGTGTTGATTCTTTTACTTCATGGACCCTAGACCCTACTTGTTGAGAGCCCATAGTATCTCTGCCAAAAGGAAGTACTTGATAGAACAAATGGTTTTTTTGTTGTTGTTGTTTTGTTTTGTCTTTGGTGACTTGACTTGGGTGGCTCTTGGCTGATAGGGTTAAATATAGGCCACTGATCACAAGAAGTACCAGGAACAAAGTATGGATAGGTCATTGACAGTCTATGAACTCATATCCTATTAGATGGGTCATTGGTGTGATCTCCAAAGGAAAACATGTTGCCCTGGTGACTAATCAATCAGCAGCAGACTTGAATTCCTTCAAGTCTTGTTTTCAAAAAATAAAAATTAAACTATTAATGAAAATATGACTGGACTGCCAATCCAGAGAAGAGAACATATGTTTTATTTCTCTGTAGAAATAAATTGTTAAATTTGTGGCTGAATACCTAGGATAATGTTTGATGTAGGAAATGTGTCTCTATCTGATGACCTTATCTTGCCTTCACAGATCATGGGTTTAGTGATTCTTTAGGTCTTTCCTGTGGTCTTAGTTCATGGCAAAGCATTAAAGCCATATGAAGATAAGGCTTCTTGATGATGTGGGCAACAAAACAATCCTTTAAAATTAGTCTAAAAATACCTTCTTATGGCCTCTCTCAGCAGCAGAGCATGCTGAGCCACTCTAGGATAGCCGTACCTCTGAGACAGCAACTTGAAGATAGCAGATAGAGGTTTTGTGTCTTGGCTTTTGCTTTGTTTTCAGTCTGCAAACAGAGAGCACTCTACTATGGGATCAAGCTCACGGAATGGGGCTTATGTTTTATCCTGCATCAGGGCTCTTGAATATAAGGCTTAGTCTGGGATCACAGGGCCAGAAGGGGATCAAGTCAAGCTGAACAGCCTGAATTAGATTGTATTGTCCAAGGGAAGGAGTCCCCCTTGGCTGAATATTTTCTTTACACCCTGGAAACTTTGTAAAATAATATAGCTAAGAAAGAAATCTCCTTATCAGGGTACAAGCCAAGTTCAATCTCTTGTTTATTCTGCTTCAGTGTTTGCAGAAACCTTCTTAAGACATTGGGATACATTTTCCTTTGAACTGACTCAGGGCTCTTTTCCATGTGGCTTTTACTTACTCCTTCCTTGCGCTGCTTCAATCCAGTTCTACCCATTTTACAATATTTTTTCTTCTAACCAAACACATGTCTATAGAGTAGAATTAAAGTGGCCTCTAGTAGGTTGACTGTTGTCTTTGTCATTTTAAATCATCCAAAAATGCATGTGAGCTCACCATGTGCATGACATAGAGATGCCAGTAAGAAGAAGACATAATCTTTAAAGGCCTTCAGTCAGGAATGGAAGATTTTATATTTGTACATGTATGCATTTGTGAATAATCAAGAGGGAGTCAGAATAAGGGATGCTGAAGCACCATCACAAGGCAGTTTCTGACTTACCCTGTGTGAATTGCTAAAACAGTAACCACTGTGAATCCAAAGAAAGGTAAAATCATCCAGGGTGTCTTGTGATTACACCAGGAGAGGTTGGGACCTGAGCAGTTCCGATCAGTAGTTCTCAAGTCTGACTGCATTGCAGCTTCAACATGACAGCTTTGTTTGCTTTTTTGAGACAGGGTTTCTCTGTAGTTTTGGAGCCTGTCCTGGAACTTGCTCTTGTATACCAGGCTGGCCTCAAACTCACAGAGATGTGTCTGCCTCTGCCTCCAGAGTGCTGGGATTAAAGGCATGCACTACCACCACCCAGCTGCATGACAGCTTTTATAAGATCCCAAAGCCAGAGCTCCACATTGATGATCTAATGCAAAATCTCTGCCAAGGAAGGGGCAACAGGAACATACACATTGGCCTAAGCATTGGTTTTAGTTGTAAAGCTCACCCAGGTGGTTCTAATGTACTAGGACAGGCAGGAAGGGGCGGTGTGAGGATGGGGCCCAGCATAGAAGAAAAGCAGGAAGCCACTCATATCTGGTGACACAGACTGGATTCTGCCTTATAACTGAGCAGAGGGTTCCTCTCAGCATTTGTTTGATAAATCTTTATTGAATCACCCCACCTGCTCATTACTGTGGGAGACGCTAGAATCAAAGAATTAAGAAAGGTAGCCAATATCCCCTCATTACTTAGTTTACTTGGAAAGAGCCATAGGGACAGTATGTTCTACAAGAGCATCAGTAACTAGGAAATGTGGAGGCGATAGAAGGCCTTACCACTAATAAAAGTTCTGGGATGATTAAAGAGGCAACAATATACACAGTAAATTGGCCAAGACCAACATTTGGGAAGTTCTTGAAGTACCAGGTTCCTTGTGATGACTCAGAAAGTTCTAGTGTGGGTGGCGATGCTTGAAAATGATGCACAACCTGATGAAACATTCGGAGTATTTTTCATAAAATCCTCATGAAGTCTCTTCCTACAAGCCACATATGGCATTATATAAATTTTGAAGTGCCCTAGAAGGAGTAATGAAATTAATTAATCCCAGCTAAGCCTTACACCCTCTTGATGAAATAAATATTATGACTCTCTTATTTCAACAGATTGGAAGTAGGTAACCTTTTCATATAGGCAGTTTATTTGAATAGACTTTATAATAATATTTCCGTCTTCTACTCAGGAGGCACCCTAAAGTTATTGAACAGTTGAGGGAAGAACCAATGTGTTGTTCACAGGGCTGATACTATTACTCAAGGCCCCTCTCCTGATTTCAGTATGTGGCTTTGCTCAATGCCATAGGTTATTTGAGGTTTTGGAGTTGAGTATCCCATGTTTCTTTTCTGATGATGAAATTCTCTTAGAATCCATTTTGTAGTTTTCAAAGACTAAGACATTGTCACTGTGAAGACCAAGCCTTCATCATGCCTACACCCCCCTGGACCACAATTGTACCAGGCATTTACATCTATTGCTCTATTCAAAAGCCCTGATTAGGAGCCCATTGAAGATGTAGCTTCAAAGCTAAGGACATACATGTCTGACCCATAGGCAATGACTTTGTTTTGAAAGAAGGTGAAAAAGAAAGAGGCAAACAAATCCTTCTAGGTGTGCTAAGGCAACAGGATGCAAGTTCCAGGCCAGCTTGGGCTAACTGTGAACCATTGCCACAAAACAAATGAAGATAAAAGAAACATTCTTTAATGTGTGAACCCAGTTTTGAATCGCTCTTCTGAATATTGAATGATGCAGCTTATGAGTTCCTTAAAGCATTTGTAGTCAGCAACAGTTCCACATCAGACTGTGACAAGTGCAAGCGGCCATCTGTATGGTCGTGATATAGGACTACTGAGCATGACAGCACTTGAGAAGCAATCTGCTGAGAGCTGTGGATGGATGAGACCACTCTAGTCTGTTTCTATAATCCTCCTAGGAATTTCTTCATACAACCAAACCAGAGCCCTGAATATGACCCATGTCACATGAGGGAGGGATCCTACAGCCACCTTCAGGAGCAGGTGGCTTGAGCACTTGAAGCTAAATAGAAGTCCTTACATTAGATTTGGGGCAGAATATGAGACTTAAACCCATATTCACTCGAACATTAGCGTGATGTTCTTCTAGATGCTATCAGCCATGGTTTGTGTCTCTTTGCTTCTAGATTTCTCAGAAGATCTCTGTTCCAGAGAGATCCGGCTTAGTTGCCCTAACTCAAACATAAATGTTTCTCATAGACAGCTTCCAGGTGATCATACAATTTGGCTTTTCACTCTAGGACATCTGCTCATCTACTGTTTTTAGGCAGGGAGAGGTAGAGTGAGGAAGAGTGAGAGAGAGAGAGAGAGAGAGAGAGAGAGAGCGCTCACAACTCATGTGTGCAAAAGAGAATTTGGCCAGGCTACTGGGTGGAAGGAAATTCTTTTAAGCATAAATATCTGTAGGAATAGCTAAGCAAACATGGAATTCCAGCCAAGTGCATTGCCTTGAGTATTAATATTCCCTCGCTTTTCAGACTGCTCAAGTGTGAAATCTGAATCCCTGCCCGAAGTCCCCAGTCCGAAGTACTCTGAACAGGTATTGAACAGATTAGAAAAGCGATGACTTTTAAAGGGTTCTCTTTTGTTTTTTTCGGGCCACCCAGTTATGTAGGTAAAGAAAACATGAAGGAGTTCTACGTGGAAGGAGGCTGTGACCACAAGTAGTTACATCGAGTTGGTGTCACAGAGCACAGGCCTAATAGAGAAAAGGGTAGCGCAGTTATCAAGCCAACAACCCCTACTGCTCTCTCCACACTTAAGTTACAGAAATCCATATCCACCTAAAGGACGCAGGCACACATGCACACACACATACTTAATGTGGCTCCTTTGAAGAAGGTCAGTGTCTAGAGACTGGAGAGTTGGCTCCACCATTAAGAGCACTGGCTGCTCTTCCAGAGGACCCAACCTGTGTGGCAGCTTACAACAATGTATAACTCCAGTTCCAGGGATCCAATTCTTCTGGCCTCACAGGTGCTCCGTGCATGTGGTGCACAGAGATGCATTCAGGCAAAATCCCCAAACACATAAATAATAAATAATAGTATTTTTTTAAAGGAAAAGAAAAAGGTCAGTATACTCACCATCACTATTTCTTAATGGACCACAGGAAAAGGGACTCTCTTTCTCTAAGACTTGGGCATTTTCAGTTAAAAACCCAGGTGCTGTTGGTCCCTGGCACTTCTGCTGAAGGTCGCTTATTTAGATCTTCATCTGTGTTAGACCATGGACCTTGAACCTTCACTCAAGGGTGGCTCTTTCCTAAGTGATCTCAAATACGCCAGAGACTAAAAGCTTAAATAAAAATAGGCATTTTTTTTGTAACTGGTTGTTACCACCATTTCAAAATAGAAAAGGCCCTAGAACCCTAAAAATGTAATAAGGCATATATGTGAGTAAAGAATATATCTATTTATTTATATTAAATATTTATTTATTTATTTATTTTGTATACAGTATTCTGTCTGTGTGTACATCTGCAGTCCAGAAGAGGGCACCAGACCTCATTACAGATGGTTGTG
>LOEQ01000004.1:1119932-1135260 GCA_001685075.1 Bramus lutescens
AGAGAGAGAGAGAGAGAGAGAGAGAGAGAGAGAGAGAGGAGAGAGAGAGAGAGCTCTTGAGCATCACCCCTGAACCTTACCATTCGGTCAGAGAAATCCCCATCCTTTCCTCCCTCAACTTCCAAGCTATGGTCTTGCTGTGGCAATATCTTTTCCATGAACTGGCTTCAGTATCAATGCTGTGCCCCTTACTGGCATGAAGAAAGAAAGGGCATCCCTGTGGAGTCTGCCCATCTTTATGACAGACCTTTGCTCATCTGTCCAGGATGTCCTACGGTAAGAATGGGCAGGGACCATGGTAGATCATACATGCAACTCTTCCTTCATGGGAGATATGGAATAATAAGTAAATTATCATTAAAAGTCATTTTCCCACACAGTAAGGAACTTCATGGTTTATCTTTAAATTCTGAGGTGTCTGTTCACTGAAAGTCTCATCCCAGTACTCTAGTAAAGATTCAATTGATATTTAGCAAAATGAGATGACTGGCCATCCTGTGTTTTCCTGGTACTTCCTTGAAAATGAAAGGTTTAGCAGATTCAACATGGCCTCCAACCCTTCAACAGCTGTTGTTACACTAAGTGGTTTGTTTTTATTAACGGTCATTTATGCAATGTTCTCTCTAGATGTACTGTCCTGTATTGAGCCACTCTGGGATGTTTGCCTTTTTGTAACTGATCTTGAGTTTTGAGTGTGACTCCATTCTAGTGCTGGCCTTGCCTTTGTCTGCCTTCCCCACCACCTACTCTGAGATCCTTGTGACTGGCTCAGCTCCCAGCCTTCGGCATTTCATCCCATTGATTTGAGAAGGCCAGTGCTTCTAAGACACTGTTGGTAATCCTGGTCTCAGGGGAGCAGCAGTCTCTGGGACTTCTCCACAGCAAGGCTCTAGCTACATGGTGTGACTGCCCAGAGGCCGAGTAGTTCTTGAGAAAATACATAGAGATAAGCTAAATGAGCAACTTCTATAGCATCAGCAATTCATCTATTAAAATATATTAAAATGTGACTTTTTTCCTCTCAGTTAAAAAAAAAGTATATGCTACAGTTTGAATGCGCCTATCCCCAAGTGTATGTTGGAAAGTTAGTGGTTACTCTAAGTTAGTGTTAAGAGGTGGGACAAGGACATGGAGATGGCTCAGTAGGTAAGAGCACTGTGAAAACCTGATAAGCCAGGTTTGTCCCTGAAACTCACACAGAAGCCAGATGCTGCAGAGGTTTGCATCTGCAATCCCAGCACTCTGACCACAAGATGGAAACGGGAATATCCCCCAAGGCAGAAGGCAAGCAAGCCTGGAGTATGCAGTGCAGAAGCAGAAAGAAATGAGAGATTCTGCTTCAGTGAAGTGGAAGGTGAAGACAAATCCCTAAGACAGTTGTCTACATGGCTTGTGCACACCAGCACACATGCACACTTGGGCACACAATAGTTTTTTAAGACAAGGTATTTTAGAGGTGGCTGGGCCATAAGTTTTGGGAATAGGTTAATGCCATTATGGTGGGACTGAGTCCATATGAAAATGTGAAATTGGCCCCATTTTATTTCTTTCTTGCCCTCTTTTTGCCCTTCCATTGTGTGATGATGCAAGAAAGGCCCTCACTAGATAGCCATCCTGTCACATAGCAGGGGACTGCAAATGCTCTAAGCAGTGACAGCTCTCGCTCCACCCCCACCCCCTCCACACTTCCACATCTGTGTTGTGTCTCTGGTGCTAGCCCTGACTTCTCAACAGACAGCCATCCGAATGAAATGCTTGGAGATCCCTACTACCGGGAGGGAAAAAAAACAGACTCTGCAGCAGCCGCCTGCTCTCTCAGGGAAGGAGGTCTCCTTCCCCCAGGCAGTTCTGGCAAATTTCAGGTCAGGGGTGTGGTAAGCAGCAAAAATGGAGCACTCGCAGCTCCAGGGTTTTTGTAAAACACCTCTCTGCGACTAGACCATCAGGGATCTGCCCTGCACATCACTCCAGTAGGTAGCTTATTCTCCGATGTGTTCCCTGCCCTTCGAGGCCCAGTTTAACAATCACTAGGGAACTGACCCCTGCAACTTGTCTCTCCAAGGCTCCCTTTCTGTTCATTCTGGATAAGCATAAGAAGCTAGGTCCTCTTTATCCCCCAGCCCCAGCCTGCAGGAGTATCTCAGGCAGTTGTGTGGGCCCTATGATCCCTTTGCTGTCCAAAGTTCAATTGGGTGAACTTTTCTGCCTCTGGGCTCCACCAACAAGGGAACCTCTTTCCTGGAGACAGCGTCTTGTCATTGCTGTTCCCTTTCCCTTTCCCTTTCAGCCCTTTCCACAGCATGTGTGACTAATTCCAAAAAATTAAGTCTCTTGAATCTCTGGGGATGAGCCCTGTTTCTCTGGTTGACACAGACTGATATGGATCTAAAATGTCTGCTCTTAAAAATGGCTTGTGTAAGACTCCAGATCCCCAAATCACTCCTCTTATCTCCAGTGGCTCTCTAGCCCAGCAAGTTGGGCTCCTGGGCTGGCTGTCTTGGAGGGCAAAGATTTTGTGCAGCGCTTCCTGAACGACATGAGAAAAGGAGCTCTTTTGGCCTCGTCTCCTTCCTGTAGGATTTTCCAAAACTTTCCAGATGTATCTAAGTTCAGGAAACATTTTAATAACTGGAAATTGTGTCTTGTGGAGGTGGGAGGTGGCGGGGGTTTGAAACTAACAGGGCCTCCTCTGAAAAAGGTACCTGAAAGTCTTGCGAGGATCTGCACACACAGGTCCAGACTCTGCCCCTCCCTTGGGGCAAGCATGGCAGGCTCCCATTCTCCAATGAGTTCACTGTGGCCAAAGCACTGATGTTCTCCAACTGTCCCTTGACATGGAGAAGGACAGATCCACAGCATTCTCTGCAGGAAGAAGGGATTGTTAAGTGTCATGGAATTTGATTCTAACTCAGGGGTAATCTTCTCTTCTACCTTCAGAGCCCTACATTAAATTGGTAGGGAACTATTTGTCCTATGTTAGTAACTCTAATATTGGCCTAAATCATAATAAACACTTTCTAAAGCCACAGTTACTAACTTAATGAATTCAAGTGTTCTGAGAGTCTTGTGAAGATAGGCATCACCCAGCTGCAGGACACACATGGATTTCTTTAAACAGGCCATGGATCTCTCTTCTCTCCTTCACTGTCTTCATAACAGCTCCCAGAAAGGACTCCTCTGTTGAGGAATGCAGGTCACTGCCGCTTCAAAGTACCCTCCCCAGGAAAACATGGAGGAGCTATCCTAACGCACCTGCTCAGATCCTTCAGCACCATAGTAAGAAAACAAGCACCTTTCTCAGAGCCTGAAAGTTGGGTCAGTAATTAAGAGTGCGGCCGCTCTTACAGAGCACCAAGGTTCAGTTCAGGTAGCACCAGTACCAGGACATCTAATGTCCTGGCCTCTTTAGGCACCTGCACTCATGTGGTACACATGAACTCACACAAGCTCACGTACGTACATTATTTAAAATAAGTTGGGAGTTAAAAGATGGCTCAACAGATAAGCACACTGGCTGCTCTTCCAGAAGCCTCAGGTTCAGTTCACAGGACCCATATGTAACACCAACCATATATAACTCCAGTTCCAGAGCATCCAAAGCCATCTTCTGGCTTCCATGGACATGTGTGTGGTGCACAGACACGCATGAAGACAAAACACCCATATACACAAAAGTAAATAATTTTTTTTTAAAAAATTAAATTAAAAACAAGAAACTCAGCATTCTATGCTGGGGGTAAAAAAAAAATCTGAGAAATTTCCAAGGGCTTTTCACACCCCTTTCACCACAAGTAACAGCTGAGAACTGCATCTTTCTGAAAATCACTTGAATCCAGTTCCTTGCTCATCTATTTGGATTTCTTTAGAAAGTTCACATAATCTTTAATATGGTAACTAACCAGGATACTTACATGGTTATTAAAGATTAGAGTCCTAACGAGAAGGAAGCAGGCGACGCATACAGACAGAACCATGACTCCTGATTCCTCTGGGCTGCGTAGAATCGTGGGATGCTGTGAATTTTTAACCACTTCCTTCATTGTCCTGCCAGGAGGCCTCCGGTGTGAATCAGCCCCATAAGTACCATGGGAACATTTGAGCACAGTGAAAGTTAACATAGCCTTTCGAATTCTTTCAAAAATTAAGCTTATTTGATTCTGAAAGAAAATATACATGCCATAGGCACTGTCTTCATCAGTAGGTACCATGGAAGAAAAGATTTTTCCTTGCTAGAAAGACAATAGTTTAAAATTAATTTCAGGCTTTGTCGCCAATGAGATATGTGATCTTGGACAGACAACTCTTCTATAACAGAGAGCCATAAATTCTTCTAAAATTTTAAAGAGTTTTATTTTTTATTTTTAATTATGTGTACATGTGTGTCTGTGTATGAGTTTATGAATATGTGTGCAGTGCCTACAGAATCCGGAAGAGGGCATTGGAGCCCTGGAGCTGGAGTTACAGATAGTTGTGAGCCATCCGGAGTGGGTGCTGGGAACTGACCTCAGGTCCTCTGCAGAGGCAGTGTGCACTCAGCACTGAGCTGTCTTTCCAGTCCTGAATTACTCTTCTGTAAGAGACAGAAATGGTCTTGAAGGTGATTGCATTTTCTGGCTCTACAACAAAGAAGCAACGTCACACTCTACCTCCTATTCTGCTTCATACAGTGTTTTATACAAAGAAATATTTTCCACTGTCTTCAGGAACTTGCCACATGGCTTATTTGTGCAAAGCCATTATCAGGTCTTCCTATGGTTCAGCTGTTTATTTGGCTAATAACTTCCCAGTGGAATGTTTCTGGACAGTTGATCAAAGGAGTACTGCTTAGACTTTGTTTGCACAGCCTGTGACAGTTCACACTCCTGGGCCTGTCTAGGATAAATCCAGCAAATGTAGAAGTGTGCCCCCCCCCAAATCCGAATTTCTATATTCCTGGGTGGGAGAACGTCTGAGATCCACTGCCAGCTGACAGCTTATGTATATTCTGTGATGGAAGTAACTTCAGCTCTCTTTGCTCCCTGTCTGCAAGCCTTCGGCCCCATGGATGACTTCAGAAGACCTTTTCATCTCTCCAGGACTGCTTCCTCATTTATATAATGCAGGGCTTAGAGTATTCATCTCGAAGTAGCCTCTGGGTTCTAGTGGTCTGTGAAAATAGTTCTCTAGTGACTTATAAGATTTATCAAACCTATCTTAACAAAGCATACTTAAGTGCCAACTGTGTACTGGGCATTGTGTGACTCTGTGTGTGTGTATGTGTGTGTGTGTGTGTGTGTGTGTATGGTGCATATGTGCCTGTGGAGGTCAGAGGTCAGTTCCAGACGTCATTCTCAATCAAAACCTCAGTTTTTTAGACAAGGTCTCTCACTGAACTTGGAGCTCACTGCCTGACTTCTATTTCTGTTTCCCAGACACTAGAGTCATTGGCACACACTACTACATGTGCCAGCTTTTAACATCTGTGCTGCAGATACGAACTCAGGTCCTCGTGCTTACCTGGAGAGCTCTTTACCCACTGAACCGTCTCTCCAGACCCCTTAACTTTTGTGTGAATCTTCACCACCTTCGTCATCAGCATCATCTCCTCATCCTCTTCTTCTTGTACTTAAGATCAAACTTGGCTTTTGTAAACCTCCACCCCACATCTTTAGTAACACTTGCTATTGTCAGTAGTCACACATGATACCAGACTGGGGCTCAGACAAGTAAAGCAACTTTTCTAAGTCTACTTAGTAACTGGAGCCACAGTGAAATTGGATCAAAGTAAGGCTGTAAACAGGTGAAGAACTGCCCGAGTTAGTATTGGCCCAGAGCTGCCCAAGCACTGGGCCTCACCCAGTAAAGTGCTCACTCACAGGCCTGTCGCTCTCTCCAGTGGAGGAACCTGGTTTTGGTTTTCTCAGATGTTTACTTGGCCTCTTGCTTAAGCATTTTCCTTTCCTACTAAATAGCAATGAAAGGACCAAAAAAAAAAAAAAACCCAAGGCTGGAAACATTTTGTTTCCTACAAAAAGAATATTTTTTGCAGCCAGCTCTGTGGTTGAAAGCATTTTTTCCTGTGGTCTAGGGATGGGCTGGATCCCATCTCTCCTTGGCCAGTGACTGAGAACTCAGCCTGTGGCATCCCAGCAAGTCTGTACATAGCCCACTGTTTTCTGAAGGAGTGTTTGATGGTGTTGGCTATGTACATGGATGGACAGAGTGGTCTGTTTGGGTGTCTAAGAGCGTATACATGGGCCTCTGGCTCTTTCAGGGCGGAGGGAACCTGGGAGAGGTTTTCCACATGCTGGACATATCAGCATAGCTTCTCAGTTTTCACCACTTCCGTGACAAGCGAAAGGACTCCGATGCTGACAGAACGAGAGGAGAGTGATATATGAGCCTTGTGTGGGTTTGCACATAATCAGAAAGCGAGGGAATGGGAAATTTTGACCTGTCATGTTTCTTTCTCTTTTCAAATGCTCTTTTCCAAGACATGGCATTGGTTTTATTAGATGGCAGGGTGGTCTCATGGTAGCTCACAAAGTGGGAATTCTGAGGTATCGGCCTCCTGCTTGGCCTCTTTTAGGATTTGATACAATAATCTTTGCCCAACTCTGGGTAAGTCACTTTGTAAAGATTGCATTTCCCTGCCAATTTTTTTTATTTAAAATTAATTTTTAAGTTTTGTGCTTCTAAGAATAAATGTGCTTTTAGTAGGATGGGCGTAGAACATTCTAGCAGTCCACAGACATTTATAATTTGCTCTTTATTTATAATTTTATTTTCTGACTGAGAATTTGGAGTGTGTAGTCTTTCCTAGAATTTTTCTTGTAAACCAACACAGACCAAAAAAAACAGCTTTTACTAGCTCCCATTGCTCTGGCTTTTAAGTGGAATCTCAGTGCCTGACACCAAACAAATGCCTAGCAAACACTGGTTAACTCGCATAAAGTAACCTAGTCCACGGACGACAGGCTACTTATCTGTAACTTCAGGATTCCAAGAGGAGACTCATTTAGAGTGCAAAACACTATGACTTCTAGAAAGGAAAACTGTAGTCAATGGTTTTGCAGCCACCATTTGAAGAAATGAGCAGATCTCATGGATAGAAAGAACTGTGAGTCCATTTGTCTGTGTTCTGAGGTGGAAATAGCACTTGAATTGTAGGACTGTTTCCCTTTACAGACCGATTGAGATAGACCCACTCCTGGCATGGGACCCGGGGCTATTCCACACATGGCTATAGAAACTGGACGATCCAAGTCAGGCTCATAGGAAAGGATGACCACAAAGAGATCAGGAATCAACCAGTGGAGAAAGCTGATATTTTTTCCATTCTATCACACAAGGCAACAGACGTGTTCTCACAGTAGGGGATAGGGGAAGAGCTGGGAGATAATGCTAGTGATTTTAGCACACTGGTTTATGAATGGGGTTGGTATTTCTGTCTTTCCCCTTGACAATGAGACAACAACCCAAATAATAGATCCCTTGATATATCAGAATGCCAAGGCTAACTGAACTGGTAGAGCTTTGTGGCTTTGGCTCTTGGTTGACAGGCATATCCATGCATTAGGGCCATGGCTTGGCAGTAGACAAAGCAGCTGTGCGGGTCCTGGGAGAACTCTCCGGCTCCGTGGCTTTCTTTGATACGCAATTGAATTTTGGCTAATTTTTCCTCTCATGGCTGTTTATGAAGTCCAGAGCTGGGCAAAGAACTCATTATGGAGCCCAGAGGCAACAGCAAAGGAGTACAGGATGTGTTCCCACAGTTACACTCAACCCATAGCCTTAAAGGATGGCCCGCAGGCCTCCCACAGAGGGGCAAGTTGAGGTAAGAAACTGCAGCAGTCTCTTCCCAGTCACATGCTGCTCTACCTAGAAGATTGGCCAGATCCCTTTAAAGCTTCCTTCCTTCAGAAGGACCGGATCTCTCAATTGGACAGGATCAGTACAATTACTAAATCACTGCTCTCTGGTGCCGCAATGCTTGACAACAGCAGCCAATGTTTACAGAGCATGTAGACATCTGTGAGGTACTGAAACGACTCGCATGGATAACCCACCCAGTCATCACATCTTGTAAGGTAAAGTCCTGCTACCCCCACCTCCCTATTCATATATGGAGAAACTCGGTGGCAGAATTCTTAGTGACTGTGGTTCTCAGTACTCCCCACCTGAAGACCCAATTCTACAAATATGGCTGAATGCTAACTGGCTTTCCTGAATCCCTACCTCCTTTGGTCTGTAACACCAGGCCAGAGATAATAAAGCAATTGAGGTTAGCCTTCTTAATTACCCACTTTAAATTATAATGGACATGAGCCATTTCAGGCAGTATCATTCAAGATACCTGAAATGATGACTTTCCTCAACTCACAGACAAGTGTAGAGAAGGTGATTAACTTTTGATGGGACCATCCAGCCTATCAGGGTTAGAGAACCGGAGACAAGGATGCTGTTAAAGTGTAGAGAAGGTGATTGGCTTACGATGGGACCATCCAGCCTATCAGGGTTAGAGAACGGGAGACAAGGATGCTGTTAAAGTGCTAGTAAACCCTAGAACATTGGTTACCAGAATTAGGGCACTGCAGCTTTTTTCCTCGTCACTTTCATTCCTGTCTTTGTGCTTTCTATCTCTATCCCCAGGAAACAGTGATACCAACGATAGTAGCTGCCGGCTTTGTGTCAGGCCTGGAAGAGCTGTGGGAGCACAACCCTGGTTTTACAGTAACACTTCCAAGTGGGTACCATGACCCTCAACTTACAAATGGGGAAACAGACTGTGAGATGAAGATGTGTCCTAAAGCGAAAACAACTAATAACTGGTAGAAAAAAGAGCCAAACTCCCAGGGATACGTTTCGCCTGTAGGTTGCCTGCTCCACAAACAGTGCAACGGGAACCTGGCATTTTTCTAGCACTTGACCTCTTGCCCTTCCTTTGAATGTGAGCGCCATGGTTTTCCTGTAAGGAAAAACCCTTCTTCAATTTTCAACCTGTATGTCTAGGCAGGGCTGTTTGGACCACTGGCTCCACGTCTGACCAGCAGACAGATCACATTCCTTTCCTACAGAGATTGGTTTGCAGTAATTGGTTAGCACAAACCAAGCCAATTAAAGTAAACCCAAGACTTAGCTGAACAAGGGTGGCTACGTTGGTTGAATTATGCAAGCATAGATCTACTGGGGGCACCTCTTTGCCACAATATGGAAGGAATCCCCTTGAGAATGACTATAAGTCCATCTAGAATAAAAGGAAAAAGAAGAGACACAGAGGGACCATACCCTGGAGAAAAGCATTTACAGGATTGTCCACATTGTCAACCACCCCCGCCCCTACTCTGGGTCTGGACCTGATATTGAAAACATTAGCACTGAATTGAGGCTTCTATCCTCCCCCTGGGCAAAGAGAACCAAGTTCGGATCCTCCAGGTCTGGCTTTCTCTAAACCACATCTTTTTTGCCTCTTCTCCCCCTGTGCATTTGCTCTTCTTCCTGCTTTCCTGTTGGTCTTTTCTTTACACACCAACCGCAGTAGCTAGGGAAAAGGCTGGAAACCTAAATCAGGCAGCCTCGCTGGCTCTCTGCAGAGGTTCAGATGAAGAGTGAGTTAAAAATACTGACTTAAGAGGCTGGAGGGAAAGCTCAACACATAAGAACACATGCTGCTCTTGCAGTGGACCCAGGTTTAACCCATACAGGCAAAACACTCATAGACATACATTTTTAAGGTAGATAAATAAATATTTTAAAATATATTGACTTAAAAGCAATTTAAAACACATTCTGGGATTTTACTTAGCCATTCTATCCGTGGCTTTTTTGTCACACATTAAACTTGATGAAAAGCCCTTGATGTCATTGCTTCCACTACAGAAATACAGTCTTTTCTGAGTTGGTCTCACTTAATCATCAATGAATGATGGGGTGTAAAATATTCTTTCCAGTTCAAAAGTAGCATCAAGTAAATAAGACGAAACTAGTAATGGTTTGGGAAATGAGGTCATGCACCAAGTGGATACTTAGTAGCCATCTACCAGGCTAGGTTATGGAAAAGGCAAAGATGGATAAAATATCATTTTCAAAGTCTGGCCAGAGTAAGCCTCAGAACCACTGACCATAATACAGTGTGATGGGCAGGAAGATAGTGAGAACATGAGGGATTGCATGGGAGGGGACCATTCAAAACAGATGCCAGGACTTGGAGAAAGGAGGGTGGATTCTGGTGCCCCCCTCTGTACACACTACTACTGGATTGTGTCAGACAGTTCTGGGGCTGAGGCTGCAATGGGGGCATTTATAAACTTAAAGGTAGCAGCTCTTGGCCAAATGAAATGGCAGAATTTCAGTATCATAACTAGAATGACTGACCTAGTACAATCAAGCTGAGCAACAGCCCATAAAGTGTGTGGCAATCAAGGTCTCCTAAAAGCATATAGCGGAACTCTTATCACGCCTAAGGTTGAGAGTAAAGCCTCAGCCACGGGCTCTAACAGACCTCATTCAGAATTCAGATAGAACAAACACTCTAAGTAAAGGTAGCCTCCTGGTGTTTATCCCACAGGATCAGTTTTAGGAGTGATCAGGAGGGGAGAAGTAGGTGGGTGCTGGGGCAACAAGTCAGCCCTCCAGCAGGAAAGACCTGCTGAAGGGTGTGCAGAATCAGTGCAAGCAGGGAAGCCAGTGGTATGCTCAAAATGTTAAAATCTTGGTAATCGGGCTGGGCATGGTGGTAGTGCACACCTTTAATCCTTAGAAGGCAGACAGGTGGACCTCTGTGAGCTCATGGCCAGTTTGATCTACATAGAGAGCTCCAGGACAGCCAGGACTACACAGAGAGACAAACAAACAAACAAACAAACAAACAACAAAACATGAAGATGGTAATCCATCAACTTTTGCTTTCTATGCAAGGGCCTTGCTTGTGAGACTTCAATGTTATTTAGCTATACGGCCCATATACACTACCAGGACCTCTTTGGTATATTGTTCACATTAATCTGAAAAGGCCAGAAGTACATGCATATAAGCCACTAAATCCCTAGACTGCTGCTCACCCTATGCAAGGAACCAAGAAGCCAGTGTTTTTAAAGCATGTGTCATCTCTGGATTCCCAAGGCCTTCTGGGTTGCCTCAGAGCTGGGTCTTTTGACTGCTTATGGGCAGAGGCGGCATCATATTCGTCTTTGGTTTCCCTGATGTCTAGCTTAGTACCTGGGACATCAGAGGTACTCAGTAAATATTTGTTGAATGAATATAACATTAAATAAGTCATTCAGTTCTAAGTAACCGTTGCTTATACTTCTTGTAAATATGGGTTTATATAATTGCAAAGTGTGTCTGCCCTTTTTAGGTCTTGTATTTTCATTGTGGCCTGAGAGCTGTCAGTGGCACTCTGCTAAGTCGGCCTGCTCCACAGGAAAGCTCTGGCAAGAGCAAATTGACTATCCTGGCTTGACGACTGACCGAATATGGCAGAGTTCTCACTCCCTTCCACTTCACTTTTCCCTACCTGAGTAAGGGAGACGAGGTTTTTGTTTGCTTGTTTTGACATGAGAAACAAAATGCAATACATAGGAGGTATGGGAAGAGAATCAGGCAATATAGAATAATATAGAGCAAAGAGGGACAATCCCCCCAGATATATAATACAGGCTTTCTCTGTTTGTACTAACTATATGTAATATTATGTGCCTGCTTTTAAAGTCATTTGGATATTGCAGATACTCTTGCTATATATATATATATTGTTGACTGAGTTTTCTGTCCTGCCTGGTCCCTCAGTTGTTCAGCCCCAAAGAAACACACAGGGGTGTGCATTAATTATAACCTGATTGACCTATTAGCTCAGGCTTCTTATTAACTAATTCTTACATCTTAAATTGGCCCATTATTCTTGTCTGTGTTAGCCATGTGGCTTTGTACCTTTAATCAGTGAGGCATTCTCATCTGTGTCCTCTACAACTGGGTGACAACTGCAGACTGTGACTTTACTTTTCCCAGAATTCTCCTGTTCCTGTCGCCCCACCTCTACTTCCTGCCTGGCTACTGGCCAATCAGCATTTTTATTAAAAATAATACAAGTGGCAGGATAAAAGACCATTGTCCTACAGCACTATATATTTTCCATGAAAAGTGATTAACCATATATATACTTTTTATAGAAATATGATATTCCATGCTATGACCATATAGATATTCAGACAAAAGCATGATGGCATTAAAATAAATTCCTGTGTTCTTTAAACTCATACCAGAAAAATCCGAAAGTATTTTATTTTTAATTACCAAAAGTCATTATCAGACTGGGGTTATAGCTCGGTTGGTAGAGTGCTTGCCAAGTGAGCGCAAAGCATTAAGTGCAAGCCCCAGCCCTGCATAAACTGTCTTCTCAGCTCAAGTCCTTCCTCAACTATGCAGTACCTTTGAACTCAAACAAGGAAAGAATACCATCATTGGCAGCAAAATTTTTATTACAAGGAAAGGAATAATACAGTTTCACTTCAGAAATAGCTCTGTTTCATCCAGCCAAGCCCTTCCACCTTGGGACATTGATAAAAGTACTGTAGACTTTTATCTATACTCTATAGCAAGTCTTCTGGCCCAACAGGTCTTTAAATATACTTACTGTTCCAAGTGTCTCTTAGGTGGAATCACCTTAATATTGAGCCTCTCATACAAGAGAGTGAAAGGAGAGATTAGGCTAGGGGATGCAGTTCAGTGATAGAGTGCTTGCCCAGAGTGTTCATGGTCCTAAATTACACTCACAGTAGCACGCACATGCATGTGTGTGTGTGTGCATGAGTACATGCGTGCATGCGTGCCTGCATGTGTGTGTGTGTGTGTGTGTGTGTGTGTGTGTGTGTATTAAAGGGAGATAGCTCAGGAAACTACAGCTAACCAAAGAAATCCAAACTCAGAACAATGAAGTGCTTAAAGCCTGTTCCCACCCCATCCCTACCCCCCATCCGTCCCCAGGCTCAGGCTCAAACTCCTTCATCCTGTGCTAGTAAAAGAGATTACACAGTTGAGCCTCAAGAAGACTGAGCTGTCCCAGCTCCTTTTTGCTTTTGTTGCCATTCCATTGTCCTCTTAAGGGTTTCGTTCCTCTTAGGAGTACTGACTGGTTCCCCCAGAGACCTGTCTACCTGCCTATACATAGGAATCTGGGGTGTCAATAGAGTCATTTCCTCCCTCTCATCCTTCCTCCTCCTATTAGGGATTCTGCCTGAGCAGCAAAGAAAATCCCTGCGGATTTCTAAAACATGATTCATTGGTTGGGAAAGAGGAAAAAGAGAATGATTTAAGATAGAGGCTTTAGGGAACAAAGGAGGGCTTTTTGTTTTGTTGGCCTCTCTTTAGACCAAGCCCCAGGTTGCTGTGCTTTGTGCCATTCCAAGAGGCAAGTGCCTGCCTGGAAAGATAGGAACCGAAGGATTATGGACTGAGGCTGACCTCAGAAAGACATTCCCTGCTCTCACGGTCTTTTCAAGGTTAGACTGTCTGGACGGACCCTTACCCTAAGGAGTTCAAGTAAGAGACAGTACACACCCATGCGATGCCACTTGGTTCTTTAGTTTAAACATGAAGTTTTCCTCACAGATCTGCTGAGTAAGGGCTGGTTTGCTTTGTTCTCCCAGCTCTCTATCTTGAACTTGTGGTATTTGTGTAAGCCCAAAGATCTACAGCCATTTCCATAAGACAAGATGCCATCATGTCAACATTAACTGTAGAAAGACTTATAAAATGACGATCTTGTAGAAGGTCCCTAACATGATGACACAATAGGAGGACTTGACCCTTGACCCCTCCCACTGTGCAGAACCCCACAAAAGACCTTCCTACACATCCCAGCCCATTTCATCTTATTTTTATTTATTGATCTATTTATTTACTTATTTATCTTTGTTTTTTTCAAGACAAAGTTTCTCTATAGAGCCCTGGCTGTTCTGAAACTCACTTTGTAAACCAGGCTAGCCTCAAACTCAGAGATCTGCCTGCCTTAAAGGTATCTGCCACCATTGCGTGACTCATTTTAATTCCCAGTTTCAAGGCTTTATGTTCCAGGCAAGGGAATCTACCAGCTGACTTGAGAGAACATATTTTGCTAGTGGTACATGTGAATTAACTAGGTAGGATGCCTGTTTTCACAGCTTAAATTCAAATGTAGTATTCTAATGAAAGTGCTAACATTGTGGTCATTGGTGGGGAGAGAGGGTATTTGAATAGATGCCTCCTAGCACCCCTCAAGTCAGATCTTATAAGTGGCTGGTGGGCGCTATAAGCAAATGTCCTCGGTATGGAGAGNCCCCCCCCCGCATTGATCAGTAGACTTGTTTAACCAATGCCAATTTTCCCATTACTAAAATAAGGATAACAATACTTACCTGTTACGATTGATATGAGGATTGCATGCCCTAGTCCTGGGCACACAGGAAGAGAGCCTAATGAATTAACATTAGCTCTCATCACTGATTATCCAAACTCTGCCAGGAGTTATGGTACTTGAAGTAAGCTGCCAGATGGCAATCTAGTGGTTTCCCAGTGTAGTAAACTCTTTCTGCATCCAGTCAGGTCCTGTTGTGCTCTTCTGACTTCTTTCTAAGGCCTTCTCATGCAGATCCTCTTTCTTGAATTATTTTAGTGTGGGGGGTCTAGTTCTGTAGGATAGAGGCACTGTGAGTTTCCCATAATACTTCATGAGTGAATCACCCTGTGCTTGTATATAGTATGAGATTTGGACACAGTTGTTTAGAATACTAAAAATACAAAAGTCTAAGCAGATAGGTTTCTAATTACACTGACTGCATTGGGATAAAGTTCCAGCTCTCCTCTATCTTATAGAGAAAGAATGAGATCCTCTCTCCCTCTCTCTTCCCCTCCCTTCCTCTCTCCTCCTCTCACCCTCTCCCTCCCTCCTTTCCTCCCTCCTTCCCTCTGAACCCTGTCTCTTGTTCCCTTCTTGTCCTCTGACATTTTCTCCACCAGAAGAGAGCTTTAAGGAGATAATAAGAATGCTGTGTTAATGGGAATTTATTGAAGTATGAGCACGTTGACTCCTTTGCATTGGTCCTTCACCCATCACAGCCCTGCCAGGGATGTGGTACATTACACAAGCCACTCCCACTTGACCAGCTGTTCTTGGATGTGTCAAGCCCAGATTTCGACCTCTTTACACAGAAACATGTTGCCTTCCTTGAATCAATTCCTGTGAGACTAAAGGAAGTCCCATGTGGCCCAAGCATGATGTAACAGGGATGTGTGCTTCAGAATTCAAGACACACCCTCCGAGTTCCTTGTAGTAATAAGGGGAGCGGGCCCTGCTTTTCGTCCCGCCCAGCTCCCG
>LOEQ01000004.1:1137688-1151461 GCA_001685075.1 Bramus lutescens
TAGCCTATCAAAGGGGCCAAGGCAGTTTCTTTATTAACCAATGAAAGTAACACATAGACAGATGACCCTCCTACACCAGTTCCTGGCATCTTTTTGCCATAATAATCACAGAACCACAGCTTTCCTCTGAGACCCTTGACGCCTCCGGAGCTGCCT
This sequence comes from Bramus lutescens, assembly GCA_001685075.1. Classification (NCBI taxonomy): domain Eukaryota; kingdom Metazoa; phylum Chordata; class Mammalia; order Rodentia; family Cricetidae; genus Bramus; species Bramus lutescens. The sequence continues at coordinate 1,137,845 of LOEQ01000004.1, forward strand.
CGCCTTGGCTGGGTTTTCTAGCAAGCCTGGACTGGATGATCCAACACTGTTTCCTGTGGGACTGTGGAGGGCCTGGACCAACAGACCTGCCTAAGTGAGTGTCTTGAGTGCTCGCCCCCATGTGCTGATGCTCCTGGTTTTCTGGTGTCTTGTTTATTTGGCCAGTTTTATTCACCTGCTATAAGGGAGAGAAATAGACTGGTTCTTGGTCATCAAAGCTGTCCCCTACAAAAATATTGGAACAAAGTGCAATCTCCCACTATAGATGACAATGAAATAGTTCATATTTACTTGTTAGTTGAAATTGATTGTACTTTCAACCTCTTTGTGTCTTTGATTCTAAAGTCTAATTCCTATAGACAGACACACGAAGGTTAAAAGTACAAAGATTTAAAATTATATACTATGCTAAAAATTTTAAAAGAGAGGGAAAACATGTGACTATCACAGAAAATAAACTTTAAGACAAGACAAGACAAAACAAAACAGACAAAACATTGCTACCGGAAACTGAAATGGACACATTGTTATTGTTAGTGTTTGAGACAGGGCAGGGTGGCCTCAAATTCATGAGCCTTCAGCCGGGCAGGGGTGGCGCACACGTTTAATTCCAGCACTTGGGAGGCAGAGGCAGGCAGATCTCTGTGAATTTGAGAGCGAGTTCCAGGACAGGCTCCAAAGCTACAGCTAAACCTGGTCTCAGGAAAAAAAAAAAGTTCATGAAGCTTCTCTTTATTGAAGGCATGAACCACCACACCTGGTTTAAAGGGGAAGTAGACACAGGGTTTAACCCCTAACCAAGAAGTTATTTGCAGTTGATTCCTGGGGACAAAGAGAAAATCCATTTTCTTCAATGGCTGGTTACTGAAGTTGGCATATCAACCAACTCCAGGAAAGCCCCATAGCCAAGGGTAATTGGCCAACACAAAATCCATGGGTTTGGGGTTTTGTGATTTTGTTTTGTTTTGTTTTGTTTGTTTTTTGAAAGAGAGAGAACATAAAATTCAATGTGTAGGGAGATGGGGAAGAAGGAGCTGGGAGGAGCTGATGGAAGAGGAAAACAGAATCAAAATATATTGTATAAAAAAATTAATGAAAAGTTCTCTCTATGAGGAATACTTAGCTATTATTAATATACATGTATCTAAAAACTAAGCCCCCAAAATAATATGTGAAACAGAAACAAACTCGAAGGGAGAAATCTATTGATAATTCAGCAGTAATATTAGGAGACTTACATATCCCATTTTCAATTATGGAGCAATCAGTTAAGCAGAATTTCAGCAAAGGAACAGAAGGTTTGAAGAATTCTGTGAACTTAGCAAAATGCTCAGCAGGTGTCTGTAGGTCACTTCCTGAGGCAGCAACCCAGACATTTTCCTCTGAAGTACGAATGGAACACTCGCTGGCATACACTGTGGATGGGGTGTAAAATGAGCCTCATTTCAAAGAACTGAAATCATACAAATTTCTCCAGTTACAGTGGAGTAAAGTTAGTAGCTAGTAACAGGTAGTAGGCAGTAAGAAAATTCTGAAATGCTTATACAGTTTAAAACACATAGAAACATACTCTGAAATAAACAAGAAGCCAAAGAATAAGTCACAATGGAAATTAGAAAATTAGGAAAATGGAAACAATGTATAATATACCAAAGTTTATATGATATAGTTGAAGTGGTATTCAAAGGGAAATCTATAGATTAAATGTCTATATTAAGAATGACTTTATTGCACGCAAAGTATATCTCAACAAAACATGTTATTATTGAAAGATCAATGATCCACAGCTTTACTGATTGAGTTTATATATAATACCACATGTGTAGAGTCACAGCATTCTCTCTAATTATATTATATTTGGGAAGTATCATTAATACTTTCAAGTCACATAATGTACACTTTAAAAAAACCAACACAGTTGATAAAGTGTACGGACAAATTTCAATCTTATAATTCCTTATATGCATGTGAAAGAGTCTAAGCAAAAAGGAGCTAATGTTTGCAGTTCACTTCAGAATGTACCAAATGCAGAAGAGTCGATAGGTGACTGTGGAGGAACCGAAGCAAAGATGATAAGTGTTAGTTATGAAACAAGATGATTGGTGTAAAGTTATTCATTATAAAAGTTCTCAATTTTGTTGTGTGCTTGGAATTTGTAATAATGAAATATTGAGGAAAAAGCGTGAGTTGAAAATCGCACTCTAGCCCCCTCCTATAATTCACTAAGTGAGCATCCCACTGACTGAGGAAACTGTTTTCCTTAGGGAACATGTTCTATTCTAGGTAATACTTCTTTAATTCACTATATTAGCAATAAATAAATAAAAAATAAAAACAAAAACAAAAAAACATCCTTTGGAAACAGCCACTAGAGAGGTGCTATCAAAGAACATAATAGTATCCCGTGACAGAAGAGGTCCTCAGGTCCAGATCTGCTAGCGGGTTCTTCCTAGAAGCTAAAGTTACATTTCATAGGGGTTTAGACCCACTTCCTTTCTGTTACCGAATGCCTATAAGAAGAGAAGCTGGCCAAGCAGAAATAAGCTAATGCATTCACACTTGCTGAGATACAGTCCACCCTGCCATTTCCAGCATGGTATTATTCCTGCAGCCTGTGCACCTCTGCTCTGAAAAGACAATTTGGGTACATTAAACTCATTCCTTGCTCGCCTCTCATGGCTGCAATGTTGGCGCTGAAGTTTCCATGTTCATGGAGAGTGATTTTCCTAATGATGAAGCAGATTCTAATCAGAGTAAGATCCAGATATACACAGCAACCGCCCCCACCACCTTTCCTGTGTTCCTTCAACACAATGACAGGGAATTCCTATGAGGATCTTTGGGTATGCTTCAAACCCCCTCATCTTCCAGCCTCCGTGCAGGCCCAGACCTTCCTGTCTGAAGCACATCCGGCCATCCTGTCCCTTAGCTTAGAGGACTCAGTTCAACCTGGGGAAGGGTCAAGACTTGGGGTTACCAAAACCTCTTGGATTATTTGATGCAAGCCTAAGCAGCTCCCTTCCTGGGCTTCCAAGTGTTTGAGGAAAACTTTTCTAAGTCTTCAACAAGGAGGAAAAGTCCTGGCATGCAGAATTACTGTCACAGTTACTTGGCAGAACTAGAAGAAAGGTTTATTTAACTTAGTAATAGATTTTATTAGCCCAGACTCCAGATGAAATGAGATAATGGGGTCCATGTTGAAAGACAAACGAGTCCATGGGTTTCTCCCAACTCCTTAGTAGGACCATGCGTGCAAATGAAAGGCTCAGACACGTCCAGCAAGCACATCACGACTCAAGTCATCAACAACCACATCATCTTGCTGATCAACGGAAAGACTGAGAAAAATTAAAAAGCTAGTAGGGCAGGAAAACGTGGGTGGGTACAAGGTGTTACTGCTGAGCTGGCTCTCAGTTGCTTTTTGCCACTGTTTCCTCAGCCAAACACACGATATTGTCACCAGAAAACAGAGAGCCGAGAGTCAGCCTAAGCAACCACCTGCGCCTGCCGGAGGAAAATGTTTTGTGTACATTAACTCTGCCAACCCCATTCACTCTGCCCTTCACCCTCCACCATCGTGAGCTCTGGGGTGTGGGTGGGAAGAGGATGAAAAGAGAAAAGAGGAAGTGTTCATCACCAGGGTTAAAAGAAGCCTTCCTGGCATGGGAGTGGGGGAAGAGAAAGTGGAGGAGTTGGACCGTCCGCCGGAGGCACGTAGGCTGCCTATTCAAACTTGCTTTCCTAGGCCACAAAGACAAGACTCACTGTTTCCTGAGGCTGGAACTGATTGAGCCTGCCAGGACCAGACCTCTCCAGAATATCCTGTACCCCAGCACTCCAAGGTCCTGCTCCCCATTGTCTGCCCTGACCAACCATGGAGGAAGGCCAGACTGGCCTGCTCCAGATGATGGCAAACCTGTATCGCAGCAGAGGACACAGGGATTATTCCTGGAAGGTGTCATTGTCCTGGATTAGGCCTCCTGTGCCCAACACTCTCTGTTCTATGGCTCCGTTTCCACTTTTGAGCCTCGTAGAAGTCTGGTCAGGCCAGGAAAAACATATGATGTTATAGTAAGCTGGAACCCATGACTTGACTTTGGGTCCTACCCAAGCTGAGTCTCTTGGCAGGACTTGATGAGGTAGCCTGCTCTTTTCTATGACATTTTCCAAGTCCCCTCACTGGGGGAGAAACTACAGGTACATTTTGAAGACAGATACAAGTCAGTGGAGCTCTGGTAGGTCACCACTTTGTATATTCAGTCTTGTACTTCAGAGAGCTTGTATTATATCTAGAGCAGACTAGAAGATGTGGGAGCCAGAAGCAGCTGATTGTGATGGTGGCTGCCATCAAATACTGTAGATTTGGTGCCTAAAATCACAGTGTACAACAGCAGTGAGCACTGGTTCAGCTGTTCTTCCGGAGGAACCAGGTTTAGTTCCCATTACCCACATAGAAGCTCACAACTCCAGTTCCAGGGACTCCAACGCCCTCTTTTGGACTCTGCAGGCACCACACCCATCATGGTACACAGACACACATGTAGGCAAAACTCCAGTACACATGGAATAAAATAACATTTCATTTATTGTTTTTAAAGAATAGTAAGGGATGAAAAGTTTGGACATTCAAAGATGAAGGCAGAAGGAAGAATACCAGTGTGGAAGCCATGAGCAACTGAAGCCACTGCACAGCTCCCCTGTCCAGTCCCCCTGCCCCGCCTTTCTCCTGTCTTGAATCATGTAATACCATTACTGTAGGGAGGGAATGCCCTTATTTCTAGTATGTACTTTATCTCAGCTGATATTTCACCACCAGAGAAGTAGATTGGTCTGTATGTGCCAAATTGTGGGTTGCCACTTGGCGTTGCAAGTATCAACTTTTGGAGCCCTCAAATGAAGAGCCTGCTTCCCATGCTGCATGCTGGCTTGCATGCGTGTGATCACACTTTTTTCACAAAGGGTTCAGGCTGTATTAGTTTCCAGGCCTCCTTGCAGGCAGGCATGTTGGAGAAGATAGTACAACACTTGATGACAGCCCAGATGCACACACTGTGAACACTCCAAATGTGGGAGAGGGCTGGACCTCTGAAACAGAACAGCCTGACTGAACTGTAAAGCTGTTTGTGCTTCAGAGGTCAGTCTCTGCTGAGGAAATAGCCCAGTGGCTAAAGTGCTTGCTATGGAAATACGATTGCCTGAGTTCAGAGTTCTACAGGGGTATAGAAAGCCAGGCATGGCAATATGTACCTGTAACCCTAGTTCTCAGAAGAAGGCTTCAGAGATGGGAGGATGCTGGGGGCCTGATTACCAGCAAGTCAAGCCAAAATAGTGAGCCTCGGGTTCAGTTAGAGACACTGTCTCCAAAAATATAGTCGAGAGCACTAGTGGGAGACATCCAAAGTCTCTGTCACATACGCACACACACACACACACTTACACAGGAGCTAGCTATGGTTTGAAAGGCCAAATGGAGCAAAGGTATGGGATACTGGGTCATTTTTGGAGAGGAATCTGCGTGTTTACAAAGACATGCAGCATGCATCACTATCTTCTCTGACATCTGTGGGGCTAAAAAGTGATTTTATATTTCCCCTCACATATGAGAACTCAGAAGTAATGTGGGCTCTCAACCTCCAACCTTTGCGATTGCGTCTCGGTGTTTGCGGTTACGAACTGCTTGGACATGTAGTCACCTGTCTTTGTTCTCTTTTAGGTTGTCCTCCCAGTTGTCCGTTTGCCTTTTGGATTTGGGCCCCTAGCCACACACACGGCATTCATTAAGTGTGGTTTGCTGACACAACCTCCCAGTGCCAATGCTTACAACCTGTGACCAGACTAGGTTTCTGAGTCACATCTCACAGCTGGTTCATTTGGCTAACATTCCTAGTCCATTTTCTGAATACCGGCTCTCATCTTTCCTACTCCGTAACCGGTAACCAGCGTCCTGTTCCCCAAAAGAAGACCTGATATTTATTTCAGTGGAATTTTATCCTACAAAACCTATAGGATTTCCTGGTTACCTCTTAATATATGTCTTTCACATTTTACTAAAAGATACATGGGATTTGTCTCAGCATTTTAGCTAAATTGAGATTCATCTAGATACCCTAGTTGTCTGGTCTGATGTACAAACGGCTCTCTCCGTGTGTCTTTTGTCACCTCCCATCCGTTCAGTTTCCCTTCAGTGTGTTTAGTTACATGATCCTCAGCCCACTTTAGTGGTCTTCTGCTAAAACGGACCGCCTCCTGATCCCAGCTCATCTCCTGTGCACTCTGCTGTTTTCCCCTCGGTAGCACGCATGTCGCCTGGCATCCCACGGTCACTCATCTTACTGCCTTTTGTGCTGAGACAGCAGTGTTTGTCACCTTCTCTCCTGATAGGCTCCATGTTTGTTCAAGAGTGTGGTTGGATACAGCAGCATCCTCACCTCTCTCAGTAAAAACGTTGAACCAGGCAGGGCCCAGGCTCGGTTCGGTGCCACCTGCTAGAGGCTGCTAAGGATCATGTGATCGCTAACGAACCCACTTAATGCTCTCAGCATTCAGCCTAACTCATCCTCACTCTATCTGATGGGGTATCAAGAAAGTTGATCACAGTTTTTGCTACAGTTGGAGATAGCCCTCTCTTCCATCAGCCTGGAAGTTCCGCTTCTCCNCCAAAAGGAAGCGGGCTCCATCTGACTTGTGTTATCTCTCTGCCTCCTGCTAACTGCACCCAGGTTATCTTTGTGATGTCTCATCCGAAATTCTGCTCCAAGACAGCGTTTTAACCAGTGGCTTGTACAGACCCTGTGACTGCCTGTGAGGAAGTCATTCTAGATACACTGTCCCCTTGGCTTAGGCTCAGGACCTTGACCCTAAGGTGACAGATGTGGCACCAAGAGTCAGATAGCTTAGATTCGAAGGCAATGCTTTATCAAATATTAGAATATTATTTTTTTCTGTTTCTCAACTTCTGTAGTCCATAAAAAAGGATTGCATAACATTCAAAATATGATACTATTTATTGCTGTTTGATCAGATCCTTTTGACTTTGAATCTAGTTGCTGCACATAGACCATAAAGATCCTAGTTTGGGGTTTTGTTTAATTTTCTTTAATTTTAGTATAGGTCCATTTCATTCTCATCCCAGATGTTCCCCCGGGAGCCTCCTGACTGACTTCTGACTGGCTCCAGACCTCTCAGCCCATGCTCTTCCAGGTTCCTTTTCTTTGATTCCTTCACAACCAAAATGATTCTGTGACAAAATGTCACGATTTTGTTGCTGCTGTTGTTGTTGTTGTTGTTGTTGTTGTTGTTGTTTGAGAGAGGGTTTCTCTGTGTAACAGCCCTAGCTGGCCTGGAACTAGCTTTTATAGACTAGGCTGGCCTCAAACTCACAGAGATCCACATACCTCTACTTCCCAAGTGCTGGGATTAAAGGCATGCACCACCACCGCCCAGCAAATGTCACAATTTTAATGAAGTTATTTTTACTTATAAAATAGGACAAATATCATCTCTGTTGAGCAGAAATATTTAATGAAATAATCCACCAATTATTTCTCTAGACTTTTTAATGAAACTTTATTTTTTATATGTAGGGGTGTGTGTGTGTGTGTGTGTGTGTGTGTGTGTGTGCGCATGTACATGCCAGGGCATGTATGCAAAGGTCAGAGGAAGATTTAATTCTTTGTTATTCTTGTACGAGTTGATTCTTTTGTTTCCTTTCCTTTCATCATCTGGGTCTTGAGGATCAAACTCAGAGACCATCACAGGCTTGACAACAACTGCCTTTATCCAGTGAGCCATCTTGCCTTTCTGAAATTTTTATTTTATTCCAAATAAATGCATGTTGATTATTTTGTGTTTTAGATAACTAGTTCACATATCCATTGATAAGCACTATGTGTGTGTGTATGTATGCATGCAGCACTTGAGATATATATATATATATTCTCCCAGATACATACATATATATGTGTGTATATATGCACACATGCATATTCTGCGAAAATAATTCTTACAAATCATTTTTTACCAAGTAATCACCTTCTTTACAAGAGAGAATGTCATTGTTCCAAACTCAGCTGGCATTTGTCTTTTGCTGGAGTGCAGGTCCACTCGTATGCAATAATGCTTCACACCAGCACCTCCAAACATTCAGAGGCATGCAGTAATATTAACTCTCATGCATGTGGTTCCCCTGCAGCTGGGCCTGGACATCTCTGACTCTCCTAAGATAGCTGACTACTTTGAATCTGTTTTCCTCTGGCTATGGCAGGAGTATAAGAGAACAGATGGGAAATACTTGAGGCCTGGGAACTGGCATAAGCCAAAACAAACCATGTAGCCAAACCCACAGTCAAAATCCAGCAAGAATGCATGATGAGGCTTTCAGTTAGAGAAAATACAGTCACAGGATAAAGGGTAGAATCACGCACTCCATGAGGAATCGGGACCAGGGCTAATAAACAGCTTACCATTCCTTTGCCTTAGCAAGTTATTTTGAGTATTTGTCATGATATGATAGTAACTATTTTAAGGTAGCTTTATTTTTTTAATAGCTAAGCTATGGATAAAATTAGAAGATCGGGTAGGTTTATCACTGCGGAGAGAGGTAACTATTTAACCAAGTCACATAAAATAATCTTTTTCAACAGGGCAGTCGTAGCACATGCCTTTAATCTCAGCACTGGAGAGGAAGAGAAAGGAAGGGAAAGAAAGATCTCTGTGAGTTTGAGGTCAGCTTGATCTATAGAGCTTAGTTCCAGGACAGCTAGGGCTGTTACACAGAGGAACTGTCTCCCAAAAAACAAACAAACAAAAATCTCATTTCTGGAAGAATTTGTTTAAGAATATAGTATTTAGTGCCCTGGTTCTCAGCCTTCCTAATGCTGCAACCCTTTAATACAGTTCCTCATGCTATGGTGACCCCTAACCTAACCATAAGATTATTTCATTGCTGCTTCATCACTGTAGTTTTGCTACTGTTATGAATCATAATATAAATAGCTGTGTTTTCCAATAATCTTAGGTGACCCCTTAGTAGCCATTCAACTCCCAAAGGGGTCACAACCCACAGGTTGAGAACTACTGGTTTATTCTCATAGTGTTGAGATAAATGTCTTTCCTAGTTGACCATTTTGACATGATTAAGATTCATTTGAACATTTGGTTCTAAAACTTTTTTTTTGGTGTAGTTGTTGCTTTTTTAAGACAAAAGTCTCTCCTCATAGCCCTGGCTGTCCCAGAACTTACTATGTAGACCAGGGTGGCCTTGAACTCATAGAGATCTACTTGTCTCTGCCTCCTGAGAGCTAGGGTTAAAGGTATGTACCGTCATGCCTAGCTCTCTAAAATATTTGTAATAATAAATCCAATCCATTGTAATCATGTGCTATCAAAGGAGAAAGGGAGCCAGCAGAGGCTCATGCTAAACTTTCTGCTAACTCTGGAAAATGTGCTTTCTGTACAGATTCTTATTGCCAAGTCCCCTCTGGCTTCCTTCACCTCCTTCGTCTACACCATCAAGGGGGAAGGCCTGGTTCTCCAAGGTAAGATCCATCAGCTTAATGGTTTCTATGAGCATGTTCTTCTCAGTGCTGCCCATAACCAGTGTCAAGCTCTGCTTGGGTCCTTTTAGATGCTAGTTCAGGACAATTCAAAGGCCAAGGTGAATTAGCTGGTAATTTTTTTTAAAACCCTGATAAGATCAAGGGATTTGGCAAGTTGTAACAAGAATTTGACAGGAGGAAGGAAGAACTCCAGGATTTATAACAGAATGGAAGGGCTATTGTTTAATGGAAGAATGCTCACTTATTTTTTTGCGTTATAACAAACAAAACAAAAGAAAAAACAAATATAAAATCCTCCAAATGGGACAATAACAAAAATATGAGGGCTTAATTCATTAAGAGATCCTATAGACCAATATGAAATACAACTGTAGATTCTTTATAGATATTAGATATAGATTTCTTATGTATGTATGTGTATGTTTTCATGTATATGGTCAGGTGCCTGTGCATATTGAAACCTGAAGTTGACAGGTATCTTCCTCAATTATTGCCTTATGTTTTAGGCTGGGGCCCTTGCTGAACAAGGAATTCTCCCTGCTGGCAGTAGTGTGGAGAGCTGCGTAGTGCCACGCCTTAAAGATGGTGCCGGTTTCCACCTTCCGCTAGCCAGACAGCGAGTGCTCTCTTTGATAAACAAGTCCTTATTTGGCTAAGGCTGATCAGCAGGCTTGCTTTCGTATATGCGGGCCTATTAGAGATTGCACGTGGTTTATTGGAATTGGTAGCCCATATAGTATATAGTCTGCAAGCGCCCTTCCCGAGAGAGAGGAAGATTGTTCAAGGTTCCTGAATAAACCGCTTATAGAAGAGTCCGAGTGTTGCGTATGGTCGAGATAGACATGACAAGTAGAGCCAGCCAGCTTGCTTTAGGAAGTCTTCTCTCTCTGCCTCCTGTGTTGGGACTGTCAGTGGGCTGCCACAACCACCACCTTTTCACATGGGGTCTGGAGTTCTGAACTCTGGCCTTCACACTTTCCCAGCAAGCACCTGACCTGCTGAGTTGTCCCCTCAACCCCATAATGGTCTTGTAAATAACCAAATGACCATCTCCTTTAAAGCAGGCGTTTATCTCAGGAGAATGTCAAGAACGCTTCTGATTGTTTGGGAGAATTTGTCCCGCCATGTCCTTTGCAGATCCTATGGTGTGAGCTGCGTGCAAAGCTGTCAGTGCCAGCCTGGCACAGATCAACCCGCAACCTGCAAGGCTGTGTGTGGGATTCCTGGAACCCCGCTTCCCTGTGCTGAAGTCCCAAAGACATTTCTTCTAGTCTGTTCTTTAGGACATCCTGGTCCTCAACTTGAAGGGAGCTGGGTTCTGGCTCAAAGCAGAACTCTACTAGGCCACTTGAGTGGGGGTTCGATCCTAGGTGCTTGGTGCCCTGGTTAGGAGAGGTTCTTGACATTGTCAGGTCCTTCCAGAAAGTAGCTAACATACAAGGGTAAATTTAAGATTTAGCCAATTCAGCCTCTCGAGTCAAATGTCTAAAGCTGCTTTATGGGTTAAGAAGTGCTCAGGATGCACATTTGTCCCCCACTGTCAGGCTAAAGACCCCACCCACAGGGACACATAGGTGAACATCTGCCCTGAACCAGGAATGTCTGCCCTGCAGGGTTTATGAACTAGGGTTTTTCCCCAGGTTTGTAAACCGGCTGCTTCAGGGTCCCCAAGGAGATCACTTCATCGCAGAGACCCAGCAGGGGCAGGATGGGGAGTTCCTGCTTCTGGATGAGGATCAGGCTGCAGCCCTCCCTTTCCTCCCTCTCAAAAATATCTGCTCCTTAATGGACTCTGAAGCAGTGTGTTTGTTCGGTGCAGCTGAGCTCCCCAGCGGGAGACTCTCAGGTCCACAGAAATTTGGGGTAAGAACCACTGACCTTTGGCTCTTAGCCTTTGACTTATGCTATCCAAGTTCCTTGGTAAATATTTTTTTTTACAATTGCAAATATTGTTTTCTGACAAAGAAGCAGAGATTTTAAGAGCAGATTAAGCAAAGCAAACAGCAGGCCCCTTTGTTACATACTCTCTAAGGGTGTATAACTAGTAAGCGATCAGAAAGGCGGGTTTGTGTTTGCCCAGGGCACAGGGTGGGTTTCGAGTGAGTGCTGCATTTTTAGAGACTGTCTGAGAAGATTAGTGCTCTAGTAAAGAGAAAGTTAAGACGAAGATTTCAGAAAGTCTAGGGCAAATTGTAAGCCAAACTTAGGAAGAAAAGAATCTGTTCTGCCCAGAAGGCTCATACTGAAAGCCTTGCTGCGAAGCATTTCTTAGTTTGTCTAAAGTGATAACACCGGGAGCAGGAGCGTTTGCAGAGACAAGATTCCCTGGTCTGCCTCCATCATGTTTACGCCTAAGATCACGATGCAGACAGAGAAGAGGGGAATATTAGAGAAGAGTAGAAACTGGAAATACACTTGGTGGGTGGAAGTCAAAAACCCACAGTAAGGCTGTCACAGGCCCACCAACCTGAGTGAATCCACACTTAAAACAAACAAACAACAAGAAAACCACAGCCAGTGGCCCCCAACTGTAATCACAGCAGTCCTATGAAGAGATAAGAGACAGAGGCAGGAGAATCACCCTGAAGCTGGTCTAGCCTGGAGTACATGGCATGGCGGAAATAACAAGAGAGACCTGCATCTCAAAAGCTAGGTGGAGAGAAGCTGGAAAGATGATTGGGTGGTTTAAAGTGACTGCTGCTCTTGGAGAACCCAGGTGTGATTCCCGGTATTCTCTGGCAGCTCCAGGGGATCCCTGTATCTCATCTGGCTCTGTGGACATCAGGCACACATGTAGTACACATACATGCTTGTGTTTGCAGGCAAAACATTCTTACACATAAAGCCGAATCTAAAAAGAAAGAAGGAAAACCAAGGTAGAAGAAGAGAACATGTCTCAAAAGTTGTCCTCTGACCTCCACATGCATGCTATGTCATGTATGTGCATGGGCATGTGCATGTACACGCAATAATAGTCAATAATAATAGTAAAGCAAAGAATAACTACAGAGAAAGCTGGAAACCAGCAAAGAAAGTGTGTGACTGAAGGGGACAGACCTCAAGCCATGTGTCCAGGAAAGAGAAAAAATCAAGAAAATGTCACGACGCAAGGTCCCCAACCAATAAAAACATGCCCAGGGGAGGGGTTTCAACCCCACATACTGATTTCTATGCCGTTATCTTGATTCTGCTCCCTGAAAAGCACTTCCCTATCTAGGGAACCCTGCCTCCCCTGTCAGCAATGCCTCTGAACACAACCTCCCAAGGCCCTGCTTTCCTGCATGTGCTCCTGGGTCTTCTGGGGAGTGGGGGGCTGGGGTGACTGGAGCTGTTCTCCCCAGAAAATCAGGAGCCTCTTTTATTGGAAAGGACGCTTGGTTTTCAGTTCCAGCTCTGCCGTGAGTTTGAGAAAAGTCTCTGGAGCCCTAGGTTTAAGAACTGAACAGTAACCTGTTAGCTGGCTGTAATGAAACTGATGGTGTAGGAGCAACACAGAGGAAGAAAGGAAGGTGGGGAGAGAGGGGAGGAAGGGGAACTTATCAGGTTATATCACATGCATTGGATCCTTCCATGATATTTAGTCATTGTGTGTATATATATGTACATGGTCAGTTTGTGTATATAGATCACAGTAGCCCATGGCAAACTCTAGGAACTCCAGACTTTGCCTTCCCTGTAACCCTTTACCTCTCTCTGAGCTCTACGATGGTTCCCTTGAGACCACCACAGGCTGAAACACACAAGCTTCCCTTCCCTTTCCCTCATTCTTAGCAGATGAGCCTGCGGAAAGACCTGCACGTCCCCCTGGTTTGAAGCAGAGAGGCCTTGTTCCTGGGTAAGGGAACCCGGAGAGGTACCAGCCGTTAGGCCACAAAACTTTCCTGATGTGAGGGGCCGCTCTAAGCCAAAGTGAGCTTGGAGCTCCTGGTAGGACCTGCAGCTCGTGCCTGCAGGACACCCAGAAAGATTAGCTAGGAGGCTGGGGCAGGTCCTGGGCTACCCTTAAGAGAAGCAGGTGTCGTGGTAGCTTGACGTCAGTCTCTGGAAGGGGGGGGCTGGG
>LOEQ01000004.1:1153753-1163771 GCA_001685075.1 Bramus lutescens
CTCTCTCTCTCTCTCCCCTGTCTTTCTCTCTCTCTGTCTCCTGGACTCAAAGTGACCCAGAAAATTCTCAATCTATTTTCATCCTGGTATAGAAGTGTCTGCACGGTAAATCCATCCCACATACCTGGCACAGCCCAACATTCATGTGGGACACTGGACCAAGAACCCTGGGGTTCAGCAGAGCCTGTCACCATGTCCCTGTCCACCCCCATCCATGCTAGTGCAGCCTCAAAAGTCTCCCCCAGGCCTCTTGGTAGCAGAGTCTCATCTGCTGCATGCTCTTTTCTTTGGATGTTTATTCTGCATCTCCTTCCATACTGCCTTTCACCACCCACCCTCGGCTCGTGCCATTGTTTTCCTCTGACCATAGCTTCAAGGAGCTTTCTCTTTGTCAGTGCAGAACCCAGTGCCCTGCACACTATAGGCAAGCGCCCTGTTACTGACCTCAGCCTGAGAACATTCTTAATACAGAAGTCATAAAACATGAATTTTACATATGTAGTACCTAGAATTAGGTTTTAAAATTCTCATTGGTTTCAATTTTTTTCTTTCAATTATGGGACTAGAACTTGACAAAGCTCAAGTCTCTAAAGCTAGTCCCAAAACAACCCCTCCAGCATGTCACCACTGTTTCCAGGGTCAAAGCTGTCTCCCCACAGTGTCACACCTCCTCCCCAGCCATTCTTGAACACTTTTCTGTCTAGATGTGAATCCACATGGAATAATTTCTTCCACGGTATATTCTAGAAGTTTTGTAAGTGCTTGATTATATACATTTCACAACTTTCCTTCTGTTATCTATCTTGTCTCTGTGATAAATCTACACACATAACTCACGTTCTTTCACTTCAGGGAACCATCCAATGAAGTATCCCAACTCCCCTCTTTATGGGCCTTTTTGTGAAGGTTTATTTATTTTCATTTTATGTACATGTGTATCTGTGTACTGAATGCATGCCTGGTGCCCGAGGTGGCCAGAAGAGTGGCAAATCTCTCGGAACTGGAGTTTCATCTGGTTGTGAGTGACCAGATGGGTGCTAGGAACCAAACCTGGGTCCTCGACAAAAGCAGTAAGCACTTTTAACCGCTGAACCATTTCCTCAGTCACACACACCCCCACCCACACACCATTTATTTTGAAATTTTGAATATTTAGCGCAAAGACTCTCTTTCCAGATCTCTTGATAGGCAGGTATGAGGCTTCTCTGGGAATGAACGAGAAGTGTGATGGCTTCCAGAGGCCCCATGCACTGCTTCACCTCTGCCTCCTCTCTGAAGAGGTTTCCCAGTTTACACTCCCTCTGAAGGGAGTGAATGGGTTTCTGTGCAACTGTACATAACTGTAGGGGTCCTGCTGATTTTCCCAGACTCGCCCTGTGCCTTTAGAGTGCGAGCTTTTGTGTCCTCTAGCGAGATCCACACAGCCAGTGTGTGTTTCTGGCATCGACTTAGTACGGTTACTAATGACAGTCACTCCTTGCCTCTAAAGTTAGCTGTACACACATTTCCTATAAGAAATGTGTAGTCTCACCCACCACTTCATCTTCAGGGAAGGAAACGGTCATGTTCATTGCCCTCAGAGTGCGTCTGGAACCCTTTCAAAGCACTCAGCCTGGGTCTGAGACTTAAGGAACTCATGCCTTTGGGCCCTCTCCCTTACCATGGCAAGCCCTGAAGTCGCTTAGTCCTCAGAATTGCTGGGCCTTTCTTGATGTACTGCAGGCCAGTCCCAAATCTTGAATCTTGATAGTCTTGATATTCTATGCTAAAGGTTGCATCAGTCATACTGATATAATGATGCCTTGAGAAATTCCCTAAGGGTAATTGGGTTGTTTCTTTGCTGGGTATAACTCCTAAGTAAACAGTGCCGCACAGTGCTGAGAACTCCTGCTTTCCCACACAGCACTGCGGGGGTGGGGGTGGGAGGAATGAAGGGAAGGATGGGCTCAGAGCTGGCCTGTTTGTCCAGGGACCCAGCCTATTGACTTACTTCTCCATCACACCTCAGATATCACCATTGTTGTCTTAGCCCAGAATGGCTCAGCATTGTGTCCTCCATCCAGACAGCAGGATTTGGGTCTGATGGAGAATAATGGTGAGAGGGAACGCATTCCCCTTCCTTTAAGGGTAATTACCCAGAAGCTGCACACTTTATTTCTGCGTGTATGATGTTGGCAAGCTATAGGTGAAATACGCAACAAGAAAATGTTATTCATCTGAGTGGTCATGTACCACTCAGTAACAAGGGGGCTCTCCTACCAGTACAGAAAGGTATTTCAAGGACACATCCCCTTCAGAGGTCAGTTACAGAGATTACGGATGCAATAGTACAGACCCTAGGGCTGTTACAGTCTTGAAATATGGCATAAATTTTTAATGTATTAAAAATTCTTGGTCTCTTTCTCTTTGGTTCCAGAGACTGTAGCAGAAGAATAAAACACACAACATCAGTCAGTTACTCTATCAAGGATAAGATCAAAAATCCTGTCCCAACCCACCCAATCCAGAACAGAACCTCTTTTAAGTAGGAACTTCAGTATGTGTTCTACTAGTATGTAGGGTATGGACTTGGGTCCAAAGTCACAGATTAAACACATTTCCCCCCCAAATTTATGTTTTCTTGTCTATGCTTTTGTTTTCTGAAACACTGAACAAAATGCCAGATGAAATAAGGCAAGAGAAGAAAATCGTTTATTCTAAGACCTGGATTACCATTAGGTTGTCTCCTCCTACAGAATCTGGAAGCCATTGGCAGAGTTAATAATTTGCATTTGTTAGAATGCTCAAAAGGTGTTAAATCAATTAGGTGGTCGATCTTTGAAAATTGCTTCCAAAAGGACTTGGTGTTCTTTCTAGAACATGATTTAAGCTCCATGATGGTTAGTTCAGTTCAGAGATTACTAACTGAACATCTATTGTTTACCAAGCTGGGTGCTCTGTATTTAGAGGACATGGGGGGAGGGGTCCCTTTTAGCTCAAAAGGAGATATAGTTAGATTAGTTTAATCAAGAACAAACTGACACCTGTTCCAAAGGGATAAAGAGATAGATTCACTTCAGCTCAGGATGACTGGGCAAGGCGCCTGAGAACCTGGGGACTTGCACTGGATTCAGCTAGTTAATATTGACAAAAACCGCATCCCATTGTCTCTTGACAGAGGCCCATTTCTTTTGCTGTTTGAGGATAGATTTGGGGGCACTGGGGAATGCTGATTAGTTCTGTCACCACACTGGTTAGTGACAAACGTTGAATCGTGCTGACTAATGTGTTCTAAATGGATTGACTCAACAATAAAAGGAACGCTGGGAGTCAAGAGTTCAGGTCGTGAATCTCACCCACGTGATGAAATGCAAATCACTTCGCGTCTTCCTTCTCTTTTTTTCTCTTTTTGTTTCGTTTGTTTGTTTTTATTTTGTTTTCTTTGTGTTTTCTGTTTGTTTTTTGTTTGATTGCTTTTTGGATTTGGTCAATTAAAATGTGTTCATCTTGAGCATCTGGTAAGTTACCTTGACTGGTAAGTACTTTACAGACCTTAAGGGTGACAGGAATGCTGAGCAACCACCAGGAAGACTTACGCCACCTTACTTAGTTTTTCTCATACGCCGTGCCGAATCAGACCGTCCATCACACGGACGCTGCTCCCTAGCCGTGCTAACCTTGCCTTTCCTCACATATGCCATGAGAACCAACAAAGGGTGAACTGCATTCACCAAGCCTGACAAATAGAGGAGCTTTTGAAAAATCTTCCATCTACCTACTGGGGCTTCTGTGCCTCTGGACAACAAATGTCACCACAAAACTAAGTGCTCACATTGCACACATAGCTCTTTCTCTCTTTTGACATCTCCCCAGCGAGACCGCTTGAGAACCTGGCCTTCCATGTCCAGATGTTTACTGAATTCTGAAGGCCCCCCAAAGGGCCCAAATTCTTTTGTTGCTCTTCAAATCATTTCCCACAGAGACTGACCAATGTCCTGAAGGAGCTCTTCAATAGAGAGGATAAATGAAGGCAGATGAAGACATGACCCCCCGAGGCTTGCCCACATCCACTCTAACAAAAGGCCTGAGGCACAACCTTGTAAAGGAGTGTTTTGGTCAGCAGCGTCCCTATGAGAGGCCAAGTCTCCCCCACAGGGCTGTTTTCAATGGCTATCATCATAGTGGAAGTCCTGGGCATTTGTTAAAGGTTGTGGTAGGCTAGGTGTAGCATAAAACATCTGGGCCCTTTGTGAGGGTTTCCTGAGGCTACAGATGGCAGCTGGCTTTCTCAGAGAAAACTTGGGGGTAACAGAAACCAAAGAGGGGCTCCTGTGTCTTTGGATGGTCCTTTCCCACCCAGTACAGACTTCGCCTTTTGTATGTGACTCTTGGGAGTCAAGCCAGAGTTGCTGGACCTTCACCCTGGCTGGGCTGTTTCTGGGTGTCTCTGGAACATGCCAGAGTTGGCTCTGGGGGAGGGGGAAGTTGCTGCAGGAAATGCTTTATTTAGATTACTAATGGGAAGCTAGTACATTTCATGAAATTTTCTTTTTAACTTTCCTTTTCTTTCTCTCTCTCTCTCTCTTTCCTTTTAGGCCAAGAGAGGTCATAGGGATACTGTGACCTTTGTCTAGAGCTGATGGGGGTGTGATTTTGTGAAATGAAACAAGACCAAGACCGGTGCTGCCTGCAAAAAGAAAACGGAAGCCAACATAATGAAGATTAATTGGTTGATTGCCATTGAGATGGCAACTGTGATTTCAGACCCAGAAGGGAAGATGAAGATGAAGAAGGCTTTGTCCAGTCTCTAGATGTGGGGGGCTAGGGGCTGTACCACCGTAGGGTATCAGCAGCCATAATAATAATTTGCACTTACATAACACCTTTCACCCATGCACCTCAAAGTGGTTTAACCACATTAATTAAACCCCACAATCCCCCTGGGGAGAGGAGGAGGAGGAGGACTAACAAGATTTGTAATTACAGAAGGGAACATTTCCGAAAAAAGTATTGTCCAGCAAATAAAAAGAATAGGTGCAAAAGAATTGGGGTCTCCAAAGAGTAACTGATTCACTACTGAAAGCGTGGAACCATGGGGACACTGGAGGCGGGCATGGAGGTGGGGGTCTGCTCTTGTGTCAGAGGGAGGTCAATGGCCTCAGAACTCACTGACAGGCTCAGATCCAGCTCCGAAGCAAAGCATGCATGGTATTAGTGTTGTTTGGAAGGTCATTAGTGGCGTAACTATTGTAAGTATAAATTCACCTTCCACTGGTATATTGTGTGTAGCCTTGCAGAACAAAGAGTGAGATTCTTGCAGAATTTAATAAAGGATGAAGTGATTTCTTTAGAGTTGAAGCCCAGAGCTGGACCACTCAATTAGCAAATAAATCAACTGGTGACCCATGGGATAATTCATTTCTTTCCCTTGGATGCCCAGCCTACCAGTTCCCACTGCCCTGAGGCTCCTAGGAAAAGTCTCAGATTGAGCTGGTTCAGTGCAAACGTTTTGGGGCTTTAAGCACCCTCAAATCCTCAAATTCAAGTGTTGAATCTTCCCAGGGCTGGCAAAGTGGCTCAAGTGGGTAAGGATATTTGCCGCTGAGTCTGATTGCCTGAGTTTGAACCCAGAACCCACATGTCAGAAGGAAAGAACCAGCTCCCCTAGTTGTTCTCCGGCCTCTACACATACACATTGCGCACACAAAAAGAACAAGAGAGAGAGGAAGAGGAAGGAAAAGGAATAAATGTGAAGCTATTTTATTTTTATTGAGACAGGGTATCACTGTGTAGCCCTGGCTGGCGTGGGACTCACTATATAGACCAGGCTGGCTTTGACCTCTACCTCCAGATTACTGGGATTAAAACATACACCACCATACCCAACTATAAAATTATTGTTAACAACAATCTTTCCAGCCTCTGGCAACATACCATCAAAGTTATTGGTGGCCTCAGACTGGAACCACTACCTGCTCCCCATTCAGAGATTTTCAAAGTCATAGAAGGTAGAATAAGCATCATGTCTCATTCCTTGCCTCCTATTGGTACCCAAGAGAGTGCTATACAAACTGTGAGGTGAGGGTGAGGAGAGGCTGACTCTGCTAACAGCTTAGTAATTACTGAGTACATAACAATATAAAACAATAGAACATTTGCTCCCCTCACTAAATAAATCACAAGGAAACTCATTCTAATAACTATAGCGCAAAACGGAATGAAGTCACATGATAGATAATAGAGAAGCCCTGTGCTGCAAAGCACAAGGACATCTTGCTGGGCTGGAAGGAGCCAGCAGGCATGCCAGGCATGATGGAACCAGAGGATTTGTGTAGGTCTGGAAGAAACTGCCAGGGCCGCTACTCCAGTCTGAAGCCATGTGCTTCCTCCCAGTGAGGGGCATTTCAAGAACTTGTAGTTTTTCCATAGAATGCTTTGTGCAAACCAAGCTGATTAAATGTAAATTTCTTGTGCATTCTTATGACACAAACTGGCCAGCTTAAGAAAGGAATATTTGAGAAGATGTTGAGGTTTGGTATACACTAGCCCATATATAAGGAAACAGCAGAAGGAAGATTGATGTCTTCCTCTCTCTCTTCCTTTCCCCTGAGCTGGTCATAAAACCTAGCCAGCTTTCCCCTGAAGTAGGCCATAAAGACGTCCTCCAAGACTTGCCTTCCCTGGGCCTTGAGGAAAGGAATGTTCTTATCTCTCCAAGGCGTGGGGTTGAAGAGGAGACTGTGAGCCAGCAGGCCAGCTGGATCTGCTCCTAGCTTACTGCCATTAGATCAAACCTCCAATCAGACTTCTGCCCACTCTCTTTAAAAAGAAAAACAAAATCCACTTGTTTTCCTGTTTCTTTGGGTCGTCATTTCTAAGGAGTCTGTGTCATATATAACACATTAGATAGATGTGTTTGCTTTTCTCACGTTAACCTGCCTTTTCCCATAGAGGTCTTGCCATGGGGAAAGAAAAAGTACCAATGTTTCCTGCCTACAGTTTCTGGTGCCCAGCATAGGGAGACTGAGACACTTTACTCGTAAGATCCTTGGACACCTGATAAAAAGCCAGTTGCATAAGAATCTTATCAGAGCCGGCTCTCCCAGATCTGTCTGCCAGGCCTGGTTGAGAAGGAGGTAGATATTTCTTCTCATGCTTCCCCAAATTGGTATTAGCAGGACAACATCTGTTTGGACTGACTGGCTGGCCCAAGCTAGCTGGAAGCTACCTCCTCACGCTGGCCCTTTTCTTCCCAGTGACACCTCTCTTCCCCTCTCCTTATGCCCTTTTCATGTCCCCAGTACTTGGCTTCACTTCCACTTACCAGGGGTCACAAGGAAACCAGATTTGCATATGCCAGCAGGGCAGCCATCTTCAGGCTGGAGAACCCAAAAAATATGGCTGCACGAACCTGCCCCTAATGATGGGTGCTCTCAGGAGGCTCTCTCTGTCTTCCCTTCTTCCTTCCTTTCTTTTGCCCTTCTTTGGGGGTGGTCTTGGGTCTGGCAAGAGCAGCATCTTTTTGTCTCTTTTGAGGACACATTTATTTCAGTGTTTACAGACAGATACACACAGAGATACAAACAGACACACACACGCACACGTTTTGGGTTCTGCATCACTTAATAGATACCTTTGGTTTGAAAGAAGAAAAAAGTAAGTAAATATATAAACCATTCTCGTGTCTAGCTTGCTTTTTTTAATAGGAGTGTCAGCTACGGACCTTGTGATAGGTGAAGAAAAGATAACGTTTTCTCCACTTTTGGAAAAATGTTTATTCTCTACTGCTCTTACTTGGGTCTCTCTCCACTTTGACTAAACTAAAAGAGAAAAGTGAAGCTCTCCAGGCATTCAAATGGATCACTCAAAAGTACCTGAGAAGGTTTTACAAAAGAAAGACATCCCCTGACCGGAATGTGAAGAGCTGGCTAAGTGGCTTCACCCTGGAAACTCCTATTGGCTTCTTCTGTTTGTTGGTTGATTGATTGATTGATTTTTGGTTTTGAACCCAGAAGCCTCTGAGAACTCTATACCCAGGGCTTGGCAAATCCACACAGCACTTTCCCAACCCTTCTGCCACATGCTGTTGGGACAGGCCTGGACACTGCAACAACTCAAACCAAGCACTGCATGGTGTGTGACACGCTACACACACTTAGTTGTAGTGATTGTTTCTGGTGAGGTTGGTTGTCACAGTGTTCTTCTGTACTAATGGGGGCAGGGATCAACCTCTTGATGAAAAGATGGGGTAGGGATTTAACTCAAGCCATTTGCCCATGTAATATCTCTGTTTGCAGCTACTATAGCCTCTTATTCCTGCCCAGTTCACTAACGTATTCAGCAAACACTATACCACTTTAGAAACCAGTGGTCGTTATTCACATAATTAAAGAAACACTGCTGATTGGATCTGGTACTCTGAGTAGTGGCTGCACAAGCCTGGGCCTAGGGCTGAGGAAGATAACGGAAGTGTCACCATTGTCTTATTCGTGCCCATCACTGTTCAAATACTGGGAGACACATGCAGGAAAGATGCACGGGAGAGAACCTGCCAGGCTGCTGCTACCCAGGATGTGCTAGCAGGATAGCTCTTATTAGTGTTACTTCTACGGATGATGCCATTCTTTTATGTTTATATACCTCTCTGTGATAGGGTACTTCAGTCCTGGGGGATATCTAGAAGAGACGCGGCACACTATGCTCGCTGTCTTTTAAACTCTGTGCTATGAACAAAGTTGCTTAGACAGGATTGCAAAAGCCTGTCTGTCAAAACCTCAGCTTGCTCAAAGATAGTTCTAGAAACAGAGGATAAGGATGGGAAAGAAACAAAGTAGCTGATTATGAGGAATGCTCTCGGGTGTTAGCACCACCCAGGAGAGTCAATAAGGATTGGTTTCAGTCTCACGGACATCACTTTGGGTTCAGTAGCTATGGAAGGACCACACTTTACTCCTCTAAAGTTCACACTTCAACAGTGGAGGTCTCATTTTCGATAGAAGGAAGGATCCGTCATAATTCTCAGCCGAATAAGCCAAGACAGAGAGAAAAGACATTGCCTGCGTTTCTAAATGCTGCAAGCAAATCAGATGAACCATACTTCCCAGCACCCCATACAGTCCTGGGAAGAAAGAAAGTCAACAAATGACCAAGTATAAATCATGAGAAATTTGATTTTGTTGCCCACACACCAGTGACTTAAAGTCTGAGTAGCACTTCAATGTCCACATTGCCACTTTGGTGGGGGATGGGGATTTAAAAAGTGACCAAGAGGTCTAGAAGACGGCTTAGTGACCAACAGCACTTGCTGGTCTCCCAAAGGGATGCAAGGTCAGATCCCTGGACCCTTAGCAGCAGCTCCTACACACCTGTAACAACCTGTAAACTCCAGGGAATCCTCCATCCTCTCTAGCCTCCAAGGGTGAATGCACGCACACACTCACTCTCTCTCTCTNCTCTCTCTCTCTCTCTCTCTCTCTCACACACACACACACACACACACACTTACAGAGAAATCAAGCACTGGCAATTAAGTTCTACCCCCAAGAAATGACGCACCCCACTTCTTCCAGACCTCACACTCATGCAGCCTCACCAGAAAAGAGCAGGAGAGGACAAACTCCCCTGAAGAGAACACCATGGTAGTGACCCCACAAACATCTGCCTCACTGTACTGGCATGGGTCTCCTCCCAAAATCACTCCTTATGTATACCCTCCCTTTGGCTCGCTTGGCAAATATCAACTGTCTTGGTGAAGCTGTGCTGAGGGAGGGAGACCTCTTTGAAAAGAGAGAACCAAAGAGGACCAATGAACTCAGTCCTTTTCTCTCTGTGCTTTTAGCTACCAATAACTCTGGGAAAGTAGGGTGAGTTAGGAGTTGTGTCCTGCTCTGTCTGATGCTCTGAAGATAAAACAGCTGACTCTGAACTGTCTGGGACCATCTGACTTTGTGTGAAAAGGTTCTGGAAATGTGCCTCCATTCCTTCCTTCTTATTAGACATGATTCAGATCCCATCTAAGCCCTGTGATTTCCAGAAATCA
>LOEQ01000004.1:1192588-1203798 GCA_001685075.1 Bramus lutescens
AAAAAAAAAAAAAAACCCAAGGTGGATAGCATTGGAGGAACAAAGCCTGAGCTTAACCTTTGCTTATTGTGTGGGTCCATGCACGCACACACACACACACACACACACCCCAAAACCAAAACCAAAAAACAACAAAAACCCTGAAGTCCCACCTCTTGCTCCCTTGGGGGAGCACCATTCTAGAAAGAGGCTCTCAAACAGCCCTCTGATAACTGTAGAGGTCAGTCTTCCTTTTCACGTTGGATTTTTGTCGTGAGAGCTCTTTTTTTTTCTTTTTTTTTCTTTTTTTCCCCCAGCACCCGCCCCATCTGTTCCTTTCACACGGTTCCATCCCCAACGCACCCATAGTGAGAGCTCTTTTGATAACAGGATCTGGGGATAGCAGTTAGGGTTTGTCTGGGGCTGGGCAGCAGTCATTTGCTGAGCAAGATGATGTATGGCTTAAGAGTTGGTGCTGAAATTTTCCCATCTGCTTCACGCAGTTCAGGGGAGACTTGCTTCCAGCTCCCAACTGCCTTCCAGAATTGTTCAATGGAGATCCCATCTCCACTGCTAGTTTTCTTTCATTTCCAATAAGAAAGGCAAGGGGAAAGAAGGAGAGGCCCAAGACTAACATTCTCACACTCCCTGAAACAAAATTTCACACAGTCAGTGACTTGCTTTGGTTTTCTAAGGAGCGGGCAGCAGAGAGCCTGCCCAGCTGTTACAGTCTCTGCCCTGAAGAGCCATGGCTGGGCCTGGGGAAGCAAATGCAGCTGGGGTCTGTGGAAAGCTCAGAGAACACCCCAACTCACCCAGTCCAATGAAACTTTCTAAATCTCTCCTTTCAGATTTTTCTTAGTACAACTCCAGAGTTCTAGCTGTTTAGAGAAAACCTTGAAGTCGTCCTTGATCTCTGTCCTCTCCAGTCTTCCCGACTTTCAAGCTTCCGTTAAGTCCTGTCGGCTCCATTGTCAAAATATACCCAGAATCCAGCCAGTTCTCATAGGCCCACTGACACATGCTGGTCTCTGCCACCTTAGTTGGCATGTCCTGGTCTCAGCCACCCTAGTTAGTCTAAGCCACCCTAGTTAGTCTCAGCCACCCTAGCTGGTCTCTGCCACACTAGTTGTTAGTCTCAGCCCCCTGGAGTTAGTCTAAGCCACCCTAGTTAGTCTCAGACATCCTAGCTGATATCTGCCACCCTAGTTGACTGCGGCAGAAACTTCTTCTGGTCTCCCTCCTCCTGTTGCTCTAAAATGTGTTCTCAGCATAGCAGTCTGATTATTCCCTGCCTCCCTCAAACTCTCCCATTGCATCCAGAGTGAAAGCTAGTTTCTACCGTGGCCCCCAAGACACTAAACCATTCGCCACTGTCAACGTTCAGACCTCTCCCTGGCCTCGGTGATTCCACTCTGATTCCATTGGCCTCCTTGTTTCCTTCAGACAGCTCCAGATGCGAGTCCACCCTAGAGTATTGGCTGCAACTGCTCCCTCTGGCTAGCTTCCTCACCTTGCTGTGTCTTCACTCAAATTTCTCTTCTTTAGTGAGGCTGACAGGGTCCTGGCCACCGGTGTTAACCTCAATAACTACCCACAAGGCCTTGCCTTTCCCTGTCTTCATTATTCAATTTTCTCTCTTGTAACTTCCTAACACGGTACAGAACTTGGTTGTTTGTGATGTCTTTTACTTCTGTGTCGACTCTGGAAGGGCAGTGACCTTGCTTGGGCTCTTTAGTTCCCTGCTTACTCTCCAGTGCCCACAGATGCTTCTCTCACAGCTGCTTTTCTTTGCCCATTAGTGACCCAACTCTTGGAGACCATGACCGTCCAGGGAGCCTGCCCTGAGAAGAACTAAGATGACGCAATCCCAGCTATTGCCATGTGAAAACCAAATGAAAACAAAACACCGCAATAAAACCAGTGGGGTAAAGGGAAGAATTAAAACACACAAAGGGAGGTCCAGATAGCTCTCTCTGTCTCATAGTGGTTAATACTCTACATTGTGGCTACAGAAACCTAAGTTTGAATTAGAGGCATGGCGTTGTGGGAACAATGGCACCGTCAGGGAGTTTCCCTTCTTTGGGGCCGGAGAGATGCCTCAGCAGTTAAGAGAACATACTGCTGTGACAGAGGATCTGGCATCAACTTAGAGCAGCCACATCTGGCAGCACACAGCCACCTGTAACTCCAGTTTGAGGAGATCGGATGCCCTCTCATGGTCTCAGAAGGCACCTGTACTCATATGGCACACATAAAAGTCACACACACACACACACACACACACATACACACACACAAATTTTAAAAAAATCCTTGAAGACTCACAAAGGAGTCTTCAGTAACCTGCTATTAAGCCAGACATTAAAGAGATTTTCAAAACATGTACAATGCTGTCATTCTTCCTCACTCTTTGTTTTGTTTTAGTAAGTGTAAGCAGTGATTTTTACAATAAGCGGTTATTTTTAATTCAAAAGAAACAGGGCCTAAGTCCGGACTTGCGGAGGGAGGGGTAAGTGAATGAGAAGTTGTCTAAACAATGGCATAGCCATCAACAATAGGAGATAATAAGTCAGCAGACAGCAAAGACTTTAAAGACATAGAGCAGCTTCTTTAGGCTAGCTCTCTCTAACCACTGCATTGTGTTCTCAAGTTTTGTTGAAGACCCCGAAGAGGCTTTGTTTCGTGGGTTGTTCTATTGGTAAATCCTGGAATGACAGGCTCTGGATTCTCATCAGCTAGAACTCATTGTGTGTGCTCACTCAAAACCAGTCCATGTCACAAATAAGCGGTAACAGGAGTAATGCGGTACAGTTCAGAGGTAGGGTCGTAAAGGGGCTCAATCTGAAAGCCATTCACTGTGATTTGAGTACACTGGAAAAACCCACAGTGAAAAACCAAGATCTGCCGTACACAGTCAGCAACTGCCCAGGCTGCGAGTCAGCTGCCTCAGGGCAGAGCCTCTAACCCAGTTGTCTTCAACCTTCCTGATACTGGGACCTTTTGAGTCCTCATGTTGTGGTGACCCCCAACTTCATAACTGGCATGTCGCTACTGTTATGAATCATAATGTAAATAATCCGATATGGGACATGGAGGAGTCACGACCCACAGGTTGAGAACCACTGCTCAAACCCCTGTACAACTTTCTGGTAGCTACAATTTCCTGAGACCCTGACCCACCCAAGACATACCAGGTCTCAGCAACTATAGGAAATAACCAAGGAGTGCTGTTGCTTTACTCTAATGGGCTGGTGGAGGGGGCGGGTACTTTGTTATGCAACAATAAATAATCAAATGATTTTTATTATATTATAAATTAAGAAAGAAAATAATGTTAGAGCATTTGTATTTATTCATTTAAATAATAAATTTAATATTTAGTTCATTTGTTTAAAATTAATTTATTTAAAAATTAAAATAACCTTTCATTGCAAAAACAACTGCTTACTGAAACAAAGCAAAACTTGGGGAGAAGAGTGGCAGCATTGTGGATTTTTTGCAAATCTAATGTCTGTCTTAATAGAAGACAGCTGGGCTCTCGTATCTACTTCTGCAGCCAATCAGCGGTACTGATGTTTTGGTTGTAGCCTGTGAAGGAAACACAGCCTCCCTCCCCAGACACATCACTGCAAAAGGGAGGTTTCCTTTAATGGCCTTTCCAGAGAATTAGAGATCTTTTTTGAGATGATTCTGAATGCAACTAGTGGCAGTTTACTGAAGGTTCTTTGCAATGTGCAATCTGAAACCGAGTCAGTGAACTCTGTGTACCCAAGGACATTAAAGCCACTGGGTCTAGCTTGTACTTTGAGTAGGTCTTTGGGGGTACGCCTGGGTCATTTGGAAAATATTGCTTCATTAAACTATGCAGATCTTCCCAGTTTGATATATTCTGTGAAGAAAACTAAAACTTTGTGTCTGTTAATGACACCGTTGGCTTAATCAGAAAGTTCTGTGAGTGTGGGGGTGTGGGGCAAGTGTCAAGCTCCCTGTGGCACATAGAAGTTTCCAGAAATTCTAAGTTCTGCTCAAAGCAAAGGAAATGTTTGCCTCATACGCTGCCAATTATTTTTGTACGGCAACCTCAGGTAGCTGTTTTGCTGCGCTTTTTGTTTTGTTTCATTTTTCACTTTTCTTCAGAAATGTCTACCAAATAGCCTGCTCTGGCTGTCTATGGTTGTCTGATCCTTTGTCTTCTGTGGAAGTGGCTCATTCCAATCACAAACCCCAAGGTACTTCTCTAAGACAAGTCAGTTCACAGCAAGACGTACTAGTGAGGCTCCACACCTCCATCCCAGCTCATTATACAGAATAGTAAACAAGGGAACCTTGGGCAAGCCTGTGTACATTGCTTCATGTAGAACATTCTGGAGTGAAGTTGGCCTCCACACACCTGCCCCAAAAGTTTGTAGCAATGAAGACAGCTATGACAGCCAGAGTAGTCTGGCACCTGCAATTTTAACCAAATGTCAACATGGTAAGAAAGGAAATAGCATCTTGCTTTATTATGAAAATATGTGTAGCCTTGCAGACACCCCGGTAGGGTCTCATGGATTGCCAAGGTCCCTTGGACTCACTGTGAGAGCCACTGCTTGCAGAAACATGTGATATTATAATAATGTGTCCTATTTCAGGGTGACTCTGCTATGTGCTAAGGCATGCATGTACCAAGCTTTTGCGCACCTCTCCTATAAGCTAGAAAATGTATCACTGAAAAACAGCATATTCTAACGGTTTGAGTAAATATAAAACTCTTTATTTAGGGTCAGTTAGGGCAATCCTCATGCTTTTGTTTGCCCCACTTGTGAGTCTCTGAGAAATACCTCAGATGATCGGTGCTATATTGAATAAATATAGCAGACGAGGATGCTAATCTCTGAACCCATCCTCTGTTGTGTTGCTGCTCCCTTCATCTGAAGTGCGGTGACGCTTGGCGGATGCAGAAAAGACCTCATTTTGGATCAGTAAGTTCCCTTCTTGCTCCAGGCCAGAGGTTCTCATGCCAGCATTACACGCAAGGTGTATCTGGAGAGAAGCAGGCCCACGGGCCATGTGCAAGGGCTGGTGCTCACCTTTTCCACGGTGCCTGCAGAGAGCACGGAGGGGCTGCTTCTTCATCCTTGCTCAGTTTAGTTGGCAGAAATGCAGAATAGGCTTGAACCCTCTACTTGACTGGGCCCTGCTCTATGGTTAGTGACACTGTGTGGCTCTTTGGTCTGAGGGCAGGCCCAGGTCTGCAGGCAGGAGCAGCAGGCAGCTGTGTCTTGAGCCCTGGGAAGTGGAGACCTTTACACACCTATTCGCTTGGTTGGGGGCAGGAGGAAATCACCAAAACCTTCAAACAGAGGCGAGAGCAGGAAAACAAAGAGGATGCCTTAAGTGACCTGTGACTTTGGGTCATATGACCACCTCCATCCCCTTCAGTCCTTTCAGGTCCCGAATACCCAGTCTTTTCATTTTCTTCCAGCTCAGCAGGACTGGGCTGATGGGAGATGAGCAGAAATTTATTGGATGAAGGCAGAAACAGGTGTTTGAGATGCTCTTCCCTCTAGAAGCCATCTGAGTAAGTTGAGCAGTGAGGCCAAGGCCAGCTACCCAGACTGTGTTTTCTCCCCTTTTTTCCTTTTTCCTTCTTTCCTCTTTTGCTGCTTGGGAACCCTGTGAGAACACTAGAAACCAGTTACCAAAGCAGACCATGAGAAGACTTAAGGATCCAGGGAAAGAGGCTAAATAGTTACCTTCTGCACTAACAGCCCAGGAACCATCAGCATCCAGAGCCATCCAGAAGCTTCCATGGCATGCCACCACCCTGTAGTATGCTGGAGCCATGGGTTTGCACACACCTTGTCCCGGCTTCATAGTTGGGACAAATCACAGTGACATGATAGCTTGAAGTGACAGCAAAGCGAATGGTTACACACAGAAATTGGCAAGCTGCAAATCAGACTCCCTTGCTGATTGTTATGCATTTACCAACCCATCAGTGCCTCCACCATAACAATTATCTGTCCTTCCCGATATAACTCTCGGGGGAATTACATCGGAATTCTGGAGAGATGAGATGGGGTAGGAGTGTTGTTGTTTAACATGTAGGTTTCTGGCCATCCTGAGCCAAGGAGGGTCTGTTTCTCTGGAGGCAGAGCCTGTCGGAAGGCTCCTTTAGCAAACCCCTAAGGCTACTAATAAATTCAATAAAATTTGAGACTTGAGGCTTAGGGAGTGGGAGAGGAGAGTGGGTGTGCATCTGGCTCTTGGCATCTGGAATAAACAGCTGGCGTCAGTCCCAGTTGGCTTGAGAACCGGCAGCTGTTTTACCTCGAGATATAACTTCATGACAGGAAAAAGAGGTGGGAATTCTGAGGTTCCAGCTACTCACTGACAACACAATTGGCTCTGCCTTGGATCTCAGGACGTCTCCACTTTGCAGCCTTGAGATTTTTGACCCAACACAAGCACATGCCCAGATAGATATATGGCCCATCAAGAAGGAAGTCCTCATGGTTCCATCCAGCAGTGTGGCCAGTGTGACATCAGGAGCCTTCAGGCAGCCTGACACTAGACTGCTCAGGACAGAAGTGTACAGGACTTCTCAAGTAACTTACAAACCAGGCGTGCTTTGCAAAGCAAAGCCCTGTTGACTACCTCTCATTCAGCCAGGAAGAGAAGGTACATTAAGGCGGTGGGGGGGGGTAGGAGATGAGGGGATGGCAAGGTGGCTCAGCCATTAAGAGCACTTTCTGCCAAGCCTGAAGGCCTAAATTCAATATCCCAGACCTACATAGTAGGAAGAAGAGAATGGTCTTTGGCAAATAGGTGCAAAACGTGTGCATGTATGTGCACACGTGCACACACACATACAATAAAAAGTGTTTAAAAAGAAAAAGAGAAGAAACAAATCTTCCCCAGCTGTGACATGGTAAGTCTGCAGGGAGCCCAGCTCTGCTTTGGACTGGCTGTGCATCT
The DNA here is from genome assembly GCA_001685075.1 of Bramus lutescens. Taxonomy (NCBI): domain Eukaryota; kingdom Metazoa; phylum Chordata; class Mammalia; order Rodentia; family Cricetidae; genus Bramus; species Bramus lutescens. The sequence goes on from LOEQ01000004.1 coordinate 1,199,531, forward strand.
GACTGAGTGGGCAGCTCAGATTCATTTTTTTTTTTTTCTGAAAGCTTGACTGTGTTTCCAAACAGTCTTGGGAGGTAGATAGCGATGAAAGAAACAAAGACAGAGCTGGCACATGGACGAGCTGAGGCTTGGACCCCCAACTTCTGTGGCTGAAAGGTATTGCTTCCTTCACAAGCACAATGCAGGATTTCTCCTGCATGCACTGGGAGTCCAGGAGAGTCCTGCTTGGCCACTGACGCCAATCACTGGACATAGGAGCTCAAATGAATTCTTAGACTATGAGAGCCACCCGCATCCAATGCAAACCCAGAAACATAGTCCAAAACCACATGTAAAACTTGTGGGGCTGTAGGATATTAAATTGTAAACTATTAGATTACTGGCTATTAGATTATGTGCTGGAGTGGATAACTGAGTCAACCATGTTTGTGCATACACTCTGGGCACGCCCTGTTTCAGGCATTTAGGCTCACAATAGTTCATGATTGTGCTTGGTGTGTTTATCCTAACAATTCAGGGCTGTTATTAAACATGAAACTTCATCAAATACGAGGCAGGCAAGGCCAAATGGCCCACTTGAGGAAAACAAGATGTGATTTCAAGTGTTTTTCAGTCTCTCTTTATGCCCAGAAACTCTTCTTGACTACAGGAACTGTGTCTGCTTTGAAGTTATGGATTCAGGGCTTGAGGATATAGCTTTGCAGTAGAACATTTGCCTAACATGCTCAAGGTACTGAGTTTGATTCCTTGTACTATAACCACACAGAGAAGGAGAGAAAGCAAGAGAGAAATCACTTATTTAGCAAATATATGGAAAGAACCAACTTGATCCCTATTAGACTGCTCAGATCTGCAGAGAAAGAATAAGGGAAGTTCACAGGCAAGCAGTTGCCTGTGTTAGAGAAGAAAGGACAGAGAAACTTGGCTTCATCCACGCAAACTTTAGTTTATCAGGAAATAGATATTAAGCAAATAAATACGCAGATAAATGTGTGCTTATGCATTGTCTTTAGGACCGTGAAATACAAGCATGTGGTACAGACAGAAAGGCCAGCAGCCTTGAACGGTGATCTGCTCTGAGAGAATTTCCATGGGGTCCTTGCTGCCATGGGGCTTGTTGGTCAAGGTTAGAGGACATTGAGAGTTCTGAATAGGATGTTGGAAAGGGAAGGGTCAGCAGAGCTGGCGACCACAGTGCCCTCCACCTGGGTGAGATGATCCAGGATGGCAAGTAAGGGCAAGGGTGAGACCGAGCTCCTCCCTGAATCACCCAGGGCCCCCAGGATATACTTGAGGCCTGTCTCCTGCCTTTCCATAAGCCAGGCCGGCAATCTGAGCAGTCTCTAACTCCATCCAAACCCACTGCTTCTCAGCATATCTAAGCAGGGAATGCTAAGAGGAGCACAGCCAGCCCGCATTTCTTGAGAAGTCCAATAAAGCAGAGGCAATAGGAAGTTTTCAGTCTGGAGTCTCAGGCAACCTGAGGTTTAAGACAGTTTCTTGGGTGGGAAAACATTTTGGGTTGGGGATTGATACCCTTCCCTTCCTGCTTCCTTACATTGATCTCACGGTGGCTTCTCTCTACTAACCATTCTGACTGGCTCCTTTGGCAGCAAAAAGGCCTACCCTGACAGTTAATGTTAGCCAACCTTTATTGAACACTTAGTATATGCAGGTCCCAAACCAGGCACCTCACATGGGTGGGCCTCATGGGGACCTCATGCACTCTCTGAGGTTGGTCCCCTACTGCACATACTCCATGGGGGAGGGCATCCTGTGAGTCAGCTGATCAGGGGTAGGCTGGGATTTAAGCAAGGTCCTCCCTGCCCACCCATGGAGCATAAGGGAAGTAATGCAGAGATTCCCCACTTTCGGGTTTACTGTTTTAAAAGTGCAAAATGAATCCTAATATTCTGGTTCTTTGAGGTGGTTCTTAGTCTGGCTGGGTTGAGCCCTGCTCTGAGGTTGGGTAGCCTAGGTCACGTATATGGTTACCGATTTCAAACAAGAAGGGAGTTATGTAATGGGTCAGCTCCTGCCCCTTGAGAGAAAACAAAGCAAAAAAGCAAAACCCAAATTTCCAAAATGGAGTTGAAGTCATAGTCTCTTCAGGCCAAATCTCTCAGGCGGTCTCAAGGGGAGAACAGAACATGGAAGACTCCTCTAGCATTTCTGAGACGTGCGGATTCGTGTCTCTCTGGAGCAGGGCTTTTGTGAGCTCTATAATCCTCCTTGTAGCTCAGAGGCCTGGCCACCGTCTGTAAAACAACCCAGAGCCATGTGACTTGCAGAGCATACCAAAGCACAAATGGAAGACAGTAATTATCTCCAATTCCAGTTAGGAAAGCTGAACCCTGCCTCTTTCGTGCCTCTGACAATTGTTGAAGTGCCTTTTGAAGCACTGGATAGAAGAGAAAAAGCAAAACAAACCAGAGCCAATTAGAGCCTGGGGTTTGAGGGTGGCTCTGAATGGTGCGGTGGGACTTGGGAGGAACTGTGGGAGAGGGTCAGAGGTCACCTCAAAGCTCCAGCTGCCAGCCAACTTGGCCTGTGCCAAAAGAGCCATTACTTTGCCTTTAGAATCAAGGCCCTCACCCTGGCTGGGGAATGTTTTGCAGGAACAGCCTCTGCAGGGCTGTTGAAGAAGGCTCCCTGATTAGATAAGGCCTGGAATGTGTTTGATGTTGTGCAAAACAGTCTCTGACAGCTTTCCTAACTCCAAGCCATCCAAGGCTTTTCCTCAGCAGAAACCCAGCTTAAGAAACTGAATCATGGAGGTCTCTCATGTAGGGGTGTACCTGGAGGAATCTGGGAATGTGTATGCCACTCAGAGTCAAGGTCCTTGGGCTCTGGAGGTTGGGAGGCAGCCTGAGAAACCACTTCTGGGACTTGGAAACCAAGGGCTGCAAATGGCCTCGCCGAGAGGAGGGATCTGAGGGTAAGCCCTTCTTTACAGGACTCAAGGACAGTCCCACGTCACTCAAAGCTGTGACCCAAAGTGCAGACCTGTGAGTTGGGATGTAGAGGATTGAAAGCCAGGTTACAGAGGTCTTAGCTAGGAACTGGTCCTGAGGCAGATTGCCTGGAAAGCATTTTGAGTTAGTAAATTCAGATTGCCTGTCAAGGCAAGGTGGCGCCATCCAGGAAGTTCCAGTTTGAGTGTGGGTCAGGATCTCATAAACAGTGGGCACCAAATAGTCCACAGAGAAACCACTCTGCTGAATGTCCCCATCTCAAACTATGCAGAAGGGCTTTATTTTGTCCCTGACACTAGTGTCTCGCTTCCCTGTCTGCTACCTACTCATTTACTGTGCCTCCATGTTTGCCCACAACTGTAAGAAATGGTCCTCGAAGGAATGATAGTCCTAGAGAAAGAACAAGAGACTTTTTTTTTAAATGTGTTTACTTGGATAGTGTGAACGCAACATTCTGGTGGCATCAAAAGCTGGCTCTGTCCAGTGTGGCAACACACCTCTTTAGCCTCAGTCAGTGCTTGGGAGACAGAGGCAGGTGGAGCTCTGTGAGTTCGAGGCCAGCCTGGTCCATATAGTAGGTTCTGGGCCAACCAAGGCTATATAGTGAATTCCTGTCTCAAAACTAAATTAAACAAAACAAAAACAACAATAAAAAATAGGCTGGTTCTGTGGTTGGGAGAGAAGAGGTTCATTCATGCTGCACCTCCTTTTTGGATAACAGTTAAGATAGTCACAGCTTTTCTGGTCATGGGTTGTTGCCTGGTGTCCTACATGGGAAGTGCTGTCTTTAGCCTTGTTGCAGAAGTGGGGTGGGGCGGTGGCAGGAAAAGGTTAACAACCCTCACGAGGACACATGGAGTGAGGGGTCCACAGAGAGAGCAGCTGTCACGACTCGGAAGGGACTTAGACATACCAAAGCTCTGAAATACTCTTCAGCTTTAAAATTAAGCTTTTTAAGGCTCCCACAGAACAACAATGAGAGATGACCAAAGCTGTAAACCCTGCTTGGGGACTCTCCTCACTCCTCACAGGCTATGTCAGGTTCCGTGCGGTCCTTGTTCAGGAGGAATTCAGACCCTGTCAGCCAGGCCACGCGGAAGGCCCTCCTTCCCTAGGTTCTAATGAGGACCAGACACTAGTCTTGGGGTGTTTCCAAGATGTGAGTGTAAAAACTAGGGCTGTCTTCAGCAGTGCAGGGCCTGCCTACCAAGCGCGAGACCCTGGGTTTGATTCCCCAGCCACACGCGCGCGCGCGCACACACACACACACACACACACACACACACACACACA
>LOEQ01000004.1:1210839-1249983 GCA_001685075.1 Bramus lutescens
CAAAGAACTAGCTGTGTGAGAGCTGGAATGGTCTTTTAAAGACAGGGTTACAGGGCCAACTAGGTGCCAATAGCCTGGATGTCTGGGGCAAGGTTCTTCAGTAGCTTTATATGTTCTGAATCAATGCCCAATACATGGTACAGCTTCTACTGTAGTCAGGATTCCCAGGTCCAGGAGTCAAAGGATAGATTAGGAATGGTATCCTTTAACCCCTTCATTGCCCATTAGCAAAGTTTCTGCTTTATGTTTCCATGACCTGTGCTCTGCTGGCAGGATGGGAAATAGCCAATTTCATTCAGAAATGAAGGTACGAAACATCCTTCCAATAAAGAACTAAGATCTGCCAAGGCGTTCTCTGAGGGTGGAGGAAGTACAGAAGAAAAGGCCATGTGACCAGTTACAGAAATGAGAATTGGAATTCCCATGTGTTTTTCTGCCTTATTTTATTAAGAGTATGTGTTGTTGGATTTTTTGTTTGTTTGGTTTTGGTTCTCTAGCTTTCTCAGGCTTTAGATGGCTAATTGAGCCTCATATTGCTATACCAAAATGTAGTGTTCTTTTGTTTGATTGTTTTTTTTTTTTTTTTACTCCTTGGCTCTTTGACACCCATTCCCAAATTAATACATGGAGGTTTATTCTTTCTTATGAATGCCTGGCCTTATCTTGGCTTGTTTCTAGCCAGCTTTTCTAAACTTAAATTATTCCATCTGTCTTTTGTCTCTGGGCTTTTATCTTTCTCTATTCTATATACTTTTCTTTACTTCTTATCCATGGCTTGCTGTGTAGCTGGATGATTGGCCTCTGATGTCCTTGTCTCCTCCTTCACTCATTCCTCAATCTTCTCTTTCTCTCCTATTGATTCTCTCTGCCTGACAGCCCTGCCTATCCCTCTCCTGCCTAGCTATTGACTGTTCAGCTCTTTATTAGACCAATTAGGTGTTTTAGACAGGCAAAGTAACATAACTTCACAGAGTTAAACAAATGTAACATAAAGGAATACAACACATCTTTGCATCATTAAACAAATGTTCCACGGCATAAACAAATATAACACATCTTCACCTAATATTTCACAACAAGTATGTTTGGTATGTGCATATGTATATATATCCTAAGCAAGTATGTTTCCTTTCTTCTATTACTTTGTCATATAATGTAACATCAACTGAGATATATCAGTGGCTGAGTGCTATAAATCTATATGATCATATTTAAGTTTTGGGACACTAAAATACTAAGTGATTCTCAAAATGCTATTCTGTGGGAAGAAAAGCTTATTTTCAGTTGAGCATGGGATAGTTATGTCATGTTAGTGAGAACTGAAACCTTGGATGGTCTTCATTAGGAAATTAAGCATGACATACGGAGATATGGTTGGGTGTCAACTTGACAAGGCAAAGCTTGTTATGGTTAATCTTTATGGGATACTTGACTGGACCTGGAATTGACTTCTTTACATGTCTGTAGAGGTCAGCAGTGAATCCATCTTTTCAGTTGGGAGACTTTTTTTTAAATTACTGCCTCAAGTTCGTTGCTTGTTATTGTGATATTCTGAGCTTCATTGGTATCGGTTGTAATGCTTTTTCCTTTTTTGTTTCTAATTTTATTAATTTAAGTCTTTTCCTTGGTTAGTCTTGCTAAAGGTTCGTGCATATATCTTGTCAAAGAATCAACTCCTCCTTTCATTGATTCTTTCTTTATATTGTGTTTGTGTCTGTGGTAATGTAGTGAATATATTTGTATGTGTACACTTATAGGCGTGTAGATATAATTGCACACATAAGCATGTATTTGTAGAGGCCAGAAATTGATATCAGGTGCCTCAATCTACTGCTTTCTGGCTGGCCAATGAGCATTAGGAGTCTGCCTGCCCCTGACTCTTCCATAGCAATGGGCTTATACACAACACCGTGCCATAATTCTATGTTCCCTGTGGTGATCCAAATTCAGGTCCTCATCTTTGCACAACAGATGCTTTTGTCAACCGAACCCTCTCTCCTGCTCCCTTGCATTATTTTTTGTTTGTTTGTTTGTATTTCATTAATTTATGTCCTGAAATTATTTCTTTTGGGTTTTGGCTTGCTCTTATTTTTCCAAAGCCCCAAGACACATTATTAAGATACTTATTTTTGAGCTCTCTAATTTTTTAGTGTAGGCCTTTGTAGATATTAACTCCCCTCTTATGTCTGCTTCCATTGTATCCCATAGGTATTGATATGTTGTATTTGCATTTTTGTTTGATTCTACGAATTTTTTGCTTTCCTTCATGACTTCTTCAATGACTTATTAATCCAACAGTTTAATCTCCATGAGTTTGCATTTTTTATAGCTCTCATTGCTGTTGATTCCTAGTGTTATCCCATTAGAGAGAGAACTCAAGAAGTTATTTTATTTTTCCTATGTTCATTGAGGATTGTTTTGTGTCCTAATATATAATTTATTTTAGGAAAAAAAAACTCTATGGTCCGTTTGATTATGGTGTCATTTAACTCAAATGTTTCTGTTTCTTTTGGAGTGACCTATTGGTGAGGGTGTAGCTCTAAAGTCACCAGCCACTACTAAATCAGAGTTAATCAGGGGCTTTACATCCAGCAGTATATTGCTTATGACATTGGATGTACTCTTAGTATATTGTTTATGACACTGGATGTACTCCTTCCGTGTATATTTGTTTACAATGGGAGTTCCTTCGTGAAACTTTGTTCTCTTACTTAGTGTGACTTGGCCTTCTCTATCTCCTTGGACTAGTTTTAGTTAGAGGTCTGCTTTGTTGTCTGTTACAATAGGGATACCTGATTGTTTCCTCATTCTACTTGCTTGCAAAGTCTTGTCCTAGCCTTTCCTCCTAAGGTGAATCTCTCACTGGTAATCAAGTAGGTTGCTTGGAGACAACAAATAGACAAATCCTACTTTTTAATCCAATTTGCCAGTCCATGTCTTTTCATTGTGGAACTGGGGCTATTAATAGTCAGAATTATCATTAAAAATATTTTTATTAGTTCCTGTCATGTTGTTGATTTTGAGGGGTTTGGTATTTTCCTCTCATTTATCCAGTTAGAATGATTTATTCTTTCCTGCAGCCTCCTGGGTGCATTTTATTTTTTTCTTCAATCTGAAGAATTCCTTCCACTGTCTTCCATGGAGCTGGCTTAGTGGTCATAAATTCCTTTCACCTGCTTTTATCAAGGACAGTTTTTCTTTCTCCTTCAATTATGACAGTTATCTCTGTTGGGTATAGTATTCTGGGTCAGCAGACATGGGGTTTCAGAACTTGAAATACATCCTCCTAGACCCATCTGGCTTTTACAGTTTCTGATGAGAAAGCCACTGCTAGTCTGGTGATATGGATGGTTGGATGTTTTTCTCTTATAGTTTCAATAATCTTAGTTTGTTCGATAATTTTGGTACTTAAACTATAATTTAATGTGGGAGATTTCTTTTCTGATCTTACATACTTGGTGTTCTAAATGCCTCTAGACCCTGGATGAGCCTCTTTCCTCAGACTTGGGGAGTTCTCTGCTATAATTTTATTGAAAATATTTTTTATGCCTTTGGCACGACCGTTCTCTCCTTCTTCTATGTCTGTAATTCAGGACATAGTTTTTTCATAGTGTATCCCAAAAAGCTTGCATATTTCACTCATGTATTTTTATTAACTAATATTTGCCCTTGACTGGCTGTTCCAATTCTTCTACCTTGTCTTTAAGCCTCATGATTCTGTCTACACCATAGTTCATTTTGTTTGTGAGGCTTTCTACTAAACTCTTTATTTGATTTATTTAAGTTTCATTTCTAGGTTCTCAGTTTGGCTTTCTTTCTTTTTTCTTTTCTTTTCTTTTCTTTTTTTTTTTTTTTAAACAGGTTATTACTATGTAGCCCTAGCTGACCTGGAACTCGCTATGTAGACCAAGTTGTCCTGGAACTCACAGAGCTTCTCCTACTTCTGCCTCCAAAGTCCTGGGATTAAAGGTGTGTGCCACTGCACTCAGTCTCAGTTTGGGATTTCTTCAGCATCCTCTTGGTTGAATTCCGTTTTCTTACCCTGCATTGACTTCCTTATTTCATTCAGTTATTTGCTTTGTGTTCTCTTTGGATTTATTCAGGAGGAGTTTTTTTGTTTTTTTTTTGTTTTGTTTTGTTTTTGCTTTTGGGTTTTGGTTTTTTTTATCCACTTTGATTCTTTGGACATTATCTATAACTATTTTGAACGTCGGTCTGAATTTTGTCTATCACCCTCATTGAGGCCTTCTGCTACTACAAGGCTGACAGTTCTGGGAAGAGATACACTGTTTTGGCTTTTCACATTTTTGCACTAGGACCTGAGCATACGGAGTTAGGCCATTAGCTGAATTTTTGACATTTAAGCCACTTTTTTTTTCCTTTCAGCTATAGTGTTTGCAATATTCTAGAAGGACTAGGTTGTAGGAGGGTTGAGATGCTTTCATCTATTAGACTGGGGTTCAGTGCTCCAGGTGTGATCAACAGTCTTCCCCTGAGAGTAGAATTCTATGTGCAACAATAGTCTGTATCCAGGGGTACACCCATTATGAAATTACTGTAACAGTCAACTAAAACACCATCACCCTTAAAACACCATGTGTGTTGTGTATATTAATATATTAGTTCCTGTGTGTATGTGTCTTTCTTAGGGTTTCTATTGCAGCAATGAAACACCAAGACTAAAAGGCAAGTTGGGGAGGAAAAGGATGGTTTGACTTGCACTCCTACATCACAGTTCATCGTGAGAGGAAGTCAGGACAGGGACTCAAGTCAGGCAGGGATCTGGAGGCAGAAACTGATGCTGAATCCACAGAGGAGAGCTGCTTACTGACTTGCTGCTCATAGCTTGCTCAGCCTGCTTTCTTATAGAACCCAGGACCACCAGCCCAGAGGTGGCACCACTTACAGTGAACTAGGCCCTCCCACATCGAACACTAATTAAGAAAATGCCCTACAGGCTTGCCTACAGCCTGATCTCATGAAGACATATAATTTTCTTAATTGAGGTTCCCTCCTCTCAGGCAACTTCAGCTGGTGATAAGTTTACATCCAGTACAGAGTGGAAAAGAGGAGAAAAGGAAAGGGAAAAATGGTAATTAGTGATGGGTTGGTAGGAAGTAGGAGAGGAATGTAAACAGAAGGGGAACGTGGGGGCAGAAGGTAAGAGATAGGAGGGAACTTGAGCTAAATGTAGGCTGAAAATAGGTAAAGATAGGCAATCAGATACCGTAGAAAGTTTCACCTCTTGGGGGACTGAGCCACAGAGATCTGCAAATTAGGCCAGTCTGTGTTTCTCAAACAAGAAAAAATTAAACAGAAAGAAGAAGCAAAATCGGGCAACAAAAAAAGAAAAAGAAAAAAGAAAAAAAAAAAGGCAGGGTAAGCCGGCCTACTAAAATGGCACTGGCAATTAATTAAACCAAGGAGAACTGGCTATGCAGGAGAGAGAGTGCCTGGTGGGGAGCAGGGTGGGGAGGGGAGGGGGGCGCGTGGATATAGGCTATGAAAACTGTCCAGCCTGACAGTTGGATTCAGCTTTGCATCTCTCCAGGTTCTTCCCCAGCTCCCAGGAGCCCGGCCTTACTCCTGGGAGTTCCTGAGTTCCTTTGTGATGAGCCCTCGTGTTCTCTCCTCCAGGTCTTCTTCGGTTGGTGGGTGACAGATGTGTCCAGCCTGTACGTGGTGCGTCATTGGTGGTGTCTCAGATGCTGGTCACCCTTGTCCATTCCTTCGTTTGTGTGACAAATGCAGGCTCTGCCCCTCTGCTGTCCTTGTCCGGCGTGCTGCTTGGAGACTGAGAATGTTCATTTCCCTGTTGACTTTGGTTCCCAGCAGGTCTTCAGCTCTCTGAGCGCTTGAGCTTTCATTGTACAGTACCATGGCTCTCGCTCAAGTCGCCTATAGTTCAGAGTCTCGGGCTACCAAAATGTCTCTGTTCTATGGAATGTTGAGTGCCCAGTACCAAAGAGTATTTGTGTGTCCTTCCCCTACCTTCTGCTAATGCCGCTGCCACTCTAGAGGTGGGCTTAGTGCCCCCCTCCTTTTCCTTTTCTTTTTTGAGACAGTTTTACTATGTAGCCCAGGCTGGCCTAGATCTTACAGAGATCAACCTGCCTTTGCCTCCTGATGGCTGGGTTTAAAGGGGTAGGCCACCATGCCTGGCTCTTGGTGTGCTTTGTAAGGCTCACAATTTTATATTTTTCTAATCAAAGAGAAATATTCAGGCACCACCTACCCTCCTAACAGCCTTTTTTCCACTTTTCCTGGAGAATTCCACCAGACACCAGCAGGTTGTACCCAGTGTCATCTGCCACTTTTACATTTCCTCCTCCTCCTCCTCCNCCTCCTTCTTTTTTGTAGCCTGTGTTTGCCTGAAATTTATTATAATCCATTCACTTCAGTCTTCCAAATGCTGGGATTACAGGTGTGAGCCTCCACACCGGCCTTCTGGCACTATCTCCCTCCCACCCACCCCGTGATGAGGTCCCATAAGAGTTTGCTTATCTGTTTGAATGATAGGGTTTCCCATACTTCAGGCTGGCCTCAAACTCCCTTAGAGCTTTTGCTGACTCTCATGCCTATATTTTGGTTTATCTGTTCTGGTAACCCAGGCACTTTCTGGCATCAGTTCCCGGGTTTTCTTCTTTTGGAGTTCATTTTCTTTTTATTTATTTATTTTTTAGAGAGTATTTATTTTATTTATATGAGTGTTTTGTCTGCATGTATGAGAACCACATTCATGCCTGAGGAGGTCGGCAGAGTGCACTAGATTCCCTGTAACTGGAGTCACAGATGGGTGTGAGCCCCTATAGGAGTGCTGGGAATCGAACCTGGGTCCTCCACAAGAACAATGAGTGCTCCTGTCCATCTCTCCAGCCCTGGAGCATGCTTTCCAAACATGTGATATTGATACAAGGACTTGGCAGCAGGCCTGAGGAGCTCCAGGCTGACTCACTGTGTTATAGCTTCCAACTACAAACTCATCCTGGGAGTGCCGTGTGAAGCGCTGTGATTCTCCTGGCCGTTTTTATGAACAGCTCATCAGAGGAAATAAAGAATGAAATGAATGTCCCAACGTTCCAGGAAAATGAAGAAAGGAGATGGATATGTGTGACTGGGTGGAGGAAGCCTGGGGTGGCGCCAGTGCCTTTCCTGAGTGAGATAAACCCACTCTAGGGCTGGGTACATGAATGGTCACCAGCACTTGGTAAGCTGCACGGAGGTCAGTTCTTGGGGTGAACACAGTAGAAATACCCTGGAAAAGAAGGTGGATAGGACTAAGGGGGAGGCTGGAGAACCAGTCTCAGAGATGGGGGACACACAGGAACTGGGGCTGTGGCTCAACGATAGACTGTTTTGTCGTTGTCTTATCAGCCAGCTTCCAAATAGCCACACAGAGACTTATTATTAATTATAAGTTCTTGGTTGACAGCTTAGGCTTGTTACTAACTAGCTCTTACAAATTAACCCATATTTCTTATCTACATTCTACCACGTGGCTCAATGCCTTTCTTTAACACAAATATGTTGACCTTGCTTCTCCCCAGAACTCCATCCTCCTTCATCCCAGAGCTCTCTCCTTGTCCATAAGTCCCGCCTAATCTCTTCCTGCCTAGCGATTGGACCTTCAGCTCTTTATTAAACCAATGAGAGCAACACATCTTCACAGAGTACAAAAAGACGATTCCACAACACTGCTTACCTAGTCTTCATGAGGCCTTGGATTCAATCCCAGCACTACAAAGAAAGAAATGAAAGAAGAAGGAAGGAGAGGAGAGACAAGGAGAGGAAGGAAAGAGAGGGGAGGGGAGGAGGGAAGGGGAGGAGGGGGAAGAAGTAGGAGACAAGCATACTTTTAGAAGCCAGGAAGCAAGAACTCCATAAGTACCACAGAAGTCTGGTTAGGATAATCCATTTGAGCATGATGAAATTCTCAGGACAGCTGTTCCTTTACGTCCCCACCCTGAACCCACTCTCCTTGAGGAGACATCTGGTTGACCTCACTTGGATCATAAGCCTCTGATGATCAGCAGTATCCACAGTCCAACCCTACAGGCTAAAGTATAACAACCATCCCCAGTGCCCAGTTCCTCACTGGAGATTTAAGGAGCTGGAAAAACAACAATAACAACAACAACAACAAAACGCATTTTCAGCTGGAAGAATGGAGAGGTGGCTAAAAGCACTTACTTTTCTTCCAGAGAACCCAAACTCAGCTTCCAGAAGCCTTGACAGGCAATTTATAACCACCCCGTTAATGCCCAGCCCCAGGGGTTCAGCAGCACCTTCTGGCCTCTGCAAACGCCCACATACATGCAACATATGCACATACAGAAACACACACATACACATTAAACAAAAGGAGAGGACTGGAGAGATAGCTCAGCAATTCGGAGCACCAGCTGCTCTTTCAGGGGACCCAGGTTTAATTCCCAGCACCTGTATGGGGGCTCACAACCATTTCTAACTCCAGTTCCAGGAGATCTGAGGCCTTCTTCTGACCTCTGTGGGCATTGCATGCTTGTGGTACACAGACATACATGCAGGCAAACATACATATATGTAAAAATCACAGTTAAAAAATAAATCCAATGTTTTAAAAATCTTCTAAAAACTCTTTTTCTATATAGCTTCCCTTCTAGAGTCGGGCCAAGACTAGTATAGCTCAAAAGATGACTTTGAATATCCGGTCAGGTAGGCTTACGTAGGATCATTTATCCCAAACACACTGAAGAAACTCTTAAATTCAGTGTTGTGCCAGTGTTTCCAGTAGTCCACGTTTCTCTGCATAAAATGTCCTCTTCTTCCATGGTGAGAGGTTAATGTTCCTTAAGTCTTTTCAAAGTAAAGACTTTTACTATCTTGTCATTGATGTAGACCCTTCTGGAAAGTTTTAGTATTTTCTTTCCCTTTTAAATAGATGACTCCCCATTACTACCTTGTCCGTTGATCTTCATTCACTTAGCACCTAGGCCTAGCCAAGCAGTGGAGGCGCAGGCCTTTAATCCCAGCTATCAGGAGGTACGGGCAAGTGGATCTCTCTGAGTTCAAGGCCAGCTTGGTCTACAAATCGAGTTCCAGGACAGCCGGGGCTACGAAGAGAAACCTAGGCCTAACCTTTCTACGATGACCATCACAATCATAGCCCAGGCCCTTTCCTCATGTTGACTGTGGAAAAGAGGCACAACTCTCTGAAATCTGTAGGATTCGGGTTCGTGCATACGCATGTGCATGTATGTGCATATGGAGGCCAGCGTACTACCACACCTGGCTTCCACCTTATCTTTTGAGACAGATTTTCTCACTGAACCTGTCCTAACCATCTTGGTTGCCTTGGCAGGCCAGCGAACCTTTAGGATCTGCCTGACTCTGCCCCCTCCCCCAGTACTGGGATTACAGACAAGGACTACCACACCTGGCTTTCGCTGTGCATGCTGGGGTTCTGACCTCAGATTCTCATGTTTGAGCCCCACTGAACCACCTCCCCAAAGCCAGATCTTGGCTTTTGTTCTGTTACGTTTGCAATAACCTTTCAAGGCCAATCTGAGAGAAGACATAGCCTAAGATACTGATGGCAGACAAGCAAAGCCCTCAATGAAAGATACTGTCAGGAGTGGAGATGTAGCTTAGTGACAGAGTGCCCACCTATTATGTACAAGGTTCGATCCCTGCACCAGGAAAGAAGAAAGAAGGGAGGGAGGGAAAGAGGACAGGCCATTGCAGACTTCTAGGCTTGGCCAGTACCTGGCATTGAAAGAAAGCTTCACTGAGTTCTTCATATGTAGTTCCTTTGATAAAGTCTGTACCCGAAGCAGCCGTTTTTCTAGGCCATCCATTTTATTTCTCTGTCAATATTTTTAAAGGTATTTTCAGAGATATAATTGCACTCTACTTCTCAGTTGGATCAGGTGACGAAAGCTCCTTACTCCATTTTATCAAGTAGAAATTTGTTTATTTAAAAAAGCTGCACTTTACTCAGATCATGTAGCTTAGTCATAAGACCAGGCCAAAGGGCAAGACACTATTACTTCTAGTCTTTTGGGAAATTAGAGATCTCTTCCAGTTGGGGCCAATTACATACTTAGATCTTGGTGTTTTGAAACCCAACCTCAAAAGACCTCCCGGTGGTCCTCACCAGCGCTATGAACCAGGGTGAAGTGATCTACCAAGAGCACGCTCCTCCTTCTGAACACTCCAGAATCCTCTCAGATGTGACCAAGTCTACTTGTGTGTTCCTTCCAGGGCAGTCTGCGTGTCTCGTGTATATGGCGTCGAGCTACGGGTGACTGTTTAGAGGTGTAAGGGGCTAGACAGCGGGCAGGGGTTCCCACTGGGTGTGCAAGGTGACACAGGATGAAGTTGGGGAAAAAAGGCCGGAAGGACCAGGACTCAGTCCTCAGCACACTATCCTGCCCAGAAACCCCCATGTACCAAACTCTGATGTCAAGCTTGGCTTCCAGGTTCAAAGAAGGCATTTTTTTTTTCACCGTGGGTAGACAGGACCTACTAAGCCTAACAGTTCATGAACTTTGTTTATATCTGGTAAATATTTAAATGATATTCAGACCTCCCTTTGTCCTCTAGGTACTACAAATGTTAAGGGTGACCTTGTAGTATGCACTGGTTTTCTTGAATTAGACGCCCATATTAACAATAGGATGATGTCATATAAGGAGGGGAGGAATGGCTCTGTAAATCCAAATGGACACAGCAATTCCGGGCCTACCTACCCAACTGCAGAAGGGGCTGGAGTTGAGCAGTAAATGCTGGCTGTAGCCAGGAGTGGGTTGTTTCCTAATTGGTCACAGTTCCCACCTGTCTCCCTTCACTCATTTTGGTGACCTCTAGCCTCTCTGGCCCCTGGGTCGCTTGAGTTTGTCACCTCTGATTTAAGGCCTCCATTGAGATATGTCCTTTCTATGTGAAGCCCCTGGACCGCCACATTTAACTCCAGGTTTGCACCTTTTGCCTCGGACATGCCTCAAAGCAAGCTGGAGGCTGCTTTTCCCATTAGGAAACACAAGTTCCTAAACTTCAGGGTGGGGTAGATGCCTATACTTTCAGCAACTTAGTCACTAACTTCTGAGTCTTGGGGACTCATTAAAACAACAGCCTAGAATTTCAAGAGAGCAGCCTCTCCGCAGGAATCCTCTCCTTTCACCAAACCACGTGAACTGAACCCAGCAGCCTGGATCCCTCAGTTTGACCCCAGTGAGGGAGGCAGATTTTTGATAACCAACAAAGAGCTTTTGTTCAGGTTTGCGTCAGGATAGATCAGCTCTCCTCCAATGCCTGGCCCCTTACTTCTAGGCTCGTCTTCCCTTTCTGCCCCCCAAAGATCCCTCAGCGCTTCCTCCATCAGGGCTCTTTTGGTTCAGTACCCAGCACCCCACGCCCCTCCTCCACCAGCCTCTTGGTCTGGAAAACAGCTTTGCACATTAACCTCCAGGGGCATTCACTGCCTTTCCAGCGGGGTCCCCAGCCCCACGGGCTGCCAAAATAGGCTCTTTACACTCTGTAGATGGGAGAGAAAAATATGTTTGTTCCGTTGCAACTGTCAAGCAAAGGACGTGCTGAGCTCAGATAGAAATAGCAGCAGGGTCACGGCAGGGCAAGGCCCCAGCATTTCATTAGCTCAGCCTGGCCCAGGGTGATTAAATGCACACAGTGGTCTATGAATGGGGCCATGGAGGGCAGCGCACTGCGCGACACAGGAAAATTATTCTTTGGGTGCTGTCAGCCCGCTGAATGGGACTTAATCATCGGGATAATGAGAACCTATTTTCATTGTTTTAATTTGAGGGAAGGAGTGAGAAAGAAGGAACTTTTCCCCCCTCTGGGTGAAAAGATCTTAAAACTGTGGCCTCGGAGTCCCACATCCCTCCAAGCTGCTGTAGACCAAGCTGCTTTTTGCCGCGGGAGTACAAAGGGTAAGAAGTTGTTGTTGGTACTTCCTTCATTCACTGTGACCCTGACGGGATGTGCCCTCGGAGCTGCATGTCTGTGCTGGCATCTGTCCCCAGCAGCTGCACCAAAGCGGCATAGGCAGAGAGAATCCACGGGCAGAGCTGACTAGGTTCTGCACCTACAGAGTGCTTCCAGCCATGACTGGAGGCATACCAGTGCCTTTAAATTTTACACACACACACACACACACACACACACACACACACACCGCGCGCGCGTGCGCATGTACATTTCACAGCACACGTGTGGAGGTCAACTAAATGACAAATGATTTGCAGAAGTCAGTTCTCTCCGTCCACCATGTGTGTTTCAGGGCCCAAACTCAAATAATCAGGCTTGGTGGTAAGTGCCCTTACCCAGTGAGCCATCTCACCAGCTCTCCTTTACTTTAACTTTCTTTTCTTCCTTCCTTCTTTCTTCTTCCTTTCTTTCCTTCCTTTTCTTCTTTCCTTCCCTTCCTTCCTTCCTTTCTTCTTCTTCCCTCCCTCCTTCCCTCCCTCCCTCCCTTCCTTCCCTTTCTCATTTCTTAATAAAAAAATTGAGTGAATTCAAGTAACCTACTCAGAGTAAACAGAATTCTGAGTTTCTTGCACCTCATTTGGGGTTCAAGATCCCCAAACCACCACAGACAGAACCACAGCACCTTGGGTTTGTCAGAACTTCATCTCTGTGTAGAGCACTTACCTACCACACACAAAGCCCAGGGTTCCACCCCCAGCTTCACAAAGAAAGAAACAAAACAGAACTGTCCAAAACTGGAACACAGCCAGCTAGCTGGGCTGATCTCTGGCTTCCTAGATCCTCTTGCTGCCCAAGATCTTCCATGTCATGTGGAAACACGAGTTATTTGTTCTCCAACTAGATCACTCATTTGCTTGTTTATGTGAAAATCTATCTTCCCAAAAAAGTCATTGTGGGAGACCTGAAACAGAAACATACCAGAGGACCCTGACTCAGTGTGACTCTGGAGAAGGAACTGGGGGTAGGGTTGACATCAGTGAAGGATACTTTGTTTAAAAAAAAAATGAAGGCTTGTGAGGGCCAAGGTTGAGGAGAATTTCAACCAAGAGCAAAAAAATGGAATTGGGTGGTGTGTTTGAGAGCGGGCAACATGACAGGAATAGAGAATTCATGTGGGGACTAAGATTCCCTCAGAGAGGGAGACCAGATCATGTGGATTGTGAAAGCCAGCGGAGCTGTTCTTCTCTCCCCTACTCCATCTGTGGTTGTAAAAAGTGATTGTGGCTGCTGTCATTTGTTTTTGTTTTCATCCCCCGTCCCCCTCCGTGTTCTTCAAAGAGACAGGCAGAAAAGAATAGCCTGAGCTCGCAAAGGGAGACGCTCTTGGATGGTCCAGGTTTTCAGGCCTGGCCTCCAGACCAGTGCCCATGAGTTCTTTGGGGCTGCTCAGCTCTACCCCCCACCCCCGGGGAATTTTGCAGACCCTCCTTCTGCTTCATACAGCCTCGTTTCCTCTGCTGTGTAGGGACCAGGAATCACTGTGTAGCCCAGGTTGGCCAGGAACACGGCCTGAGGGCGAGGATTGTAGGCACATCCACCGCACCCTTTCCTCGAAGATTTAAAAGAATATAGGTGAAGCTCTTTACATCTGACAGTGGGCAAGGAATGAGGATGTCTGAGGCCACGGATGAAGCAGGTAAATGGCCCACCTGGCTCCCTTCCCAAGAGATATACCAGCCTCCTTCTCAGAAAGCCACACTCTGCACGGCTAGCGTTCTGAGAACTTGCCGAGCCACCAGACTCAACTTAGACTGGCAGGAGCAGGCATGGTCTCTGCGGTGGCAACGATGCCATCGTGTCCCTCCTTGCTGACTCCTTTGCTTCAGGAACTCATGTCGGTCAGAGGGGAAGGTTCTAGCTGGAGTGCGGCATCCCTAGGATGGGTTTTCTCATCCCTTCAAATGGATGCAGACTGTTCCCTGCAGAGTTCCATTAGCTTGTCCCGAGGAAGATGGAGAGCGCAGAGTGGAATCTGAAACAACAGCTCTCAGTATTTACGTTTTCTTCCCAAGAGCTTCAGACACTTCTAAATGGCTGGAAGTGGTTGAGTGCCACATCTCCCTCATCCTGGGATCCCTGTTGGCTGTGTGCATATAGAAATGGTCCTCACACTTTTTCTTTTCTTCTCAGCTGTCTAAACTGCTCTGGTCGGGGGAGCAGAGTCCTATCTCAGCACTCAAGTCTGGTAGCTCACAGTCTTACAATACACTGAGCTCCAGGGGATCTATCTGATGCCTCTGGCCTCACATGCACATGCCACAGACACACACACACACACACACACACACAATTGAGAATCAAGTAAATCCTCAGAAAGAAACCAAACACATTGTAAATCCAAAGTGCTTCTGGCGTGCTCGCCTTGCTGCACGGCGTGAGCTCATTGCAGCCTAGCTTCTGAACACACAACATGCTCGCTTTCCACTGTGCGAGCCACCATGCCACCCAGCGTCAACAAGTGAAACACCTCAGCTCACATTCAGGACTGTGCAATGAAGTATAGTGTCTTCTGCTTGTGTAGAAACATAATTAATTTAGTTACAGAAGACAGGATCATTTTTTAGCTTCCTTCTGCCCTCCAGCCTGTAAGTATCAAACTAGTATGTTAGGATTGTATTGTGCTAGGGTGTTTGTTTGTTTGGTTTGGTTGGTTTTTCGAAACTGAGTTTCTCTGTGTAGAGCAGGCTGGCCTTGAACTCAGGGATCCACTTGCCTTTGCCTCCTGAGTGCTGGGATTAAAGCCATGTACCACCACCACCCACCCATCTGATGCTTGATTTTTAAAAAATTGCTGCTTGAGTTGCTGACTTGAGTTTCATTTTTTAAAAAAAATTGTTAAATGAATTTTGGCTTGGGATTATAACAGAATTTCCCAAATTTTCTAAATGCACATCTAGAATTTTGCATTATGTATTTATGCAAAGTAGTATTCTCAGCATTGGCAATTGTAAAATCAAATTAATCAACTCTGAAAAATGTTGAAAATGCTATACCTCCCGCAGCATCAAATATTCAGCCAGCACTTAATGTTCTTGTAAATAAATGTGTCCATCTCATTAATATGTAAGTTTTATGTCATCTTTAATAAATGGTAAAATTATATGTCTATTAAAGAATTTTTAAATGTGTATATTTGTGTTTGTGTCTGATGTGGGATTCCCCTCTGTATGCTGTGAATTTTTTTTTTTTTTACCAATAGTTAATAAAGAAGCTGCTTTGGGCCTATGACAGCACAGACTAGAGCAAGGTGGGAATTCCAAGCAGAGATAGAGGAGAAAAGAAGGTGGAGTCAGGGAGATGCCGTGTAGCTGTGAAAGGAGCAGCATGCTGGTGCCGGTAAGCCACAGCCTAGTGGTGATGCATAGATCAATAGAAATGCGTTAATTCAAGATGTAAGAGCTAGCTAGAAACACTCTAGAGTCATTGGCCTAACAGGATTGTAATTAATATAGTTTCTGTGTGATTATTTCTGGTCTGCGTTGCCGGGAAACGAACAAGCAGCCTTGTGTGCATGTCTATGTGTGCACAAAGAAAGGTCAGAGGATCACTTCAGACATCCTCAAGAATACTATCTACCTCCTTTGAGACCAAGTCTCTCATTGGTCTGGAGCTCACAGATTGGGTTAGACCATCTGGCTAGCAGCCCCCCAGGAGCCTCCTGCCTCTGCCTCCCCAGTGCTGGGAGTGAGTCTAAGTGCACCACACGCCCAGCTTCATTACTCACATCCTTCTGTTTGTGAGTACTTTATCAACAGAGCCATCCCTGGGGTCACTGAAGAATTGTTTTAAAATGAATCTCTTTAGTTCTTTTTATTTTCAACAAATATTTGAATTATAGAACGCTTTTGTACATCTACATACCCGAAGTCACATAAAAACTTTTTGGGTGAAGAAGGGATAACCAATGGGAGAAAACAAGATTCCCTGCTCTACCAGATGGATTTCGGATGTGTTAGTATTGATTTAAAGGGAATATCCCTGGCCAACCACAGCTCATCTTTCATTTTAATCTCCATTTGTTCCTTTTTTTTTAACCAAATTAAACTTCCTGTTTCTTCTTCTTTTTAATGTTAGCGGTTTTTAATGAAAATTGTACTTAAGATCACTTCATTCTTGTATCTTCTTGGTTCTTTCTTCCTCATGTTTGCTTTCTTCCATTTCTACCAGTAAGATTTGACTTTCCTCTCACATGTCTATTTGTGTCTTTGTCCAGTTTTAGTCTAGTGATAGCCACCTTGCTGTGACGGTCCCCATAGACAACTGTGCCATGAGCCTTCTTCCTGCTGTCCTTGTTCAGTGCATATGTCGTGTTTCTTTTGTGAAGCTGAGCTACTTTTCTCATCTGTTGACTCTTAGTATGCACAACATGAACTTCGCCATCCTTTGGGGCGGGCATGGGTTGAAAACCATGCCTCTGTCTTGATGTCATGTAATCTTGTGAATGAGAGAAGGTGTTGAGACACCTCTTATGGTTCTTGCTTTAATCAGAAGTCACAAAGATAGAACTTCACCATCATGGCCACCATCACGTTACCCAGGTCCATAGATAAGAAGACAGTCGTTGCTTCTCATATAAACCCTGGCAACTCTCCTCCTTTGTGCTCACTATTCCAGCAAACTGGGGGGTGTTTCTCCTGTTCTCTACTCTAACCCAAGTTAAACCTTTGTGAGACTTGTTTCCCTTAAGCCAAAGATCAACAAGTGTGTTCTTTAAAAGACCAAAGAGCAAGTATTTTAAGCTTTGAGAGTCATGGTGATGGTTGGATTTTGTGTTGCTATGACAAAATTCCTAACCTGAATGTCTTAAGGGAGGGGACGTTGGCCTTGCTCATTGTTTAAGAAGTTTCAGTCCATCATGGTGCCAAAGACAGGACAACAAAGAGCAGCTTACCTCAAGGCAGTCAGGAAGCAGAGACAGAGCATCACCTTCCCTGCCCCCACCTGATATTTGTTTTGTTTTGTTTTTTTTCTGCTTTGTTTTTGTTTCTGGGTTTATTTTTCTTTACTTATTTATTTTTGTTTTGCTTTGTTTTTCAAGGCAGGGTTTCTCTGTAGTTTTGGAGCCTATCCTGTAACTTGCTCTGTAGACCAGGCTGGCCTGGAACTCACAGAGATCAGCCTGCCTCTGCCTCCCGAGTGCTGGGATTAAAGGTGTGCGCCACCACCACCCGGCTTTCTGCTTTATTTTTGAGACAGGGTTTCACCATGTAACTGTGGCTGCTCTGAAATTCACTATATAGACCAGACTGACCAGAAACTCACAAAGATCCTCCTGCCTCTGCCACCATGCCCAGACCCTGATTTTGCTCTTTTGAGACAAGGTCTTCCTATGACCTTGGCTAGAACTCGCAGTGCAAACCATGTTGTCCTCAAACCCAAGATGGTACTCTTCATCTCTGCCTCCCTAGTCCTTCCCTTCTTTTATTACGTGGGAGCACCCAGGCTGAGATGGTGCCACCCACATTCATAGCAAGTCTGCCTCTTCATCTACTATGCTCTGGAGCCACCCTCACAGAGGGAAGCACCCCAAAGTTTCCTTTACCCCAAACCTTTCCATCCAACCAAACTGACAGTCAGTCTGAGTCATCACTTTGGCTCTGTTCCTCAGTTCTGCCACTGTCATGCAAAAGCAGCCATTGCCAGCATGCAAGCAAAAGAAACAACTGAGCTTGGCTGTGTTCTAATCAGACTTTCTTTACCAAAGTAGAGCGTAAGCTGGAGTTGGCTCACTCACCACCGCTCTCTTCAGTTCCCAAGTCCCCACTTCACATGCCCTCAACTTTGAACGCCTGCTTAAGATTCCCCCACCCCTTTTTCTAGTGCCGATTCACCTGCGTCTTCCGGCAACTCCAGTATACAACTTGATTCACCAGACTAGACTCGGATGGAATCATGTCTGTGATCTGTGAGTTTCTAATGGTTCCAGAAAAAGGAAAGCAACCAGAATTGCCATTGTGAGCCTGGCAGAAGAAGAAGAAAAAAAGTGGACAAAATTTTTCTACTAGGTATGAGATTGAGCAACTTGATTCTATTGTCTAAAGTGAACGATTATATGAAAATCCTGACAGATGAACTTAGAGAGTTTGGAGCATGTTTCTAACGGGCAGTCAGCATCCTGCCTCCCTGCTTACCATGTTTGTCTGCCCCTCATGTTCCAGCCCACGGTTTCCACAGAACCTCCAGAATCACTTTATTTTCAATCCCACAGTACAGTTGAGGACAACCCTTCCCTGCATTCAGAGTGCTCTGTGATGGTCAAAGCAAATAGCACAAATCGTATTGCATAGGCAAGGCAATGAAAGCACACTAAAGGACTGCTTTGATTGACATTGCTGGGACTTCTGACTCCCACCCAAGAACCCTTTTCATTAGACCAGGCAGATTCCCAGGCGTCAGAATGAAATGGCACAGTGAAAAATGAAGCCAGGGGCTGGAGAGATCATCGGTTAAGAGCCCTTGTTGCTCTTCTAGAGGACCCACGTTCAGTTCCCAGTACACACATGGTGGCCCATGACACCTGTAACTCCAGTTCCTGGGGATCCGATGTTATCTTCTAGCCTCCTTATGCACCTCCTGTGTACATGGTGACAGACATATGAGCAGGCCAAACATCTATACACATAAAATTTAAAATTAAAAAGAAAAAGAAACCAAGACAATAAATTAATCCCACTTGAGATATTCCAAGGAGACCTAGGAATGTATTTGAGAATTTGGGTGGTATTTGTTAGTGTTAGTGTGGCCCAATTGAAAAACAGAACCTTAACAAACTTTGCACAAGGTATACCCATCTCCAGATCAAATCAACTAGCACTCATTTATCTTGGAACTGCAAATCGTTAGACTAGAGCTTGGCTTGAATGGAGAGATTCGCACCAAACTTGAATCCACACCACTCTCGTAAAATTGTTTCAGGCTCCCCAGTGAAGACCTCATTGTTTTGCTTGACCATGGAGGCCGCCTTCACACGCTTGCTGCCAGCGGAAGGTTAACACTGAGTTAGAAGCAAGAGAGCCACTGGCTCCATCACCACCACTTACTACAGCCTGTGCTCTGTGTTCCTTGGAAACCTCCTGCCTCAGTTTGGGCTTGACCCAACCCACTTAGGAGGAGGAGAGCAATTTCACAGCCCCACATGGAGTGACTCCAAGCCAGCCATATCTATTTCCAAGCGATCTGACGCAGCAAGNGCAGATCATGTTTCCTTCAGAGGCTTGGCTGGGAATAGTCTGGCTGGCAGGTCTGAGCCAGAATGAAGAAGATGACTGTCAAGAAAAAAAATCCCAAACGGCCTCTAAGGAGGGAGGACTAATGAAATGCTTAGGTCAGAGGTGGGGTGCTTTCTGGGGAGATTGTAAAGAGAAAGGAAGATGAGGTGACCATGTGTGAAATTTGCAAGAGTCAACAATGATGGGGGACGCCAGGCACGCTGGCACATTTCCAGAACTTTCCCAAGAGCAAGGCACCCGGCCTGAAACAACTCACAAAGAAATCCAACTCCTAATTTGAATCTTTCCTTTAGTCAGAGGTTTTATTGGAATTTCTTGGGGTTGGTTACCTGTCCACCTTGCCCCTACCCTGCCAAAGTCGGCAGTGATTCTAAGTGCATTTGCCAAAGACCAACAAAGCCCTGTATTCAATTATTCTTGTCTCAGGGAATAGAAATTAGGGAATTCCAGGAACGGGATGTGGGAACAACTGAGAAGTTAGGCTTCACTTAGGATCCTTGAAAAGAAATAAATACCCTGTTTTTGGGATGAAAATAGAATTGGTTCTGCACGGATCATCTGAAAGGACAAGCCAAGCCATAGACCCGGCTCCTAGTCCGATGACTTTCTGCTCAGAATGGTAAGAGCAGATCTTTGACAAGCAGATCCCACAGGCATGGGTCTGGTTCTTTGTTCTCTTCTTCGGCTATGCAGAGATATTTTCAAAGGCAAAGACATAGTGACAAAGTCGTTTTTCTTGAGCCAGAGCTGTGTGCCTCTGGTTGCCCACTTGATCGTGGAACCTTCATGAGTTCCTCTCTCCATCCAAACAGTATGGCCATTAGATATGGTGGCAGCGAACACTGCCCCTGACAGTCAGATGGCCCATTTTAGGGCCCTACTATGTGTCAGTCATTGTCTCAGAATGGAGCCAGACTGTCCTTGCTCTTGGTGTCTTGGCTATACATCTGGCAAGGTGCATTAAAGGCAACTGGGGCAGAAATGATATGAAAAACACTTGAGGAAAGGAGCCAGAGTAGACATGAGGGTGGAAGAGGCCATGCCTAACATCTTTAATCTTCATTTAGGGACCCCACATTAAATTCCCAAATATTTGTTATCCATTGTTATTCACACAGGCTTGATGCTCAACATGAAACAGAATATGGAATCTTTGAAAAGGAATGTGGGCAGAGAGCTAGTGTAGCTTAACGGGTAGAATACTTGCCTAGCATGCAGGAGGCCCCAGGTTGGATCCCCAGCACTGTATAAACCATGTGTGGCATTGCAAGCACATGTTTATACCCAGGATTTGGAAGGGACTAAAAGCAAGATGGTTAGACATTCAGAGGCCATGCTTGACTACCCAGTGGGTCTGAGGTCAGCACCTGGGCTACGTAAAACTCTGTCTCACACCAAAAGCAGAGCTGGAGAGATGGCTCAAAGGTCAAGAGTGCTGCCCAGTTTCCAGGAAGCCTCAAATTTGATTCCTAGTACACACATGGTAGCTTACAACTGCCTGAAACTCCAGTTCCACGGGATCCAACACCCTCTTCTGGCTTCCGTGAGCACTAACCAGGCACACACGTGGTTCACAGACACACGTGCAGAACAAACACCAAATGCCGCCTGCACACGTGCGCACACACACACATACGCACACGTGTGCACATTTGTGCACACAAAGGAAGAAGAAGAAGAGTAAAGGGATTGTGGGCAGGGAAGTAGTGATGTGTAAGGAGGCTGAAAGCAGACTGGATCATGTATGTTATGTTATTAGGCTTTGCTTGTCGAGCCAGGCATGAACTTTGTGCTTTAGATAATGAATAATTCCTGTAGGTGTACAAATAGATGCCCACCATGTTCCATTAGTCCCTACTCACTTTACTTATACATCTGTTTGTTTCCGCTGGCTTCATAGCTGGGATGCAAACCGCATGAGGACAGGAGCTCTTTTGGTCAAGAGCTCCTTAAGATCACCAGTTTGGAGCACAAAAACTTGCACACAGAGCTACTGGGTTCAAACAATTGTCTCTAGTTTGTGGAATGGGGGGGTTGCACTAAGACAGGGAGATCCTGGAGGAGGGATCTGCCACAGCAGACAGGTGCTAAGTCAGATATGATCTGTGGTGGCATACAAGAAAAGGACAGATGCTGGGAAGGGGAAGAGCGGTCAGAGTGGCTTAAGTTTCCATTTGGGTGTCTGTGGGCTGGTGAGTTTGTTGACTAAGATAGAAAAGACAGGGGAAGAGCATTATGAGCAGCCAGCCTGTCATGGGAAGCAAGAGTCATGATAGTAAATCTGTTTTGGACATGTGTGATTTGAGGGAACCGCAGAACGACCAGCTGGGAGGTTTCTAGGAGGCATTTGGAAATATATGCTGGAAGTTCAGAAGGTGGTTGGGCCTGAGGTCACAGAGTTTTGGTGATAAGTGAAGCTAGCGGAGGATAATAAGGTCACTCAGGAAGAGCCAACATGTTTGAAAGAGAAAACAGAAGCCCAAACCTAGAGGAAACACCCTCTGAGGGGGCAGCAGTGAGAGAAGGTGGGGAGGAAATGGAGGGAGAGACCTAGAGGTAGGAGGAGGAGAAAGGAGGACTTCCAGCTTCTGTTGACAGCAGGTCAGAGCAAAGGTCAGCAGGTATAGACGCTGCCACCCTGGGTGACCAGTCTGCCCAGTTCTGAGCCTGCTACGATTACTGGGGTGCACTTAGCAATTCTGAGCCATAAGACAGAACCTAACTGTGTTGAGTCTATCAGGACTTGCTCCATCTACCACTTCCAGATGTGGTTGAGGGCTGAGTGTTCTGCCTATGGAAGGAAGTCCTCAGCTTGACAACACCAGCAGCTCCTATCTCTCCTTGCTTCCTCTGGCTCTCAAGGATTACATACGTGAAGGGCACCTATGTGGAGATCTGGGTCCGGGCTCTGGTAGGAGTATTGGATCCTTCTGGAGCTGGTCCTCATGCTAGGGCTGATCCAGGCCTCTCCTTCCCCTGCCGCATCCAGTCTGTCTCTAGAGATAGTTTCATCCGCCTGCCTTCTTGCCACATCCTAATACTTTCCACATCCTGTCCACTCACCACCAGACAAATGATTTCTGCACTTAACTCTAGTCCATAAACTAGGCATAGAGATGACGTGAAAACTTACAGAGAGGACGGTACAAAAAACATATTGCCAAGGAGATGCTTTAGCTGAAGTGGGGAGAGCTCGAGTCTGGGTACCCACTCACTGTATCTGTAGCGAGCCATGGAGGGAGAGAAAGTAGCCTGGTCCCCTAATCTTCTTCCTCCTTGGTGTATGTAGGTCCATCCTAACTGATGCTCTCTGAGGGACAGGAGGCCAGTCACCAGGGTCATACCCTTTTCCTGAGTATTCTTCCTCCCTCAGAAAGAACAGGCTAGGCTGGAGTAAAGCGTTTTGAGACACCTTGACATAGAACACTCCCTAGCCTTTCCAGTCTCAGTGTCCAAAACTAAATCCCTCTGACCTTCAGGTCATTATTATGGATAGAGTCCTTTACACTTCCCGGCCTGGCTGGACTGCTTAGGAAAGGGATGTACAAGAAAAGGTCACTCTACCAAAGGAACCCAAAACAAAACCCTAGTGAAGATACCACCACCAAATACACACAAGAAACTCAACTTAAGGGTCCTGCTTTGGAGACTCAGCGAGGCTCCCAGAGACAGACTCCTGGAGAAGCTTTTTGAGAAGGGGAGCAACTCTTTGAAGCCAGAAGTGTTTTTCTCTCTTCCCAAGGCTTCTCTCAGTCCAGGAGGCTGCTGGCCTGCTTCCCAACCCTTGCCACTTCTCCAGTGCCCAGAACCCCTGCTGGGATTGTCCTGCTCTTCCTTCCTCTGGGACTCCCTCTCCCCCACTGGCCAGCCCAGCCCAGCCACATACTTCCACCCAGGCTCCTGCGTCACTGCTATTCATCTCTTTTAGTGCCGGGCTTGGCCGCAGATGCTGTCAATATGGTAACTTTAGACTCCCTGATTGGAAAGGGTTGCAAGGCCAGTTAGACAACAGCCCAAGGAAAAGAGCAGTTTGATTTACTCCCTGCAGCTTTGAGCTGGTTCTGCCCCTCCCTCTTCTCTAGGCTGAGGCCTCCTCTGGTCCCATCCTGTGTTCAGAACAGAGAAGAGAGAGGGCCTGGGCAGCGCATCTAGGTACTAAGTTGGCTAACACTGCCAGGCACCTGAGGAGCCAGAGGTGTGCTGATGGGGCAAGGCAATGCTCAGGGCTGGAGACAGCCTGGGTTAGCCTCCCTCCTGGGGCCATGGTGAGAGCATGCTGGGGGAAAGGGGAGATGCCTGAGACCCCCTGACCCCTCTGAGCTTGCTCCCCTTTCTTTCTGTCTTTTCTCTCCAGAGTTCCCCAATAGGGGGCTGTCACTCCGGGGGGAGGGGACTTCTGGGAATTCCCAGGGTTGTCAGCTACTCCCCCAACTCACAAACACACACACACACACACACACACACACACACACACATCCCTCTTCCAGTGCTTAAAGACTCCATTTGCATCTGGTTTCAGGGCCCCTGAGCTGTCTAAAAATTCAAATCTCCCAGAAACCTCTCAGGCTAAGGATTCAGGCCCTAGGAGTCGGGGGAACTGGGAATTTTGAGCTCCAGAGTTATCAGGTCCTTCAAAGTGCCACCAGAGATGCTCCTAGCCACCTGTGCCATCTCTGAATCTGCACTAAATTCAAGGCTCTTGACCCATGACTTGGTTAGACTTGGAACCATGAACACTGAAGGAAAGGAAGACTCTGATTTATTTGAACCCAAACCTTCATTTGACCAATGAGAAGTGGTTTGTGTTGAATCACCTGTCCTTATAAAAGGGCTAGTCTGGGGCAGAAGAGATGACTCAGCAGTTAAGAGCTCTGACTGCTCTTCCAGAGGCCCAGGATTCAGTTCCCAGCACTTGCATGGCAGCTCACAATGGTCTGTAACTCCAAGATCTGACACCCTCCCACAGGCATACATGCAGGCAAAGCACCAATGCACATAAAATAAGAATAAATAAATTATTTTGAAAAAAATAAATAAAAAGTCTAGTCCATATCTGAGCCTTAACCTATGTGCCAGACACACTTTTGCAGAAGGATCCAGAAGAAGAAAGAGGTCTTTGCTCCCAAGTTTGGGGGGAAGCTAGGGTGGAATCCTGCTGTTCTCCCGGCTGAGAGATGTTGGGCTCATGTTTGGTTGCCTCTGACAGGCAACTTGCCACGAAAAGGCAGCCGAGTCAAACCTTGGCTGGCTCTGATCATTATCCCATAACTCTTTATTGCTGCTCATTCCCCTGCTGTCACCAGCATCTGTTTTCCTCATGGGGGAGGACTGGGGGAACTCAGAAGGCAGGGGTCAGCCTGCTACAGGGAGAAATCAGAACCCTCCTGAGGGTGGAGGAGGAGCCTTCAACTTCTTTCACATGCCAGAGTGCTCCAGTCTGTGCAATCACAGGGTGCTCCCTTACTTGTATGATCAGAGGGTGCTCCCTCCTATGCACAGTCACTAAAGGTACCAGGTACCTCACTTGCTTTTGTTTGCTTTTTTTTTTCCTCCTACAAATATGGACATGAGAACATTTTACCCCCTTTGTAAAACAAGCAACTCATTCCTATGGTATTAACAGGACTTCAGTGACTGGGCCTTTCCAGCAGCTGTCTGCAGCGATTATCTGTAGGGTGCATGTGAGTGATTATTCATGGATCCTTTTAATCTAGGGCTGCACAATAGTGAGACTTCGCTTTTGGGACTAATTTGGGTGACATTCTGTGGAACCCAGGGCACTCCAGAAAGACAGTCTTCGTACCTCCACCCTCGAGAGGCCATCAGAATCCCAGGCAATGAAATCTTTCCTAGAAGAGGTGTGCCAGGTCCACTTTTAAAAATGAACGCGCCTTCCAGCACAAATAGCACTTGGCCTGTTGGAGCGAGAATGGATGTTGTTGTAATGCTTGGAGACAGTTTGTTCTTTCAGAGGATTTGCAATTTCCCCTGGAAATAGTATTCCTCAGGATTTGCTTAGCACCTCTCTCTGTTGTGATATGGGATCCCCTCTCAGTCAGCCCAGATGAGTCAACACTTGACAAACTTTGCTCGTGCCCAACCCATCAATAAGGGCAGCAGAAATGCATGCTCGAGAGAGCCAGAGGTAAGGGGGTGGGGGCAGGTTTTCTGGAGAGATGGAGAATAACAGCAAATTAGCTAAGACATTTTTCAAAAGTCATGACAAAGAGCCATTGGTAATCAAGACGAATAGTCTACAGACATAATGGAATGGCATTGCAAGTATGCTTGTGGTGATGGTGGAAGCCAGGGTGTCATGGAGACTTATGCAGTAGCAGCTCCAAACCCTCTTACTGTCCCAATGCTGGCACCCTTTCCACAGCCTCCTCCTATACCACGGCCACCGTGGACACTGACAATGAAGGGGTTTCACACTGAGACCTGAGAGCATCCCTGGAGGCTGCTGTTGATACGTGCTATCTTTCGCCTTACGGATACTGTGGACACATAATGGCATGAGTAGGCATGATTGAAATAATTGCTTCTCCTAAATGAAGTTTGCTTCTGCTTGTGGCTGCTTTTGACAGTGCACTCCACCGCTCTGCAGATTTGGCCTGGTAAAATATCTTTCTCCGCATCCCCACCCACCCATCCCCAGACCCTCCTCGAGCTACACTGGGTCTGCCCACAGACCTGCTCCTGCCCCTTCTTGTTCTCGACCCCAGATCACTGTTTTTACTGGGCCAATTTCTTGTTTTCATTCTTCCACCAACCAATTAAGCATTCATGCTCTGGCCTGGCCATGCCCACAGCCTGCTTCCCCAAGACCATTCCCGCCTCATACCCTGCAGGAAGCTCAAGGAGCAAGTCTGCCACTCCATGGAATGCGCAGGGAGTTCTTGCTACCTTCATTAGTGTTTTATCATCTGCCTCCTGGCCTTTGCTCAGACCACTTCCCCTCCTCCATCTCTGCCTGGATAGATCCCATGCCCCACCTCCTTCAAGAGCCCGACTGCCTCAATTTCACATGTGTCTGATGTCAATCACAGTCTTCTATCCGACCAACTCATGATCCTTCTGCCCAAGGTGGAGCTCCCTTTCCAGAATGAAAATATCTCCAAGCTAGGGGCTTTCTCTCACATATATTTAATAACCTCTGAGCAACTGCATGTATTTAGCAAGTGCTCATATCAGACAGTGGGATCCTTAATAAACATAATGCTAACGGTTGCTCTACTGTATAAGCAACCCCCAGGTTCCAGGCGCATCTTGACAGCCAATGAGTGCTTTCCTTAGTTCCAGTTTTATGGAGTGAGAGCTGGGGATTGAAGGATTTTCAGTGGTCAGAGACATGGGTAATGAGTAATAGAACCGTGATTTGAACCCAGGTCTGTCTGCTCCAGAATTTGAACTCATAAGAGTCCTTCATAAAGATGAGGACTGAGTCCATTCCTAAGTTGGAATTGTGAAATTAGCCACCGGAGGGCCAATTCTGGCCCCTGCATATGTTTAGTATGGATTGTGCCGTGGGTTTTTTTTGTTTGTTTTTTTGTTTTTTCTTTTTTCAGGAAATTGTGCATCACCATCTAGATTTATAGCTTCTTTGGAAAACCTGAGAGTTCCAGTAACCCTGAATCTTAGCTTGGTGGTGCTGGGATGCTGCTGAGAAACAGCTGTCTGGCTTCGCCACAGCCCTTTCTCATGTGGCCAGAGAAGAACGGGAGCCTTGGAGGTTGCATCTTCTCTAGTCTACAGTCCAGATGAGTGCCCCCCCAGATGTTGGCATGAGGAGCTGGCCACTCTGCCCTACACCACAGCCCTGCCCCCCCATCAGCAGTACCTTCCCTTCAGTCACCCTGACAATCAAATACACTCCAAACATTCCCCAAGTTCCCAAGTTCTAGCGCTGTGAGCCGATAGATGGCCGCTTGTCTCCCCAGTCCCTGGTTAAGGCACACTGTAGAGCCTCCATTAAATAGAGCCAAAGGAGCAGAATGCATCATCCATTGCTGAGTGGTTTCTGCTTATCAAAAGTTCCCAGGAAAAGACAGGAAAATGCAACAATCATAGTACTCTCAAAAATAAATTATCTGAAGCAAATTTAGGGCATTCCCTTAAACACCTGTTCCAAGCAGGGTGGGAAGTTAGTAATAGCACATTCCCTTTGAGGTTTTCCATTCTACACGCCTCGGTTCCCACTGTGATGTTAATTGGTTTTGGTTTCCTTGACTTCCAGTCCTTACACATAATGAGAGTTACTGTGCAGATGTCTGCCCAGCACCACACCAAGGAAGACTTCATTTAAAGGAACACAGAGAGAAACAGGATCACGTGTGGGTTCCCCATGGAGAAACACTGTTACTGGTATTTTTTTTTTGTCAATCTTCATTTTAATTACATACTATTACAATCCAACAATACAAAACCCATATGTAGCAAAGTACCAAGAATAAATAAAAAGATAAACAATGTTTAATTTTGGCATATTTTCCTCCTGTCTTTTCTCCTTTATAAATGTACATTCATGATTGTCACAGATTCTGTTTTGCTTCTAGCAAAACTTGGAGTCGCACTGCATCCAAAATCACCCAGGCCACCTCATGGCTGCTCCCTAACCTATTTGAGCAATTGTCTTCCATTGAATAAAATGGTTGCTTCCCAGTTTATGCTTTTACAGAATATGCAAGGAACAGCTTCCTTAGTCACACATCTTTTTAGGTCATTCTGATCATTTCTTTAGAAAGTATAACTTAGCAGCCAGCACAGGAAGAAATCATCTCCTCCACTGGGGAGGTGGCATTGGCTCTGACCCTGAAGGAGAAGGGTGAGGCACACAGTAGTGAGGTGTGGATAAGGAATGTCCAGGCAGAGAGATCTCATATTGTTGAACTTACCCTTCCTAGTGCAGCTGAAGAAAGCCACGAGCTGAGAGCAAGGAGAGGAATGTGGTGGCGGGGGAGGGCGGCCTTGGAGGTTCTAAACTCCTGTTGCAGGACCTAAGCAAACAAAGGCTTAACCAAAGGATGAAGTGTCTGGCAGCGATGGGAGGCCAGTCCAGGTCACGCACTGGCACCGACTCTCTCCTGTGAGGCTGGGAGACAAAAGCAGAGGTGGATGGAGGCAGGAGAATTAAGATTATTTCAGACTTGGGAAATGGCTTTGATGGAGCCAGCCAGAGGTCAGAAGAGCTGCGTGAGCCTCACGAACTCCTTCCCCATTCAAATAAGATCACTGTGCCACATCAGTACAGAGCTGTGACATGCTGGAGAAAGGAACTTTGTCCCCAAACTTGGCCTTTCAGACTCCATGTAAGCAAGACACAGCCCTCAGTCATGCTTATGCTACCATGAAAAGATAGAAGCTTTCTCTAACAAGTCAGAGTTCACCAGTGCACTATGCAAAGTCTGGTTTCCTGGCATAGATGGTGTCCAAGCTACCCTCCCATTTTGCAGAAGGGAAAACTAAGGCCAAGAAGGGGTGATTTCTCCCATTGGAGGCTGTGGAAACAGGTTTCAGAAGAGCTCCCTCTGCTGACCAGACCTGAGGTTAAGTCCTGAACTCCTTTCCCATCTCAGCATCTACAGTAACCTCCGTTTCCATGTTTCCTCTTTGTTTTCTCCAACAACGTAAGTAAGTCAACAATACAAGACTTGTTTTGCAGGACAGCTCTCAGCCATCATGGGACCTTTCTCTTCAACTGCATTGCCTTGGAGTCATTCATTGGCACATTCCCTCACCCTCTTCCCCACCCCTCAGTTATTTGGTGTATCTATGTGGAAAGTCCACTGGGTGGGTGCCTGGTGCTGTACCCAATGTTTAGATTCATACAGATTTCAAATATAAAATTCTATCCACACTAGAGTCGCCTTGGATACCCTTGATGCCCAGAAGACTTTCTACTCCTACTTAATGTGGTCTCTTCCTTCCTGGGGCTTGCTCTGGACTCTCTTTGGAGCATAAAATCTCCTAATTAATCACTATGCTCCCCCTCTGTCACTGTGGATCCCTTCTAGATGGTTCTGAAAAGCTACAGTCAGTTGGAGGGTTCCACTTCAGGGTATGTGGATCATCCCAGGGAACACACACACTGAGCTAGGGGAGGAAGGGGAGGAACTTTATGCGAACTGAAAGTGTGTTGTGGGGGGGGTGTCAGAAGAGAAGGAAGTGAAGGGGGAGCTCTTAGCAAAGAGGGGGCCCACAGAGGCTGAAGAAGAGGAGGTGGCCAGAGAGCAAAAAGAGAGAGAAAGAGGGTGTGTGACAGCTGAAAGGTGACAGTCCCAGGAGATCTAGGAGAAAGGTTTTGCTGCGAAGCGCTCCATAGGAATCCCGGCTCCTCCAGCACAAGAGGCCTGGTGACTTTTGCAGGCATATGCTCTTTTGAATGCAAATCCAACCAGAGGTCATCCTCAAGTTAGGGCTGCCTCTGTTTATGCAGATGACAAGCACATTGTCAATATCACTGTCTGATAATGTCATCAACCACAGTCACAGGCCAGGCTCTAGAGATGTCCTGTACAAGGGCTGGTCATTAACTCTCAGTCTCATTGTCTATACTCACTGGGATTTATCACTGTCCCCCAGATAAGCCACATACAGGATGGACAGAGATGATGGTCCTCTCACCTCTGGCATTCTCAGACATCCCCAGCATCTGTCCCTCTTCTTCCTCCTGTGTTCCCAAGCCTCCACCCAGAGCCTTCATCACCTTCAAGAGGCCTTTGCTGGTCTTATCTCTCCCTTGGGATCTTTTCACCAGTTCCCTGCCTAGGGCCATCACCTTGATGGATGAACCAACTAGATATAAATCCCCTTTTAAAATGAGGAGTCAAGATTAAAAATCCTCAAATCTTGCATAGATGACTACAGTTTTGTACACACGGAGTTTCTAAAAGGTTGTTGACTGAATAGACTATCCAGAACAAGCCCCCCTCCCCAGGTTGCCCCTGGAAAGAGCTAGGAGAGGAGGAGATTGATCCACATGCCCACTCCTTTGAACCTACACACCAACTCAAGCAGCCCTGCTGAATTAATATCACCCTCAGTGGGCGCTGCCTCTTCTGATACTTCTTGTTGCATGCAAAACAATGGGAAAGGTACCTGGTCATTTCTTTGCATTTCCTGCTTTTCAATTGAGTGAGGACAGACAGATGATTTATTGGGCATTTCCTAGCCTCCCCCCTCACCATAGGAAACCAGCCTTTAAAAAAAAGGTGCAAATTTTAAAAAGATGTGCAAATGTTTTGGGGGACTGGAGAGGAATTCTTCTGTAGCATTAAAGTAAAAGAAGGGGGCTCTCTGACAGCAGGACCTCTGATCCAGGGTGCACTGGCCATAAATTAACATCTCCCTTTGAGATCTCAGAATGCTCAGGGTCAGGCTGAGAAGCTGGCAGGCAAAGTCGGTAAAGCTATGGCGTTCTGGCCTCCCTCTCTGCTCCAGGAGCGCAAGCTTAGGCTGGGACAGCGGCAGCGACCTTCATAACCTTCTGGTTTGGGTTGAAAAGAGACATCTGCATCCCATTCACTGCCCTTGAGTGAGAGAGTCAGGGAGAAGGCAGAGAAGGCGGCATTGAGCAGCCTGCCAGTCCAGCTCTGCAAAGGTGCTCTGCTCCGCTCCACTCTGCAATGACTTACACTCACTTCCTAGGGCTGCCCTGGTGAAGGCCCACAGACTGGGTAGCTTGATATTTATTGCATCGTGGATTTGAAAGTTAGAAATTGGAAATCAGGAAGAGTTATGCTCCTCCTGGCAACCCTAGGGAACAGCCATCCAAGCTGCTGGTGGCTCCCACCATCCTTGGCCATCCTTGCCCTGCAGATGCACTAGGTCTGCCTTAGCTTCCACCATCATGTGGCCTCATCCCTGTCATTACGGTCTTCCATCACTGGGGATCTGTGTCTGTGGCTTTTCTCTTCTAAGGACAGCAACTGTATTGGATTAAGAACTGATCAGCTCCTCTTTTCCTCTTTACTTATATCTTATATATCTGCAGAGACACTATTTCAAAACTAAGGCCACACAGGAACTGGGGACTGGATAGCTAGCCAGAAACCTACAGTAGAACCAAATACAACTGGCCTTAAAAAAATCAATGACATGATTACTGATAATGTTTTTCTGTAGTCATAAATCTGTCTGTGCCTTGTCCAGTCATCATCAGAGATAGGAGAAGATGGGAGAAGTACAGAGACCCACAGCCAGACATTGTGTGGAGAGAGAGTCTAATTTGGAGGTCTCCATCAGGTTCCTTTCCTTGGAACTTAGAGAATCCCACAAAATAGGGAGTAGAAAGATTATAGGAATCAGAGGGGATGGAGAACATCAACCCATTGACTCTACTAAGCTGAACTCCCAGGGGCTCACAGAGACTGAAGCAGCAAGTACAAAACAGATCTGCACCAGATCCTTTGCATATATGTTATGTTGTTAGCTTGGTATCTTTGTGGGACCCCTAACTGTGGGAGCAGATGTGTCTTTAACTCTTTTGCCCGCTCTCAGGACTCCTTTTCTCCTGTTGAGTTGCCTTGTCCAGCCTCATTGTGAGGGCTTTTACCTCATCTTACTGTGTTTTATTTTGTCGTGTTTGGGTGTTGTCTCGTGGAAGCCTGCTCTTTTCTGAAAGGAGAGGGAGTGTGGGTGCATCTGGAGGAAAAAGAAGGTGGGAGGTATCTGGGAAGAGTGGAGGGATGGGAAATTATCGTTGGAATGTATCATATGAGAGAAGACTCTATAAAGGAAAACAAACCTAAAAAAACCTAAGGCCATAGCTACAGGTAAAAGGAGTTAAGTCTTCAGAATGTCTTTTAGGGGGACACAGGAATCAAATGATTATTAGGTTACTAAGTCAGTTATTTTGTTCATGTGCATGTATGTATGTGTAATATCTTTATTTACCTGTGATTTATATAGTGTTTTAGATACGCAAACACAAATATCTGTCTACAACTATAATATTTACACAAAATCTATATGTAATTATAATATTTATTTAAATACCTATATAAATATCTGTGATTTTTGTTTATAAAGTATCATGGCATAAATATATATTATACTAATAACAGTACATGTTATATATATATACAACACACACCTGAAATATGCTACATAAGCATCATATGACATATTTAATCAGAAGTATATGGTGCTATATAAATATATGTATGACACTATAAATACAAATCATAAAAGCAATTTTTAGTAATAACAAATTTTATTAATCAAAGGAAGCTGATGGAATTTTCTTGTGGGTTTTCATGTTGAAGAGATGGTGAGAAGGATCTGTCTTTGCCGTAGACCCAAGGGCTGGTCCTGAAAAGAGTTCTCCTATACCATTGTTTTCTGTTCTTGTTTTTGTTTTCTAAAACATGGCTTTGAGGATTAAACATGGGACATAACAACCTCACATCTGCAAGGCAAGCTCTTTCCCAACTGAGCTCTTAGTCTTGCCCAGTTTTGTTATATTTTTGGAGGGAGGGTTCATATTGTTTCGCTTTATTGTGGTGGTTGGTTTTTGTTTGTTTGACTGTTTTTGTTCTTTGAGACAGAAGACTCATTCTATAGTTCAGACAGGCCTGGAACTTGTAACTGGAGGCTTCTCTCCTGCCCACCAGTTCCTGAATAACCACTCTGAGTTTTAATACTAATTACAAACTGTTTAGCCTGTTAGCTCAGGCTTATTATTAACTAGCTCTTACAACTTAAATTAACCCATTTCTATGATTCTATATTTTACCATGAGGCTTGCAGCTTGTTACCTCACATCTTGCTTCCCTGGTCACTGCTGGAGTCTCCCCAACTCCACCTTTTTTTCTACCTTTATCTTTGATTGGATTTCCCGCCTTGCATTATTCTGCCTGGCTATTGGCCAAATCAACTTCTTTATTAACCAATGATAATAAAACATATTCACAACATACAGAAGGGCATCCCACATCAAGAACTCACTGTATAGACCAGGCTTATCTTTAATTGATGGCAATTCTCCTGCCTCAGCCCCCCCCCCAGTGGGTTATAGGTATGAACCACCAAGCTCAGTTTCCTGCCTTCTTTAGAATGAGAAATCCAGGTCCAAGAATTCTGAGATTCTTATTCAAGTCCAGAGGCCACAAGCAGTTCTCACTGAGGAAACCATATTTCTACTCAGCCACTCAGGCTCTGTCTACCCAAGCTGCTTCCCTTCCAGCTTCTCCTTGCTCTTTCTTTCCAATTAATAATCAGATTTTCCTCTGAGTTGCTTCACCAAGCAGATGTTTTAGGGAATCGTGAAAGGAACAGTAGTTTCCCTTCAGATGAGTGGAGTCATGACTTTTCAGGGAGGCCTTGCTGCAGGCCAAGGTTAAAGTACTTTGTAGCCAGTTGTTTTGGCGTTATTGGAAGATTGGGAAGCAAATATTTTATTTTTCTTTGTTTCATTTTCTCAACTCCAAGCTGAGTGACCTAAAACTTAACTTCATTTTCTGTATATAGTAAGTAGGATGCCTGGGGTGATCAATCTGGGGGCTCTGAAGTGAACTTTGGAAACTAGAATGTATCTCCTCTCTCTCTCTCTCTCTCTCTCTCTCTCTCTCTCCCTACCACCATCTGCTTACCTGGGCCCACTCTCTCCATCTTGTGAGTACACTTGACTTCCTGTCTGGATGACCCTGTCTGTTTCTTTCTCCATCCTGCTTGCTGGGATCTCCTATAGAAGACAAAAGGGATACTGCTTCCCAGCAGGAAGTGGACCAGCTTCCTGGATGCTTGAAATAGACTCCGGAGGCCTTGCTTGGAACCTTTGCTGGAGAATATTCTTGTCAGGGCCACCCTGAAATTCCATACGGTGGGCAGAAATATTACTCAGCCCCTTCCGTCTTTCTCTGCTCCTCCTCGCACCCCTTTGTCTCAGCCTCCCTAATGAAGAACACCAGTGTTGGTGCCCTGAATCTCGATGAATTCCTATAGTTCTCACTCCTGCAGCCTCGCAGTCACCAGAGGGTAGCTGGTGTCCAAATGGCTGAGCCTGGCTTGTCTTCAGTACATCAGGATCACTTGAAGAGATGCTCCAAATCACAGATAGTCAGTTCCACTGCTGAAGGCCTTATGGAGGCCTCTGGCAGAACCTGAAAATCTGCTTCAGGCAGCTAAGAGGATTCTGATGTGGGTTGTCTAGAGGAAAAACAAAACAAGAATTAGTTGCTTACACAGGCCTCAACTCTGCAAAGCCTCCCAAGGACACTTAGAGAGAAATCCGTAAGAGGAAGCAAAAGCTAACCGTGTGCAGGTACAGGCTAAGATACAAATAAAACCAGCTAGGCCAGGGCTGGGTGTGGGCAGGAGGGAGGGTCTCACAAAGGAGACTCCTGAGGGGGCTGTTCAGCAAACTGCAGCAACAGGCTCCAGGTGGGCACACTAGCTGATGGCCAAGCATTCTGTCAGAGCTAGGAGAGTCTTCATGTGGGCATGAGAGAGCCACAGAGGGCAAACCACCCAGCATGAATGTCTTCATCCTGAGGCAGGAACT
Organism: Bramus lutescens; assembly: GCA_001685075.1. Classification (NCBI taxonomy): domain Eukaryota; kingdom Metazoa; phylum Chordata; class Mammalia; order Rodentia; family Cricetidae; genus Bramus; species Bramus lutescens. The sequence continues at coordinate 1,245,559 of LOEQ01000004.1, forward strand.
CCTGCTTCCGTCAAAGACAGCACATGTAGAATGCAAACACTGCTTTTGGTGTACACAGCATTAGGTTTAGGTTCCGAATTTGCGGGTCTCTCTGAGTGAATGTGAGCCAGCTATATATTTCCTCACCTGGAAAAGGAGGACAACACACCTACCCATTTAGTAGTACATGCAAAGCGTTCATCTTGGCCCTGGTGGAGTGAGGCCCCTTGCACATTAGCTGTGGTCTTTGTTATCGCGGACGCTCCTATCCTCCTCACAGTCAGTCTGAAGCTGTCGTTGAACAGTTTAAACACATGAAGACCTTGGTTAAACCATAGAAGTCCTGATGCCCTGCTCCCAGAAAGCTGTTAGTTCTCTGTCTCTCTGTTTATCTGTCTCTCTGACTCTTGCTGTATGTCTCTCTGTGTTTTTTGTGTCTCACCACGTCTCTGATGTCTCTCTCTGTCTGATGTATCTCTGTGTCTCTCTGTTTCTGTATCTCTGATGTCTCGCTATGTATCTCTGCCTCTCTGTGTCTCTGTATCTTTCTATGTGTGTGTTGCTTTCTGTCTGTCTGTCTCTCCCTCCCTCCTCGAAATGCCTTTGTCAACCTGCAACTCAGAATAGGTGAGGCTTCTGAGGACGTGATCCTGCTCACTATTACTCTCCAAGTGACCCTCCTTGTGGACATTTGTGTTACTCCAGAGATACAGAAAGAGTTGCTCAACAGATGGGAGCCAGACCTTTGTAAATGAAAATTCTCCTTTTAAATTCCAAAGCTCTGTCCCAGGAAGGCTATGAGGCTGTGATCTACAAGGCGAGAGAGGAGGCCGAAGGTTGGGATCAAAGGCTCCTGGGCAGAAGGAAAAAAAAATGTAAGCATTCAGATACCCAGACAACATCTAGTTAATCCTGCCCTTTCCAAGTTCATGGTGGGGCTTTATGGGTCTCAGCATCTGAATACTTATGCCCCAGTTTCTCCTGAAGCCATGTTGGTGTGCATGGCAAACTTAATTCCTTTTACATGCTATATAATGTCAAGAGCAAGAACAAGGTAGTAGTAGTAGTAGTATTGGTTCTCTATTCTGTTTATTTTTTAACATTTTGGGGGGCACAGGACCTTGCTATGTAGCCCAGGTTGAATTGAAAGTGGTAATCCTCCGGCCTCAGACCCAAGTGTTGAGATGATGGTCATGACCCATCATTCCCAGTTCTGATTTTCTCCTCTGACCCCTAGCTGTGAGAAGTTAAGCAAATGAGAGTTGCAGTTGCTCAACTGGTAAAATAACTGGGTGAGTTAAGGGGTTTTCCTGACCACCTGAATTTCACTCCCTGGGACCCATGTAGTGGAAGGAGACAACAGACTCCAGAGAGCTGTCTTCTGACCTTCGTATATGTACCATGCAACATGCGTACCTGCACATACACAGATGAATAATAAGAGTGTAATTTTTAACAAAAAAGTTGCTGGTGCTCTCTAATGAGAAGATTTTGACTGATCAACACAGCCCACAAGCGGGTCACCCTATGCCTTCCTCAACAGCGAGTCTCTGAAAGATGTCCTGTTAGTGGCCCATGGCTCTTTTGTGCTCTCCTGGAGAAGGCTACAGATGCCACTGGCGAGGTTCCAAGGTTGGAGACGTGAAAAGGCCAGCATCCCTGGGAGACAGTAACTCTGAAGCCTTTGGACATCTTCTGCACGAAGTCCACTGCCAGCACATTCAAGAGCTGTCTCCACACGGAGAAATAACCTACCCTGTGTTCCATGGAAGGCCTTGGTGCCTGCCAATCCCTCCAGGGTTCACTGCTGGGAACGGCATGAGTGGCCTCTCTCATCCTGGCTACCTCACTGGCCAATAGAAGGCAGAGTTGGCCGAGGAAGCTTTGTGTGTCTTGTTCACTCTGCCGGGGTCAGGGAGGGCTTCACAGTTGACTCGGCGAAGGAGCAGGCTTGTTTATTTCCCCAGCCTTGAGGTCTGCCAAGCCCAGGACCAAACTGGGCAGTTCAGTGCCCTGGTCTCTCACTCCTCCACTAGGACCTGCAGAAATCAGTGGACAGCCCTTGCCAGCCAGGCCAGACTGAGTCTGCAGCAAACCGGCCTGTTTCCCCCTCAGCACAGGCTCTGTCCTCCCTGCCAGTTCTGCTAGCCAAGCCCGCCTAGTGACACTCCTGGGCCGGGTTTCTTTCTTTCTTCCTCAAGTCCAGAGCCCAGTTATTTACCCCAAGAAAACAGGGAAGTGACAAGGTAGCAGAATACACATGTTGTGAAAATATGCAGGCTGGGGCTGAAGGAAAGAAAACATTCTTCCATAAGTAGCAGCCTTGTTAATTCATTTTTTTCCCTCCAGATTAGAACCAGCCATTGCTTGTGCTCCTTCAAGTACCTTCTGTGGTTTCCTGACAGCTGCCTACAAGGGGCGAGATTTGGCTTGAAAAATGGGCCATCGGTCATGCTTTGGATGTGGTGGAGGAGGGGAGGGCAGAAACTGAAATTCCCAGATTGCTCAAATTCACTGCTCCCTCTCTAGATGGGACGAAGGAGGGAGAGGTGGAGGGGATTGTTTAAACGTCGAAGCATAGCCTGATTTTCCACAAGAAGCCACAGCTCAGTAATGAACAGTCTTTGGAACGAGCTTTTCAACTCCTCTTGAAGTTGGTTTCCGATCCCTGGCAGATCTGGGCTCTGTAGCCTTGAGTCACGGCCACGGGCTGATTCTCTGCAATTAAAAATAATATTGGCCCTGATAGAGAACTCTTGGGCACCCCCCTCCCCTCCACACCCTTTTCATTATGTGCCAAAAATCACTTTCCCAAACCTGTTTCAGAACAGCTGGCGCGTTGGAGGAGCAGGCCCAACCCTCACGGCCTAGAGAGGCCGCCGTTATTAATAGCATTTGCTCTGCCTGGTGTTTGGGGCAAGATGGGGCTGACCTGGGTCTATTTAGAAAGTTGGGCCCTAATCATTTGGGGGCCTGCTTTCCCTTCATGGGACTCTCTAAACCTCAAGTCCTACAGATAGTGACTGAGAAGCCTGCAGGGGGGCTGGCCAAGGCCAAATATCCTTCGCTGTAAATCTTTAGACCCCCTCATTTTCTCCTTGATCCATGTTTTCTCCGTCTTTCAGCCTGTGGGTATTGGCCCAAGGACTGACTGGCCAGGTTCCTTTCAGGGGAGGTCACACCACAGAGTCCTGGACAGCCCCTGTTAGCACTTTCTGGTAACAGAGCTTGCTGAAGCCTGGTGTTGCAACTCAGGCCTGAAAGCAAGCAGAGTGGGATGTAGCCCTCCTTCCTAAAGGCCTGAAGGGGCACAGGCTGGGGAAGCATCCCACCCGTCAGAGCCACTGAGCTTGTCAGCTTCCCACGGTCAGCGACGAGCAGCCTTAACCTCAGAATGGGTGGAAATCCTACTGTCTCCCCACATGGCTGACCACAACCACCACACAGTGCCTTTCCGAGATCCCAGCGTGGGGCTGGATTTCAGGCCTGGAATGGTCTTGATTGTCAGGTTGGGTTGCAGCTGAAGTGGAAAACCTTGGGAACAGGGCAGATTATGGGTCCAGGAATAAGGTCTCTCTTCCAGGTGTACGATTCCCAGGGAGAAGACAATGGTGGGCAGAAGCCAGGTCCAGTCAGAAACCATGTGTTCTTGGTTGAGGGGACTTCAGAACCTAAGTATGGGAGTCCAGCCATCCACCTTTGCTTGTGGGCTTCCCATGGACACTGGCTCCAACAGGGAGCGCACGGCCTCTGCCGCACTGGGCCAGACTCCAGTCTCTGGCCATAGGTGAGAGACTGTTTCCGGTGATTGTTTTCAGATATTTTATATCCAGTGTGTGAAAATATAATAGTGACAGGAAAAATACACACACGCACAAACACACCCCACAGAGGTGGTCCCATCCTTCGCTAGAAAGGTCAGAGGACCCTTTTCTCCTTTAAGTCCTTGATGTGGATCCAAGGGAAGCAGTTTCTTTGAAGTCAGCAAAGACCACAGCTGGGCCAGCTGTGAGGGTGTGGTCGGGGAGTCAGACAGGATGCTCTGTCTTATCAGGGACCAATCTAATTCCCTCCTGTAAGGACTGTGCTTCCTCTGGCAAAAGGTGACTTCAGAGCCATTTGTTCAGAAATCTGAGGAGGGCTCGCTGTAACCCAGGAGGGCAGTGATCCCATCCTGTCACAGGCAAGCCTTTCTGTTGAGTTTCTGCACAGCCCTTGAGCTTAAGTAAACCTCACTCTTGCAACTCCAGGCAACTATATTTTCTCGTTTGCTGATTTTGGTCATCTTTAAAATGTCTGTAATTTAACAAATAATGGCAAACAAAAAGACCTGGGCAGAGGGTGGGGTGAAGACTTAGAGAACAATGCCAATCAATTTTAAAAATCAGATATGGGGGGGCTGGAGAGATGGCTCAGTGGTCAAGAGCATTGCCTGCTCTTCCAAAG
>LOEQ01000004.1:1308808-1323863 GCA_001685075.1 Bramus lutescens
TCTGTAATGAGGTCTGGCACCCTCTTCTGGCCTGCAGGCACACATGGAAGGACAAAATAAATAAGGAAATCTTTAGAAAAATTAAATAAATAAAATAAAAAGATAGCCGCGTTTTTTAACTACCAATTTCAAGTGAGTTATTGCACCTGCTAATGTAATTTTCCACCGAAGCCTCCATCGTTGGGTGTTTTTTCCCCCTGTCTTGTTTGAAAGTAACCATGGTGTCCATTATCACCAAGAATCCATGGTATGGGTCCTGCTGCCCTTTGTAGAGAAAGAGGAGGACCTATGTGAGTAGATGGGGTCAGCTTTGGGTCACCACTGCCTGTAGATGCTCTCAAATTTAGAGGGGAGACATTAGACACGGACAGGATGGTCAGGCAGAGGACCCACTAGTCAGCCATATTTAATCACATTTAAATGACCACTCGCATTCTGGGTAGGAAATGGAAATAGGGAAAGTGTGTGTGCACTTGATACTTGATTTCTCCCAGCCATAGGGAGTCTTCGGTGAGTTGATAATGTAGTAAGTCTCCTGTTGAAGCAGAGGTGGGACCTTACAACCCAGACACACAGAAAAGAAACAAGAGAAAAAGAGAAAAGCAGAGAGAAGCTCCCAGGCCTTAGCAAGACCTTCCCAGACTACCCATGGAAGAGTGGTTTGCTGGCTCATCTCTGCTTCCTTTTTCTTCCAAGTGTTTCTGACTCGATGCTACTCTTTTGTTTGTGTTGACTGCTGCCCCCAGCTTTGTTCTTGTTGCCTCTCCAGTGCCCAGGAGAGTGCACTTTCTGGCTGAAGAATCATCGCTGCGGATGGTACCCTCATACCGAAAGGCCCTGTGATGGCAGATCAGCAAGATGTGGAGAGAAAAAGAAGCGGGGAAGCCAAGAGAGGGAGGCAGGGAGGCCGCAAGACATGGCTGACTGTGTGTGATCCCCCTGAAAAGGGATAGAGAGAAGAATTTGCAAAAGTGGAGGAATGTGGCTGCGGCACAAAAGCGGCGAGAATATTTCGTCAGCAACATTTGGATCCCATTGGTGACGAGAGACACGTGGGCCCAGCAAGAAGACAATTGTGGTAGTCAAGGCAGGATGTGACTAAGACATAAAGAAAGGTTTCATCAGTGGGGATGGAAAAGAACCAGGGCTGTGGGGCCAAGAGAGGGAGCAGGAAGGGTCGGCCTAGCATTCACACATGCGTCATCTTCTTGTGCATCCGTGTGTCTCACACACGCACACCTGCACACACAGGCCATCCACTGGGAACATGCATTCAAAGTCACATGTCACATTCTAGGCCAGTTGCAAGTCCCACAATCTGCTTAAAGCTTTTGACCTTTGTCTTGCTTGCTTCTGACCCTGGAGTGTAATAATGAGGAGTGAGGGGAACAGAAACTGGAGGAGGCAATACCTTCTCTGGTAACACAGGTCGGAGAGAAAATTCTGGCTGCTGGAGAGAGAAAAGGCCTCAGAGAAGTCACAAAGTCCTCTGGGACAGAAAGGAGAGAACAGACCGGTGAAGGAGGACCTGGGGATGGGAGAAAAACCCTTCTTTGAATTGGGCAGGGAGGGCAACTGTTAACTGACATCCTCACTACGTGAGGGGTCTATACTTGCGATACTCCTGTCTGCAGAAGGCAGATAAGTATATCACAAGGAGTGGGTGGGAACATGCTCGAGGATCCAGCTGAAACAGGACTTTATTTTTAAAGAGCCTAAAATTAATGTCCCTGCTAGCCTAAATATAACTGAACAGCCTTCTTCCCAGCCAGGCCAGGCTTCAGAACAAGCTCCAAGACCGTGCATCTGAAGAGAAAAATGCAAGAGAGAGAGAGACCAAGGGAGAGCCACAGATGGAAAAGGTCACACAGTCAGCCCTGTGGGTGTGCAGGGGAGGGAATGGATGAGCTGGTTGCAGACATGCTACATTCTCCCCGGCCTCACACTCAAGCAAGAAAGATTGACGACGGCTAGGCAGTGGAGGAGGGGAGCCAGCACCCACTTTATATCTAGAATATGCCTGGCATAGTAAGGGATATTTAAGGACCAGGCTAGCACTCAGACAACAGTCCAGCGGGAGGTGAGGAGAGCTGTGCAAGCATGGGTGGTATACGTAGGGCAACAACTGAGAGACCTGTGTGGCGTTCAAATGGAAGGCTTTCAAATGTGTGAGCAGAGAGGGACCACTCTGGGGGCTGGAAAGTCTGTCTTAGTAAAGGAAGAATTCAGATGGACCTTAAAGGACAATGGCAGAGGAGGAGAGAAAAATAACAGGAGTGAGCAGGATGCTTTGGTGGGGGCTCTAATTAGAATACACAGGACTGTAAGAATGTGAGCCTGAGGAGGAGGTAGGAGCATGGAGCCCCCAGGGCTCCATGTCTCTGTCTAAAGCATGTCTTTGAGTCTGTAGGTAAACAGAAGCCATGGGAGGGTTAGGGCAGGGGAAGGTGTCCACACAAGCAGATCGACTGAAGAAAGGTTAATTTGGCAATAAGGTGTAGGATAGAGCTTGCCAGGGGCATGGCAAAGACCAAGGACGCACAGGTGAGGGAGATGTCTGCATTAAGCCAGTGAGGCTAGCTAACATTGCAGACTCTCAAGCCTCAGAGACATGGCACAGCAGACATTTGTTGCTTGATCACTTAAAGAGACGGTGGAATGAAGCTAAGGTAATAGTTCGAGGATCCTGAGAGAAGGGGGCTCTTCCATCTTCAGTTTGAGAAGGTGGGGTCACCCAGGAACTGGCATGCATCTGGCACAGAATTCCTGGGTCTCCCAGGAAGGCTTCATGAGATAGGTGTTCCACTGGGAAGACTCACACGGCCTCAGCCATGTGCACTGAGGGCTGGGTTGATGAAGGCTTGGTCCTTAGCTGTTCTATACTATCCAGAGGATGATCTACAATACCCACACTTTAGGTTTTGAATGAGTGAATCTATTAAGAAAATAGCAAATGCTGGGCAGTGGTGGCTAGTGCCTTTAATCCCAGCACTTGGGAGGCAAAGGCAGGTGGAGCTCTGTAAGTTTGAAGCCAGCCTGATCTACAGATCGGGTTCCAGGACAACCAGGGCTACACAGTGAAATCCTGTCTCAAAAAACAACAATAACAACAAAAGAAAACCCCAAATAAAACATATATATGTCCATGATAGAGAGAGCCCCAGGTACAGCAGTGGCCATCAGGCAAGGCTTCCACATGAAAGAACGAACAACAAGAGATGGAGGTAAAACCATCAGTCACTCACAGCTTCCAATAGAAACTAACTGGGAAAGTTGAGGCAGTCAGCTAGGGTTCTCAATTGAGATTTCTCTCCATGGATGAACTTCCTCCCCCTCAACGCTGCAGGCATTTCTATATGGTGGAATAAACAATAGAAACTTCTGTGGGAAGTGATGCACCTTCTAGCTGCTTTCAAGGACACGGTGTGTCTAGTCTTGGCCTGTTCTGCTGTTCTCTTCCCTCGCTGTCACAGAGTTAGAAAGGGCAGCTCACCCCAAGACAAAGGCATTGGAGGACACTTAGAGACAAACATTCTTGGGTTTAAAATAGGATGAGGGACGATCTCACATCAGAACCAGATAGCAATTTACCAGTATAATGTACCAGTCCCTAGCATTTTTGGGAGATGGTAGAATGTTTAAGAGGTAGGGCTTAGGGCTGGCATGTAACTCTGTTGGCAGAATGCTTCTCTAGCATGCATAAAGTGCTGAGTTGGATCCCTCGCACAGCACAAAAGGTGTGGTGGCTCTTCCCTGTGAGTCCAGCACTCAGGAGGCTGAGACAGGAGGATCATGAGTTCAAGGCCAGCCTTGGCTGCATGAGACCCTGCTTCAAATAAGCCAGATAACCAAAAATACATCCTTGAAAAGGAGGATATGGGACCTTCTGCATCACTGTTGGTTTTTTCCTCCGTCTCCTCTGTTGCTTCTGACTCTTTCTCCTCCTAATTCTGTAAACACAAGAGAACCACGACTGCTTACACATACCTCCATTTCTGTGACCAGAATACTTCTTCAGAGCTCAGTCCTCTAAGCTCTTGTTCTATGGCAGAGATGAGCAGAGTGTGTGTCTAATGACACTGGCTATAGATAGCCCCAATGATGAGTATGTATAATCGTGCCTACTCTGTACATGTGTGTCCCACATGCCCGCCCTATGTTAAGGGGGTTGATTTCAAATCCTCTTGTTTATTGCTGTCATATGGAAAAGCAGTTGGTAATTCTGTAGTAACCTGTATCCTGCGACCTTGTAATCATTTGTGGGTTCCAGTGCTCTGTCAGTTCAATTGGATTTTCTCTATCATGTCATCTCCGACAAAACCCAGCTTATTTCTTCCTTCCCAATCTGCATGTGTTTTATTTCCTTTTCTTGTCTTATTACATTCACTACGATTTCTAGTACATGTTGAAAAGCAGTGAGCAGGGCCATCTTTACTTTGCTCTTTCTCTTGGTCAAACAGTTTTGAGTTTCTCATCAGTAAATAAATTGTTAGCTATATGGCTTTTTGTAGATATCTTTTCAAGTTGAAGAAATACCCTTGTGTTCCTAATTTACTGAATTGGGGAGGCATAGATTGTTTGCTGTTAACTGCTCAGTTGGTTAGTTGGTTGTTTGCTCTTGTATATCCCAGACTGACTTCAAACTTGCTACACAGTCAAGACTGACCTTGAATTTATGATCCCCCTGCTCCCACCTCCCAAGTGCTCAGATTACTGGAGTGCTCCACCGTGACTAGTTTTTGTGGGTGCTCTGGATGACTCCCCAGGCTTGTGGATAGTAGGCAAGCACTCTACTAATTAAGACACATCCCCAGCCCAAGAACTGGATTTTGTCAAATATCGTTTGTCGTCCGTTGATACGATCACATGATTTTTATTTTTTCCTAGCTTGTTGAAGTGATGGATTCCATTGATTAATTTTCAAATGGTGAACAGCTTTGCATTGCTGGGAGAACTTTTACTGGATTGTGATATATAATGAGTTTTATATATTGTTGGGTTTGGTTTGACAAAATTGCACTGAATATTTTAGAAACTATATTCTTGGGAAATAATGAGATTCCTCTTCCCATATCATTGTCTGGTTTTAGGTGACATTGGCATCATAAAATACCTTAGGAAATATTACTCCCCTTTCTACTCTATCTCCTGAAGATTACTGTAGAGAATTAATGTAATTTCTTCCCTAAATACTTGGTAAAATATATCAGTGGACCATTATGAACCTGTTTTGCCCTCTGTTTTAAAACATCATTAATAATTGATTTAATCTGCCAAATACTTATATGTCTATCCATTTGTATATTTCTTCCTGTATGAGTTTTGCCTGGTTATATCTTTCAGGAAATTGAACAGTTTCAACCCACAAAGTGTGGTAAGATGGATTTCCATTTTTGTTTAGTTCAGAGTACTTTTAAATTTCTCTCAGGATTTTTCTTTTGACTCTGGTCTTTTTTACGGTCTGCTGTTTAATACTCAAGTGTCTGAAGATTTCCCAGCTATTTTTTCACTGTTGACTTCTACTTCCATTTTGTGGTCTGAGACCACTGTGTGGCTCTCTCAACTGGTTGGAGCTCCTTTTATCTGTTAACAGCAAACCTGCCATCTCATCACTTTAGAGGCTTAGGAGGGAGGAAGACGGGTTCAAGGCTGACCTGAATCACGTAGCAGGACTCTGTCTCAGACACAGGAAAAGAAATGGCCGCAAAGATTTGTGCATAAATCTTTGCTGCATTTCAGGTTATTTTTGTGGGGAAGGAATGCATATTGTAGCTAAACTATTCAGCAAATATTTATGAAACATCTTCAGTGGATCAAGTGCATGCATAAGATATCTTCCAGCATTAAAATTCCTTTTTAATTTATAGGTTTGTTTTTTAATATGTGTATCATATGTGTGTGCAGGTGCCTGAAGAAGCTAGGAAAAGGTACTGGGCCCCCTGGAGCTAGAGTCATGGACAGTTGTGGCCTGCCAAACATGGGTGCTGGGAACTGAACTCTGGCCCTCTGCAAGAGCAGCAAGCACTCTTAATCACTGAGCTGTATCTAGAAACTCCCAGCATTAAAATTTTAAGGCAAGGGCTGCCAGATAAAACACAGAATGCCTAGCTAAACTTGAATTTCAGATAAACAATGAAAAATTTCTTATCGTAAGTATTCCCAAAGACATTGCCTGGAGTCAATTTAGCCCCCAAAAAAGAAAAAAAAATAAGAACAGTATGCATCGTGTGCATGCAATACAAGCTTAACTGGGAACCTTATCTTTTACTTACTAAATCTAACAACCACATCACAGGTACAGTTCCCAGAAGTGAGTCAAAGCTGATGACCATCTTCAAGGTTCTCAGCATCTATGGCCAAGAGCATTGTGTTCTGAAAAGTAGGGCAGATCTTCTCTGCTCAAACAGCAAATGAAAAGGCCCAAATTCCCACAAGAGTGGCAACTCTCAATTATTCCTTTTAAAAATAAACAAAGGGAACAGAAAGATGGCTCTGTGGGTGCAGGCAAGCCCCATGGCCTGAGTTTGATCCCTAGAACTCACTTGGTGGAAAGAGAGAGCAACTCCCACAACTTGGCCTCTGACCTCAGTGTACATGAACTACGGCGCGCGCGCACACACACACACACACACACACACACACAGAATTAAATAAATATAAAAATATTAATAAATAAAACTTTATTCCTTTCATGATAGGTAGGAAATGGCCATTCATAAAACTTGAACTATCACTAGTAGCCGTTTGCATTTCTGTTTGTGAATACTATGTTTCTATCCTTTGGTCATTGACCTTTTTGTTTTCTTTGTCAAACCCTATGAACTCTTGTGTGTGCATGTGTTTATGTGTTCATACAGATGTGTGCACATGTAAGTACAAGTGTGCATATACATATGTGTGCTTGTGTGTGCAACAGTCTGAGACTGACGTCAGGGGGCTTCCCCTCATGATCTCCACCTTAGCTCTTGAGACTGGGCCCTCTCACCAAAGCTGAATTCACCATGTTAGTTGGAATGGCTGGCCAGTGAGCTCCAGTGAGCTGCTTGTCTGTGTCCCCAGCACTGGCCTCGCAGATGCATGTCACATCACCTGTTTTTTTACACGAGTGTTGAGGATTTGAACCCATACCTCCATGACTGTGCAGCAAGTACTTTACTAACTAGGCCGTCTTCCTATCTCTGTATGAACTCATAGAGAATATTCATCTTGCATCTTTATTTCTCCAAGTTTTTTTATCTTGCCTTTTAATTTGGTTTACATTATTTTCCAAAGGAAAGCCATTTAAACATTTTATGCATTCAATCCCTATGTCTTTCATATTGTTGCCATTGTTTTTATTCTACAATGATTTTTTGTTTGTTTATTTGGTTGGTCTGGTTTTTCAAGATAGGGTTTCTCTTTGTAGCTTTGGAGCCTGTACTGGATTCACACTGTAGACCAGGCTGGCCTTAAACTCACAGCAATCTGCCTGCCTCTGCCTCCCAAGTACTGGGATTAAAGGCATGCACCACCACCACCCCAGTTTACAATGGTTTTCATATAGATTAACATGTCATTCACTTATATTTTCTTTGAGAATCTGTATAAGGTTTTTTAATTATTTATTTAATGTGTTTTGCATTTAACTCATTAAACCCTAAGAAGTTTCTCTGGAAATAATACACAATAAGATTCTAAATTCACCTTTCCCTTCAAATCTCTAAAGGGTCTCAACTTTGTTCAAATAAAATCCTTGCCGGGTGGTGGTATGACATGCCTTTAATCCCAGCACTCAGAAGGCAGATCTCTGAGTTCGAGGCCAGTCTGGTCTACAGAACGAGTTGAGTTCCAGGACAAACAGCTACACAGTGAAACCCTGGCACAAAATACATACATACAAACATACATACATACATACATACATACATACATACATACATACATACACCCTTTTCAGTGACACATGGTATGATATCTCTTTAATCTTATACATTAAAAAATAGTTCCAAGATGGCTATGATGACACATGCCTTTAATCCGTCGTGAACCCTCCGTCTCCGTCCGCCTAGAGTGTGAGTTTGAGGCCAGCCTTGTCAACACAATGAGTTCTAGGACAGCTAGACCTAGACTTGTCTCAAAAAACCAAAGAACAAAATTCATTTTTTTATTTATAACCTTATTTATAACATTTAGTCTCCTATAAAATGAGCCTACATTGGGATAACAGCAAAATACTCTACCTGAGGCTCCACTCTATCTCAGCATCGTCAAACTCTATGGAACAGCCGTGTTATTACTTCTCTTAGTCTTAAGGGATTCAGTCTCCTTGTGCTTCCCAGGCTGATCCCAAAAATTCTGGACCCGAGCAATCTTCCCGCCTCAGCTTTCTGAGTCTCACAATCATTTCTACTTGGCATAGAAAAACACAAATAAATGTTTTAATTTGAATACACACAACGCAAAATGCCCTCCGAGGTCAGAAAATAAATCAATGTGATTGAGTTCAAAAATGGCAAAAACCATCCAGAGGGAGAAAAGCAGGATGCCAACACATTGTTCAGCTTTGCCTAACCTTGCATAAGTTATGTGGTCTCTCTGGGACTCAGGTTCCTCATTTGCTAAAATGACAGGGTTGGGCTAGCTGACAGCCAAGCCCCTTCCTGTACTGACATTTATTGACAGGGATGCCCCTATGGGGAATATCAGGTTGTGGAAGAAGCAGACCTGTGTGTCAGTCAGCAGGCCGTTCTGGCACTGGGAAAACCAAGTAGAGCACAATCCTAGAATTCATGACCAGGAAACTGTGAACCGAAGTCAGTCTGGAGGTCTCTAGGGGCAACCCTGGCACCAGGCATCGCAATGGAGCACGAAGGCTCTGGTCCTTTAGACCAGAGAACAGCAGCATGCGGATCAAAACTTCAAGACGAGGTCCTTGGAGGGAAATGTTAAAGAAATAAGTCCATAGGCTATATGTGACATATTATGATGGCTTTAGCTTTGAATTCTGAGGGTTACAGCAACTGTTTCATAGAGAATATGGCAGCTTTGATGTACTCGAACTCAAGCTAGCTCATGAGCAGACGTGGGGTTCACAAGCAGTGGGGGGCTCAGCTCTTGCTCTCACAAGTGGTCCCTCACGAAACTTCTACTCTGCTCTCTATTCTCTGTGTCCCACTGCCAGTTGCCCCCATCATAAGGCCAGCCTCCAGACGGCCCCCACNCACGCCACCCTCTGCATGACTTCTCAGTGGCTGAGGCTGTGGCCAACTGGCACGTCCTTTCCATTTCAATTTTAGCTTCCCCAAAGTGGATTCGTTTACCCTAGCTTATTTTTCCTTGTCAAGCCACATCAGTCACTGGTGATCACCAACTAGTCAATGAATGGTCTCCTTTGGAGTGTTCTGACCCAATCAGGGCAAAGAAGAAGAGAGGGGAGACATGTGCCTGAGGTCATGACTGTGCAGGGCACAAGAATGGGTTGGGTCAATATGTGAGAGGACTAGCCATGATAGACACCTTCAGCAAAGAGGCCAGTGTCTTAACATGACACCATACAAGAACAAAATAAGTCTGACCCTGAACTTTTTATACAGAAACATGTTTTAAGAACTGCTCTCAGAAAACTGAAATTCTGTGAGATTCCTGCTTCTTTAAGGCATGCCAATGAAGCTGCCTCAAGCTGGGGCTCAATCTCAGGGCTTCTTAAAGCTACCTGTTTGTTTCTTAGCCTTGGAGAGTAAAGAGCAGTGGTTTTCAACCCGTGGATCTCAACCCCTTTGGGGGTCAAATGACAGCTATTCTGCCTATCAGATATTTACATTAAAATTCACAACAGTAGCAAAATTACAGTTATGGAGTAGCAACAAAAATTATTTTTATGATTGGAGGTCACCACAGCATGAGGAAGGATATTAAAGGTTGCAGCGTTAGGAAGCTGAGAACCACTGGTGTTGAGTATAGCCAATCCCTCTTACAAGTCTGATTTCTCTATCAAACATCCCCGGTCTTTGCTGAGGGGAGGTCGTCTGGCTGAGGACTGTATAAAGCACTGGTTCTGATCATTACTAACTGGACACCACCAGAAAACAGCCTAAACACCTCTGGGCCTCACTGCATTGGCTTGGCCTGTATTCACCTATCTTGAATATCCAGTTTCTATCTTTTCTTCTGAGCCAATTTACAACTCCGTACCTTTACATTGACATGACTAAGTTTAAGAGGAAAAAAAAAATCTGCAATGACTTCAAATTCAATGGTTTGATGGATATAGACTTCAAGTCAGAAGAAAGTTTCCTTGACCCAGAACACAGGTACCCACATGCCTCACTATCTAAAATTCGACCAGAGCCTAGAGATAAGTCAAGATCTGTCTAAGCATCCAAATGTATCCAGTCCATATTGGAGTGTTTAAAGAATCATAAAACCAACTCAACTGTGCCCCTGGAGGGCTGGCTGGTCTAAGACCCTTTAAGACTGACTGGTGTATCCTGTGGAACAGGGAAGACTGGGTTCCTTACTCATTATGTGCCAATACCTTTTTGGTCACATAGAAGTTTAACAAGTTTGTGTAGATGATTTCTCAATCCAGAACAGACTGAAAAAAATGTATTAGTTGAATAAGGATGGCCTTGCCAGGTTGTGGCAGGTGATACAACTTTTTCCTTGACTTCAAGGGAAAGATTCACTGCCCGGCTTACAAAAGAAGAAATAAGAAGATGGCTTTAAAAAAGAAATAAAGAGAGCACACACTGTTCTTCCAGGGGACCTAAATTCAGTTCCTAGCACCCATATTGGATTATCACAGCTGCCAGTAACTATGGCTTCAGGGGCTCTGATTCTTCTGGTTTCCATAGGTTCCTAAACTCTTGTGAACACGCTCATCACATAGATATACATATATATGTATATATACATAATTTAAAATAAAATGTTTTTGAAATATAAAAAAGACCCATGAATCCCAAAAAGAACATAAATACACATATCTGAAGGTCTGGGTGTGACTGGACTATCAATTATTAAAATGACCATAAGAAGAATTTTTAAGTATTAAATTAAAATAAAAATATTCCAGCTGGATATGATGGCACATACCTTTAGCCCCATCTGCTCAGGAGGTTAAGGCAGGAGGATCGATTGTTAGAGCTTTTGGGTCCACTATCAAACCTAGGCAACATAGTGAGACCCTGTCTCAAAACAAAACAGATCCCAGCATATTCTATACTAAAATCTATTATATAGATGACATTTTTAAAGACAAGATTTGATCCCAGATGATTGCGTTTTGAAAGCATGTTACTTACAAGGACAAACTAAGCTCACTGGAATGTTCTGCCACCTAAAGTGATGTGTGGTGGGCTAGATAACCGAGGTTTCACCAGGGCTCTGTGCAGACCCCTTAGGAAACCTCCTAAAGGACAGAAAGGCATCTAGTCAGCCAAGAAAACGCTGTGACTTTGACTTATATGCTATGTGGAATCAGCCAACGAACAGGGGCTTAAGAAGGTTTTACTGTATTTGGTTTGCAGGCTTGCTTGGCACCGTCACTTTAAAAGGCTGCCTGCCTTTGAACTAATCCTCTATTTATAATCCAGCTGGAGAAAGGCCTCTGCAATGTATACACATTCCTAGAATTTACAGAGTGCTGTTCACGTAAGCCCCACATCCAGAGCCCTGCCTGGCCCTCTCCCCCCAGAGAGCACCCCACAAACCTGGAAGCATCTGGGTGCTGTGGGAGACAAGCTGCCTGGCATGCCCAGGAATGCACCCCACATTCTTGGTGGGGAGCACAGAGCAAGTCTGAGGCCGAGGCATGAGCTGGATTAGGCTCAGTAAACACCATCCCTCACTCCTGACAGGCTGCCCTGCTCAGACAACCCTCTCCTAGAGGCCAGGGGCCAAAGCTTCATGTACAGCCTGCCCCCTGCAGCCATGCCTTTCTTATAACTCATTCCCTCCCCAAAACGACAACGCCAACTTCACATTTTCCTCTTTCCCCCTCACACAAATTATTGCAAGTCATGGCAGTCTAAATATAGCCCCCAGTCTGTTTTCCAGATGCTGGCTCATCGGCCAGCCTCGACATTTTCCTGATGTGGCTCCAGCTGCCTCTTTGCTCTGGCTTTCCTCTCTCCTCTGCCTCACCTTTTTATCCCTCCCTGATACCCTTCCCCCTGCCTCCCAGAACTGTTAGTCTTTCCTGCCTTTCCAGTTCAAAGGAAAGTTCTAGAATCAAAACCCAGAGCCTTACAGCCCCGTCCCCAGCTGTCTAATGGTGCAGGCAACAGGACAGGGAGATCATCCAGGGAAGAAGCAGGAGATAATCAACTTCCCCGATATGTGCTCAACCCCACACGTACTTCCTTGGTCCAGAAGCCAGTGGACCTCCTTCTCTATTTCTGCCTCTTGAGTCCTCAGTGCCAGAGTGATTGACAGCTCTCTCCATCTGACAGACGTTCCTGGATGACACTGGTTGGAGCAAACTTGAAACCATCACTTCCTTTGGGTTAAGTAACACCAATTCCTTTTGCCTTTCTTCATTAGAAGAGGTGTCCAGAGTTTAATCATTTTCATGACTCTCTCTGTACAGCTTCCAAGTCAGCCATATCCCAGGTAGGATGCAGAGCTGTGCCCTTGCTCCCTCTCAGCTAATGAGGGTTTGATTCCTACCGCCAAGAATGTGTGGGAGCAATTTCCCTGAAACTTTGTCAAAAGCCCCTACTTTAAAAAGAAGTGATGTGTATTCACACCCAGCATGAGGTATACATACTCTAATATATCTTTTTCTAACCTAAAAGCAATGCATTCACTTCATGGGCATATTTCATCCCATCCTTTTCAATGTGCTTGTTCTCAATAGTCAACTTAAGACCTAATTTGGTAATCTCAAAAAGAACCAGTCCCTACATTGAGAAAACATATAACTATCAAGTCAATCTGATCATTCACTTATTACACAAATACACACTGGACATCTCTTTAGGCCAAATATTGGAGATTAAAAGGTACCAACAGGAATCCAAGGGACCTATTCCAGGGCTAACACTCAGCATAATTTACACCTGGAGTCACAGACTTTCAGGAAATGCTGTCCCATCATTTTATAAGTTCAACAGCACCCCTGGCCTCTAGCTCCTGGGTGCCAATAATATAGACGCAAGCTGTATTTCCCAAAAGTATCTACACATATGGGCAAATGTCCCCTGAAGGCAAAAATCACCACAAGTTGAGAGCTACTAGCCTGGTGGAGTAAATAGCAGAGGCAGGGTGGTAGCTTTGGATGAACCAGGGTTAGTCTTGTATGAGTAGGACACTCACATGACCCTGAGGGCAAGAAACACTTTAAAGATGACAAATGTGAAGAACACAAGCATTTGGGCCAGTGGATGTGGAGTGGGGAATATGAAGGTATAATTCAGAAAATTATAGATAATTATATATAATTCAGAAAGAGGCCATATTGACTTGAGGTAGTAGTGAAGTGGTAGGAGACCATATGTGAGGGCTGGCTTGGGTACAGGAATCACAGAACTCAGGCCCAGTGGACGTGAAGGAGACAGAATAAAGCTGAGAATTACCCTGTGCCTCAGAATTGATGGAATCTCAGTGGGTAGCCTTCACACAAGGATCTTGTTCTAGAGTCTGGGTTGTGCCCACCTTACCTAGGAAGACCAGACTCTGAGGCTACTAGGGAGTATTTGTGTTCATCTTGCCTCCTGCTCACTTTATAATCAGGCTCATGGAATGCACCAGGTTGTCAGGACCCACCCACAAGGAATTTAGTTAGAGAATCAAGCTACTAACCTTGCCATTGCTGGCCCCCAACAGTCAGGTAGTTCTGAGCCTCAGTTTACACATTTGTGGTAGAAGAGAGGCCCTGCTCCCAACCTAGGAGGATGTGGTAGGAGTGAATATGGCTGTTTTGGTGGGTGGTTCAGACCCCCGTGGGGACTTGGCATGCAATGCCTGTAGTTGGCAAAGCTCATGAGTGGTTGTAATCAGGCCTGATGGAAAGGCCCCCTGACTCCACTGCGGCCTTGAGCGGCTGCCAACTCCACAACCAGGCCTGCTTCAAAACTTGCCTACAAGGTTTTTATTCCAGGATGTCTGCTTCCTGCTAATAGGCTTTCCAAAACCTTCTCAGACTCCAGCAAAGCCCCCTTGGCTGTGCATCCAACTGTCTTTCATGATCCCCAAGCTCAGTGGGAAGTTAGGAGACAAAGCTACTCTATTTGGCTGCAGGCAAGCCCTTAGCCCTCTTTTTCACTTCAACTTAGCTGGGAAGGCTGGGAGCGAGCCAGGGAAGAGGCTACACGGACAGAGGCTGGCCAGGTGGGCCAGTTGTGATTACCTTGGTCTTACTAGGAAACATTTGGGTGCTTGGGTGGGCAAGGTAGGTAGATGGCATCAGGAGGCAAATTGTGTGTGTATGTGTGTGTGTGTGTGAAGTTGATGGTGATCTCGCTCTCCAGGCAAGAACAGGCGCTTCATTGTTAGCAGCCTATCTCTTGGTTTCTCATTCACCCTGGGCCACTGCAGCCCGAGCAGGTTCACAGCTGCTCAGGGATACACTTTCCAACACATTTAGGACTTGGAACAGTCCCAGGTTTGAGGAACACATGGTGGTGGGGGAGGGAAGGGGGCTCAGATAGACGAGAAAGCGAGAAGAAAGCGCCTTCTTTCTTTCTTTAGGACCAGTCTCCATTTTCATCATCTGATAGCAGGAACAGCATGTGAGGGCAGCGAATGAATTGCAAACCTGTGCAGGTCGGGGAAGAGGGCAGGCAAGGGGGTGGGGGGAGATGGGCAGATCTCATCCCTCCTGACAAGGTCCCCACTCACTCACAGTTCTTTCTCTACTTACAGTCACCACTCAACCTCGGCCTGCCAGAAACACTCCAGCCCACACCAGAAATCACCCACAGAGTAGACTCCCAACAGTCAGGTCCAGGGTGCAGAGATGAACCTAGGTCCCATCCCACCAATGGTTTTGTTCCTTTCTGCTTCTGCTAGTTCCTTTGTGTCCCCCCAGGCTTCTGCTTGTTCTTCTCCTCTCTCTCTCTCTCTCTCTCTCTCT
>LOEQ01000004.1:1323921-1337122 GCA_001685075.1 Bramus lutescens
TCTCTCTCTCTCTTTCCTGAGGCAAGCCATTACCTCACTACCGGCAGGGGCCAAGTGGTACCACCACCTCTTACCTTCTACCCACATCCAACCACAACCATTTATCAATCAGCCAATGAATTTTCCCAAAAGCCAAATACAGTCCAGGTGCAACAGGGTCCCTGCCCTCCAGTTCGACAGAGAACCCAAAGGAATGGGCAAGCATCTTTAGCACCAAGAAGACTCCGGCCCAGCAAAACCAGATCTGAACACTCTACCTCCTGTGGCCTGCTCATCATGTTTCAGGCAGCTCCTGCTATGCTCACCATCTAGGTGAGCAACCTGGGCAGGTTTCTTTGTGTTCCCCCATTCATCTCAGCATGGCGATGTGGATGGCTGAAAGTGACCCACGTATCTGCCAGGATGGCTTCATGGTTTGAGCCAGACCCTGTGAACACCATCCCATCGCAAATCAGAAAGCCTGTATCATATTCTCACGTTCTTCTTTTCTCCCCTTTCTCCATGGGTGCCTAAGGATCGAGGACCATCCCCATGGGAGCCAGGATCAGAACAAGGAGGTTGATGCACCCAGGGAGTTGGCCACCCCTCCCCGCCCAGCCTGCCTGGGCAGCACCGCACAGAGCTGGCCTCTGTGTGGGGTTAGAGTCTCCTGGCTCCCACACAGGGCCCTTTTCTCCTGTGCTCTGGCACAAAGCTCGCTCACAATCACCCACTCAGAAAGCCGGGTGATTGAAAGGAGGCTGCGGGGCCGGCAGGGTGACCTTCGGGTCTGCCTGGGTGGGAGAGAGAGTTAGACCCCACGAAGACCCCCCAGGCCCTAAGAGGACCAGCTGGGCTTTGATTCTGCACAGACACAGCTAGGAAGAAGACTGGCCTGAGGTGCTGGCTCCCAGCCCCAGTGAATTACTTGCCCTTCTTTTCATTGCTCTAATTCATAAAACAGGATAAATAATTGCCCCCCACCCCCAATTTCTGGGGAAACTGAAGAAAGTGGCGGTGGCACTATAGGTGTTTGGCGGGTAGATGAATTTGCAGCTGAATAAAAGGGTTTAACCAGTGTGTTAAAACAAGCTCAAGTCTTCGGTACATTCTAATGGTACTTTCTGTGAAGATGGAATGTTCCATGCTGTGCTGCCCCCATGGGACAGCCTTGGGCTGCAGGTGCTACCAAGCAGTGAAATATAGTTAGTGAAACCAAAGAGAGAAAGCGAGAGAGAGAACTTTCACTTCATTTAGTTAGGTTTAAAGAGCCACACGTGGCTAGTGGCAATTGATGATGGAGCAGCACAAGCTTAGGGGAAAAGGGTCCCTCAGACTCTGAGGCCCCAACTGACTCAAGCTCAAATCCTGACTCTGCAGCATCTGCTTGTCACCCTGTGTGTGACTAGGATGCATGGCTTGATCTCTTGGGTCTCTGTGGATAATACTAAGAAAGCACAAAGGGCCTACAGGCAGCTGGCACGAAGCCCCTAGACTCCAGGTCCATCCCACCTCTGCTGCCTCCATCAGGCACATTCCCTGCAGAGTTGGCCTGAGGGCTGCTGATGCTCTGCTTTCCCTTGCCTTTCCTGCAAACAGGCTAAACTCAGGGGAAATCACCTCTCTCTGGTGCATGGACGATCTGATGGACAAGCCCAGAAGCTTGCAGGACAGGCTGTCAGGCGTGGTCCTTCTGTGCCCTACCAGATTCATCTTCTGTGAACAAATGTTCCTGAATCCAGTTGGTGATCATGACAGCCCCATGCCAGACAGTGATATGGCTAGAGGAAGTCCCCGCCCTGCTTCTCAGTGGCCAGCTGCCTTCTACCTGATCTATGGCTCCTGCGTCATCTCTTCTTCCTCCTCTACCTTTGTCACAGCTTATCTACCTCATGTCCCACCCTAGAGAGATTCATCTTGTTATCTTCCCAAAGGACAACTGCTTCCCCCACAGTCCCAGGACCTAATATCCTCCTAAGACCTGGTCCTGATCTTTCTGAGAAGTGCCAGAGACCATGACAGAGGAGAGAGGGTCTGGCCAAGTCAGCCGGAGGCTCCCTGAGCTACTAAGAACAGGCACATCCCCAACTTCGCACTCCAGGTGTTTCTGCGGTTCTCTTAGAGGTACGTGGTAGCTGCCTGAACTAAAAATCTAGGCCAAGGATGTCAGTCCCAGCCAGTACCCCCAGGACGGTCATTATGGTATATGGCATACAGCTTCATGTGGAGGACAAGGGCCTCCTTTTTGTGAATATGGCCAGACAGAAGAGTTGATGAGTTCCAGAAAAGCCAACAGATAAACCAGTGTCCACAGAGCCAAGAATGGGAAAGCTTGGTTTCCCCCATAGCTCCTTCACCTCCAGGTCACAGGTATCACCCACTGCTCAGCATTGTGACACAGTCCTTCTGCAAGAATGAGGGGACGAACTCAGCTCTGTCTCCAGAGGGTAAGTTCCTGGATCAGAAATCCACCTAGCGCTTCCATGCAAGCTTTGTCCCTCCTCCTCCAGGGCACCCCCATCCAACCATTGCCACCACCGCCACCCTTGTCACCACATACGCAGCACCGATTTTAACACTGAAACTGCCCTGTTTTTACAAGTTCTTCCTTATGAAACAGACACCATGCTCGTCATCCCTCAGGTGGAGAAGCTAAGGACCAGAGAAGTCATTAACTCTGGTAAAATTACGCAACTCTATAAAGAGAGGACGCAGTGCCTAGGCAGACACTCCCTGCGCTGTACAGCTAGCTGCTCAGGAGAAAGGCAAGAGAGAAGAAAGGAGCAAGGACTAGGGGGCTCCACTGCAAAATAGGCCATGGAACCCAGAGCAGTGAGGAGCAGTGGAGGACAAGGAAGGCAGGAAAATCCTCCACAGAACCATCTGGGGATGCATGGGATCTGCTTTCCTCCAGGACCAGCCAGCTCTAATGGGAAAACAGCCTCCTGCCAAGGAAGCCTGACTGGGCCACCTTCTGGTCTGTCTTCATTCAGATCTAATTTTCTCCTCTCTGTGGCCTGGGGCTGGGGGAAGGTTTGGTGAGGCTGGAGTCTTCATCTGGGCCCCTTGAAGCCAAGCAAAGAAAAATAGCCCTTTGCCAAGATCTTTCATCTCAGTCATTTATTCTCACAGATGTTTTCTGCAATATAAACAAGAAACAAGGAATGTCAGGGAGGAAAGGAGTGTGGGAGGGGGCAGGAGAAGGAGGAGTGAACTGAGAGCTTTGAAATCTGCTCCCTCGGAGGGCAGAAAACAGGACCTCAGCAGGGTCCCTCTTGCATCTCAGGATCACTGCAGTGGGCCAAACAGACTATCACTGCCCTGAAGAGAGAAGTTCTGGAAAAGTAGGCCAGGTGCCCCAAGCAACCTTGCCATGCCTGAGATCTACTGAGGCCTCTGAGCTAAACTGGAATAAGCCCTGCAGAGGAGGCCCACTTACCTAACTTTGGACTCCTAAAGCTGGGCAGGGCTCTGGGGGGATCTTGAAGAGCTGTCAGGAAGACTGGTAGGGGGCATGGCCCTCACAGTGGGCATTATTAATAAATAGGCTTTGGTTGTACCAGGGGAAAGAGAAGCCTGGGCTGGAGGAAGTTGGAAAAAGCATAACTTACAATGAGTCAGGAAACAAACCCAAGAAGTCAAAGGTCTCCAAATTCAATATTCCCCAAGATTCCTGCTCATTTCAGAAGCTTTTAAACTAGTGAACCTTGAACCTATGGGAGCTAGCTGGAGCCCAAAACAGTGAAGATAGGGGACCTGTGGGACCCGAAGAAGACAATCCCATCCTTAGGGGACAGGCATCATTTTCTTCTGGATTTCAAAGAAATCCCAGAAATTCATAGCTTCCCATAAAATCTCCTGGTTTTAACAATATTTGCAATCACTAAAACAAAAATACACTATGCTGGCCACATGAGGGGAGCCTGTGGGCAGCTTTAGTTTGTGAACCACAAATAGTTGCACAATGTTGTTGGCCAGTTGAGTAAATGCTAACTCGATGTTTACTCTTCCTGCTCCTGATGTCACAAAGGGATTTGTGACAAGGTTGAAAGCCTAAACAGCAAGCTTTTATTGGGCGTCTACTCGTCCCTCAAAATGGAGATAAGTATTCAGGTGGGTTCAGAGCAGAACCTCATCCCAGACCCCTAGTGTATGTCTGTATCTGTGGTTGGGAGACAGAGCAAGACAGGAGCCCACTATGATGGTGATCAGTTGTGTATCACAGAATGTCCAGAGGAGAGAGATACCCAGGCTTCTCTGAGGAGACTGTTTGAGACTGAAGCCTTGGGAATCAGACAAGGTGAGCCATTTGTTGCAGGTTAGGAATAGATTCTGAAACTTTGAATTCAGTGAGAATTCTGCAAGGCTTCTCATTGAACTTAGGACATTGGCAACTCCACAAAATCAAGACCTGGGACCTCAGGAAGGGAGATCCCTAACCTCCTTCCATTCAGACACTTCCACTGCCACTACATTGTATGGAATGTGTCCGATAGACACTCCTCTAGATTTTAGTATGTGGGTGGCACAAACATCGTTGGGGGTTATGGAGGCAGAGCATTCATTCAGGAAGAACTGCCCAGCAGGCCTGGTGTTCAGCAAACAGAAAGGAGGGCACATATTTCACACAAAAGCCCAAGTAGGTATCTGGTACCCAAGATTTCACACATATGACTATCACTTTGAGCTCATGAATGAGTGCCGATAAGGGCTTGGCCCCAGGATTCTCATGTATGAATCCACACATGGCAGCCATCATTACTCACACACCACAGCATGGGAAATAGATCCACACGAAGTTTCCCAGTTCAGAAGCCCCTCAGACTCTCCTAGGAGTCGATGATGCTTGATGCAAGGGGCCTGTTGGGGTTGCAGGTAAAAGTGACTAAGAAGAGCTTCACATCCAGGTTGGCCTATGCTCCAAGATCAGGATCCTCCTCTGTGCTGGGGAAATATGCATTTTCAAAGATTCCCGAAAGTCCCTTGAAGAAAAGTGCCCTGCTTTGAGTGCCAGATGACCCAAGTGTTGAAGACCAATTGCTGGGTGTAGTCCACTGCCCCCTCTCCACAGCTGATAAACACTCACGTGAGGGAGGTACAAAAAGCAAGCATTTCTCGTGCGTTTGATACTGCAGAGTCCACAGAGATCCTTTGAGCCACTGGCCCTCCTGCTCACGTGACGATACTGTTTCCTCTCTGACAGCTCTTGTGTCCAGTACCTCTCAGACAACCTGAGTCACGGCATGGCTTGCTGCTGTGCTGTCCACACAGAGGATGCTCCAGACAGCCGCCCTTTAACTGACACTCACTGCTCTCTCTGCTTTCTTTGTGTACTTCACAGACAGGCAAAGGCCGACCACATGACCACTTTCCAGATACCCAGGCCTCCCTCTTAGCCCCTCCTATTCATCACCTCTGCTTTCCTTCACAGGTTCTCCCTGCTACCCACTCTCAGCTTCCCGCAACTCATCCATGCTTCATCCCAAATGTCATCCAGTTTGTATTTCCTTCTCTTTTAAAAGTAAGGCGGGGGGGCTAGAGAGATGGCTCAGGAACATGCTTGCCTCACAAGCACAAGGACCAAAGTCCAGATCTGCAACAGCCACATAAAAAACTGGTGATATGTCTGTAACCCTAGCATGGTAAGGAAGAAACATGCAGATGCCTGGAGCTTGCTGAACAACCAGTTTAGTCCAGTTGTAGAGCTCTGGGTTCAGAGAGAAACCCTGTCTCAGAAAATAAGGTGGAAAGCGATTGAGGAAGACAGACATCAACATCTGGCCTCCACATGAACATACATGAACACACATGAACACATGCACACACTAGATAGCACAGATCAATAGAGTCCAGGAGAGAGAGGGGGAAAGACTTTATCTAGCTGTTCCTCAGTTAATGTCTCCTATGATTGTTCTTCCATGAATATCACCTAAGATCACACCAATTTCCTTGGTAGTCAACACAGTGGCTTACATCAATATTACTCTCCAAGAGACAGCATCCCGACCCTAAACATGGAAGTTCCATGTGTTTCAACCTCAGTGTTCCAGATGTGCATTTAATTCTATGGAATCCATTGTGTTTCCTTTGCCCTCCACTAGGCCACATTACAAGATCTCTGAGTATTCCGGTTCTGTTATCTAAGTTGTCGGCTACTCCCATGAGCAGCAAATAGGTCAGCCTAGCCCTTGACAATTCTTCCCAAGCTTAGGTGAAAGGTCACGGAGACAGGCTGTGAGAGAGCTCAGGGATACTGCTATCTAGACTGACACCATGTGTCTATCAATAGCCTCGTGGCCAGTCACACAGTACCTCCCCAGTCACTCTGTACCATCTTCCAGATTGCATTAGTCTCCTTTACTGCATGCAGTGATGCCCAGCGGAGGGGCTCCAGCCAGAATCTAACAAAGGGCACCTGGTAGGTTGTTTCTCTCCTTGGCGAATCTGTGCTGATTTCTAACAATCAGCATTTTCTCTTGTCTTCAGAAGCCATCTCTTTGCCTCTTCTGGAATTGCCTCTGAGCCCCAAAGCAAACACCTTTATGTGGTAGACTCGCTCGTGTGTTATCTGAGCATGTCTGTTTGCCTTTACTTCCCCTCTCCGGCTTCTCACCATGGCTATGCACCCCAGGAGATGGATGTGGTGGACACAGAACTCCTGCCTTCTGGCTTCGGTTGTGTTCATCCACAAGATGCCAACAAGAGACATGGGTGAAGCAAAGTCAGACAATTCGTCCCCTTGTTTCCACTCTATTTCCTTGTCTGTGTGTCTTGGCTGCCCCTGCATCTAATGTCACTCTCTGGAGAGGCACTCTCTTCCAGCTCCTTTCTCTCGTGCTTCTCTGCCTTGCCCCCAGGCTCCCCACCCTTGCCAGCCCTGGAGGACTTCATCTTGCCTCATTAGTGTCCATTACCTTGCCCACAACTTGTGAGTGGCCCCATCCTAAGTTCTCAGTCACCCTGTTGGAGTGTACCATCTCCCTCCTGCCAGGATGAGGACCAATTTGCTCATAGTTTGAGTCACACTTTCTAAACATAAGCTCAACAAGGCCCAGGGATAGAAGGAGCTGTGTAGGTGCTGATGAGAACATAGTAGGGCTGAGGTGCAGAGGATCTGTGGTCTCAACGAACAAAGTTGAAGAAATTGCTACCACTGTCTAGCTACAGCTATTTAAGTTTCCTAAACTTCTCATTTTTCTTCTATAAAATAAGAACAATAATCCTTCCTTACAAGTCCTTTATCAGGAACTGATAAGATTATATTTGTGAAGAATGAATTGGCACATGTTTTATTTTGATTTGGTAAGACTTGGTACATATAAGATAGCATAGATTCTTATTAGGAGAAAAATCTAACCATGCTTTGGTGCTAGATCACACTAGCAGTAAGCCACAAGGTTTGGCTATTTATGGCTACTAGGGAATTTGGACAGCATGTAATCTCCCCACACACTGTAGCAGAATGGCAAAGACAAGCATTTTTAAGTTATTTATAATCAGGTTTATGATTTAGTTTCAATAGAAATTCCTTTTCTATAATACAACAGTTGTGCTGGGTTTAAAGCCCCCCTCCCCCATGCTGGCACCACTTTCATGACCTATGATTCTTAGTCGCTGAAGCTAAAGAAACCGAACTCCCTTCAGTTGCCCTTACAGAGTGTCTCCTACCCCATCCTCCCTCCAAGGGATGTTCTTCACAAAATAAGATTTAGAATGTTAAGAGAGTCTCTTAACTTGGTCCAAAAGCTAAATCTGAAAGAGGTCAAAGACTCTCCAGCCAGTCACATTTCACCCAACTATTTTTAACCAGCGTATGGCAAAGAAAACAAGATTCCCCAAAGAGTCAGGCCCTGCGAAAGCTGAACAGTCTGCCAATCTGGAGAAATACAGCCGTTTCTTGTGGAAGAAAGATCGGGGTTCTCCCTTCAGTGTTCCAGGGTGTTTGCTGCCAATGAATCCTCCACCCGCTCCACCTGGCTTGCTCCTGATCCCGTAGGTGGGTCTGCTTGCTTGTTACTCCAGCAGCCACCTCTACTTTGGAGACTATACTAGTGATCTGCGGTGTGTCCACTTATCCCCCTGGACCATCTGTCTCCTGTGGCAGAAGTTGGGTAGACTCCTGGAAACGCATGATGAAGAATCCTGATTCTCGGCACGAACAGACTCTGTGCCCAGCCTCTTTCCCAGTGCTCCCACACAGTGTCTCCTAAGAGCCCAAGCCCAGCCGTGCTCCTTCTGTGCTTTCTGTCCCTTCTGACTCCCACTTACATCACTGCACCAAGGATAAGCATCTTTCTGTCCAGCCGTATCTGCCCTTCCACAGGCTCCTATGTGACCCTCAACTCCCTGACCTCTGTTGCCTGAATCCCTTGAGTTACAGAACCAGAGATGTTTCCATGACTTTTAAGGCTCTTTTGGCAATATAGCAAAGAGAAGAGACTGAGGGGCCAAGCACAGAGTTTTGAGGCCTGACCCCAGATCTCTGCTGAAGGCAATGCCATGGGAAGGTGACCTCCCATTAGGCTGGAGTTGTCCTCGGCACTGGGCTTCTCTGTTGCTCTACTCCACGGACAGAACACTGAGGGAGGCAGAAACTGAGCTTTAGATGAAACGATGAGGCTAGAACTTCATTCCATGATTGAGAGCCTATCCCAGGCTTTCCAAAACTGTTCTAAGAATGATTCCCGGATCAGATCCTTGCTGGTTACATGTATAAAATGGAAACATAAGCTTTATTACAAATACCCTGCCTCCCCAGTTTCAGTGTCAAAAGTCAAGTTCTAAGTGGAAGATCAAGATAATGGGTCAGGACACTGGGAGAGGATTGTAAAGAAAGACTTGACAGCAGAATCTTGTCTCCTAGCATGTGCGGAGAGCATCCTGGGCAGTCAGAAAAGGGAGCCGCTCCCGAGGTGTATTTCTGTTAGTAAATAGATCATAAATACTAAGGCTTTTCTAGTTACCACTTTAGTTATTCAGCACTCATCCACCCTCTCCTGGTACCTAGCTGCCACTTCTTCTTGGGAGTCCCACACTCTCCATTATTCTCAGCCCAACAGTTCTCTACAGCAACTTCACGTACAACCCCGTACACGTATGACCCAGGTTTACATCAGTCTGGGTGTTATATTCTCTTGGGTGTAGTGATTGGTTGGGCAGTGGATATCAATAAGTGGAGCCAATAAGGTATCTTGAGTTTTTCACCCAGGACTCTTGGAGAGGAAACTATTTCCCTTCAACTTAAATTCTGAGAGATAGAAAGTTTAGGGCTGTCTTCTCTTTACTCTCCCACAAAATCTGGGTTTAAAGCCAGCAGCATGGAAAGTGACCAAGTTCTATAACATTTTTTTTTCAGCTCTGAATCCAGTGTGTCTGATGCTAACTCCAATTCTAGATCTTTCCATTGTATGGGTTTCTCTTTTTCTAAAGGAATTTAAGATTTTTTTCTCAGTCCTTAGTAACTGAAGAACCTTCATTTGCAGTAGCCGTTTAAAGGTATATTGCTAGCTAAGTAGAACTAAGGAGACTGGCCAGCACTAGCCTATACCGCGCAGTCTCAGGTGCTCGCACACAGACATGATCACGCACCTTAATGCCAAAGAGTAGCCCCCAAAAGATCCCCAGACAGGAAATGGGGGAACTCCAAATAGGAAGTTCCACTAGCCCATATCACCTTTTTAGAACTGCCTTTGTTGAAAGATGAGACTGTCTTCCTGAGTTTCATCTCGGCAACACTGCACGTTGTGTGCCTAGGAAAGTTGCTGCTGGGGCGAACCGTCAGTTCCCATCACAGCTGTGCCATTAGCTGCAATCGACTCCATTTCCCTGTCAGTTAAATTCCCACTATCCCAAAATGACTTCCACTGACGTAATCTAATTTCTTTCCGGTGTGTTCATCTAAGTTCTCCAGAGAATAGAGCCAACCGTATCTCATAAAACAAAATAAAACCAAATCAAAAAGAAATTTTTTTTTTTTTAAGAAGGATTCCTCTGTGTAACAGCCTTGGTTATCCTAGAACTTGATCTGTAGACCAGGCTGGCTTTGAACTCATAGAGATCTGCCTGCCTCTGCCTCCCAAGGCATATGCCGCCACCACCCAGCCTGTTTTATTTTGATTTGGTGTTTCCAACATTATTTTTAAAGTTTTTGTTACTACAAGAAATAATGGATTTTGCTGTGACATTTTCATATACATGTGTAATTAGAGTTTGCTCACATTCACACATATGCACACGCATGGGGGGGAGAGAGAGAGAGAGAGAGAGAGAGAGAGAGAGAGAGAATATAGACTCCAATTCTATTTTATCCATTTTCTAGCAAATGACATTTCATTTTTCTTTTGAGCCAAAACTCCACTGTGTGTGTATACCACACATCCTTTATCCATTCATCTGTTTGTTTGGTTTGAGACTGAGTCTCATTATGCAATTCAGGCTAGGCTCAATTCACTAAATATCCCAGGCTGGCCTCCAACTACCCTCCTGCCTTAGCCTCCTGAGTACATGATTAATGGCCTATGCCAGGATGCCCAACCTGGATCTCTATGTTTCTTTCCCTATTTTTGCATAAACAAGCATTGTCAGAGGCTGTGATCTCGTACCATCAGCCACCAGCTATGAAACCTGAAGACTATCATCAGGAGAGTGAGGATATCTACCCCCTTGCCCCACTATGAACAGAGTGGCTGTGTGAACCGGCAGAACCTGAGATGTGAGCTCTTCAAGAAACCTGAAAGACAGCAAGAATTTGGGGCCCTCCATGGTGCTGATTGCTTCTTTTTTTTTTAGTTGAAATTGAAAAGATGTCCTTACTGGAGTGGGGGTGGGGGGTGTCTATAAACAGAATCTTAACTGTTGAGAATGAGCCCATCTTAAAACTCTTTCCCGCAGAGCCCACCGGGCCCGCTATGCATGACCTGTGACCACGGGTGAGATGGCTTGGTATTTTCATACTCATGGAAACGGTGGCCTGCTTGATCCCAGATTAAGCTGATTTCTCTATTTTTAATCTCTCCGGAAATAAGCAAAGAAGAGACGGCTAATTGCAAACAGACTGAACTTTACATAGGAAGTATGTAGGTCCCCCGAGGCACCTAGAAATTCTCTGAAACCCAACTGCCCCACTTGCCTCCCCCACACCCCTCCCCAGAGAATCAGGCCTCACCTAGGATGCCTAAGGCTGCAAGATGGTTTACAGTGGGGAGTCCAACCTTGTCCTTACACCGGCCAAACCAGCCCAGCCAGCTAGCCCACTGTGCCTGAGGGCAGGGGTTCTGGGTGAGGAAAGAAAGGCATTTGCCCACAGTCTGCTTGTACCAGGGCATTGAGAAGGCTCTTCTCTCACCCCCATTGTTTTGGGGATTTTCTGTCTTTTCTCTCTTCTGGTGCTTATCAAATTCCAGACACGAAAGGATTTCAAACAGCATCATGCCCAACACACACACACACGCACACACACACACACACACACACACACATACTACCCCCACAGCATTCCCCTCAGAATCCCACTGCACACAGTTCTAGGACCTGGAGCCAAGTGGGGCCCAGTAAAAGCTTTAAAACCATTCACATGGCCCTTCCATAAGAGCTCCATAGTTAAAGTTCCAGCCAAAATCCTAGGCCTTACTGGCAGCCATGCTACTGGGTCACTGTGGGAGGTACGACGAGGCCCTGTGGCCTGCTGTGCCTCAGTTTCCCTGCCTGTCAGTTTGGACAACCATGACGACAGCTAATTCTGAACTGTCTGCCTGCTGGTGGGATCAGGCCCTGGGGGTGGTGGTGGGGGGCTCGGATTTATGGCATGGAAGTCTAGGAATGAGCCAAAGTGGAGAGACCAAATTAGGTTGGGTGCCCAGATCCCAGAAAGGCAGCCAGGGAAAATTAGACACGCTGCCGAGAGAAGCATCCTGATGGCTTCCCTGAAGGCTCCTGCTCAGACACAGCCACTGTGTTGTTATAACCCACAGCCTGGGCCAACCCTTCGTAGTAATGGGAAGTTTGGGATTGAAGTCGTTCATGTGCCCGGCTGTTACCGAGGTCACCCTGGGAGCTGGGGCTCTTCCAAAGGAAATCAGCATGGGGCTGCTGGGCTTGGCGGAATGGCTGGACAGATGGACAGTCTCTGAGTGAGAAAGCCATGGTTGTGAGGCAGGGAGCTGTAGCAAGCCCCCTACCGCAGCTGTGTTGGTGGGAGTAAGCCTTTCCTTATGCAGTATCTGCCACAAAGCCTTTCCTGCCTTGTGTTTGCCTCTTGGTCCCATGAATCCATGTTCACAGCAGTAAACCAAGAGCACAGGCGTAGAAAGGACCCAAGATCTGCTACAGTAGTTCCCCATCCCCACGCCCCAGACCGCAAGCCTCCAGTCACACATAATCACCAACAATGGCTTTTCTTCTTACCCATTACACCCTGTTTCATCAGTGCCCATCTTTGCCCTCTGACCATTTGCTCCTTTTAATCTGTCTTTTATGCAAAAAACAAGAATGAAGTTCCATTATACCCTTGTCTTCCATTGGAGCACCTCAGACAATTACAGGAAAACTGGGTTCACACTGACTAGCAAGCCAGTGTAGGCAGCATTTGTGGATAAGGGACTAGTGGATACCCTTGGACTGATCTTTTTTTCTTCCCTACCACTGCCAGCTCTCAGTCACTCACTCATCTCCTGCTCATCTCTTTTGGAAACACTACCAGCCAAGGCCAGCCAAGCCAAACAGGTGTCAGTGTGCCCTCAGACTCTCCAAGGATGAGGGTCTCTTCTGTGGCTACCAGATTGCACCCCGATGCCGGCCAGCTCCTGGCGTCTGCTACTGGCCCTCCCAAGATGGCAGTCTGTGGGGACATAGTTCAGACACTTGAACCAGCCTTTTCCAAGTCTAGTTCCATTGGCAAAATGAAACTCCCTGCCAGGAGAGAGCCAGCCTGTCTTGTTCATGAGACACCCATGATACCTGACAATTCACCCATGTTGAGATGACCAGGACACTTGAGGACATCCAAACTCGGTGTGAGTGTGAGGAGGGGAGCCAAAGAAAGATGCCCGAGGCAAATGTCAGGTTTTTGACAAGCCAGAGCTTGCAACACAATCTTATTCTAGAAAACAGCACTTAGCTGCATCGTGGGAGTCTTAATTTTCTTTATCATTTTAAGTTTCTATATGCAATTTCCTCCTCCCCCTTCTTCTTCTTCTTCTTCTTCTTCTTCTTCTTCTTCTTCTTC
>LOEQ01000004.1:1361576-1379513 GCA_001685075.1 Bramus lutescens
TAGATAGATAGATAGATAGATAGATAGATAGATAGATAGATAGATAAAATTTAAGAAGAAAAAAGAATGCATACTGTTCTTGCAGAGGACCCAAATCAGCTCCCAGGACCCACGTCAGGTAGCTCACTACCACCTGTAACTACAGCTCCAGAGGCATCCAGTGCCTTCTGCTGGCTCTGCAGGCCCCCAAATGCACATGGACACATAAACACATAATTAAAAATAAAATAAATCTTAAGTAAACAAGTAAACTCTTGTTCTAAAGGTCTTAACAAGTTAATTCATGCAGTCTGTGCCCATACAAGGGCCTTCAATGCTTCTTGTCAGTCAAACTCTCCCCAACCCAGACTCCTAAACAATTTCTCAGGAATTCCTGTCCAGCTAGAGTTTTGTCTTTTCCTGAATGCCATTTCAGTGGAGTTGTGTGGTATTTATTCACCTGGCTGTGTTTGCTTTTCCTAATGCACCAATTGTCTGCTTTATTCTACATATCAGGTATGCATTTCATTCGTGGGCTCTGTTCCATACAAGGGCATTGCGTTTTGTTCACTCAGTAACTGGAGGCCCTGAGTTATATCCTGTTTTGGACCAGTATGGTGAAAGCCATTATAAGCATTCGTTTACATGTTTAATGGCGGCCTAAGTTTTTGCTCCCCATGGTAAATACCAAAATGGTATTTCTAAATCGTATGATAACTATGCATTTATTTTTACATTAAACTGCCCAGCCATTTTCCAAAGTGAGGGCACTATTTTGAACTCCCATGAACAATGTACAAGAATTCAAGTTGTTTTATATATTCTCCAGCTCCTGATATATCATGATTTCTTTTATTTTTGTAAACATTGTTTATGGGGGTGGGGTCATGTGTGCCACAGCATATGTGTGAAGATGAAAGAACAAGTGGCAGTTGATTTTTCTACTCCGATCACTGAGTTCCAGAGATCAAACTCACTGGTCAGCCCTGGAGACAAGGGCCTCTATCTGCTGAGCCATCTCACCACCCCCCCAGTGTATGTGTGCGTGTGTGTGTGCGTGCGTGCATGTGTTGTTTTGTTTTTAATGTTTTTTCTTTCTTCTAGCCACTCCAAAAGATATGCAGATTAATGATATTGAATATCTTTTCCAGTATTTATTTCTTCTTTGGTGGAGGGTTATATTCAAATATCTAATAATTAGAAAATTCTTACAGAGCTTTGAGGACTTTGTTTTATATGCATGTCCTCTGTCAAAACAGAATTTTGCAAACATTTTCTCTCAGTCGGTGGCTTGTCTTTTATCTTTTTAAATGCAGATTCTAAATTATAATGAAGTCAAATTTATCAAACTTATGGATTATGTTTTCAGTGCAATATCTAAGAATTCTTGCCTCACCAAAACCACAAAGATCATCTCCTGTGTTCTTCATTTATATTTTCAGAGGTCTTTCTCTTTTTTTTCCTTTTATACTTTCTCTGTGTTTTTGTCTTCTTATATTGTAAAGTTATCATTTTGATCTATTTTTCGTTTGAACTGCAGGCCAATGTTAATATTGTTACTGTCTTCCTCCTGCTCCTCCTCCCTCTTCTGCTCCTCCTTCCCCTCCTCCTCCTGGTCCTACCACTCCTCCCTGCCTCCTTCCTCTGCCTGGTCCTCCTGCTCTTCCTTCTCCTCCCTTTCTCCCCTCTTCCTCTTTCTCCCTCATCCCCCTACTTCCCCCTTCTCTTTCCTTTTCTCTTTACCTCCGTTTTTTTCATTTCATTTTCACATAGAGATATCCAAATTTTCCAGCGCAGCTTTTTAAAGTTCTTTCTTCGCTAAACTCTCTTTTCACTTCGTCAAAGCTCAACTGAGGAGGCTGGAGAATGACTCAGTTGGTGAGGTGCCTGCCACAAAAGCCTAGGTACCTGAATTCAAGCTCCAGCACCATGGTACGGTGACAGCCTGGTACAGTGACTCCCCAGTGCTGGAGATTTGGCGATAAGAGGACCTCTGGGGCTTGCTAGCCAGACAGTAGAGTCAATAAAGTAGAGAGACTGAAGATGCCCAGCAGCAACCTCCAGTCTACTCACGCACACGCGCACACACATATAAACATACACACAGAGACACAGACCTCCCTTGACCTTGCATGTGTAGATGTATTTCACACTCACCTTCTGTTCTAATGTCAGATTTCTCTACTCATCATTTTTCCTGTCTTGATTACCCAAGCTTTCCAGCAACTCCTGAAATCCAATGGTTCAAAGCTTCCTATTGGCATTAATTTAAAGGCCTTGCCTCCTCTCCTGTGGACTTTTGGGCCAGGGGAAGAGAATGAAAGTTTAAGGGTCCCCTAAAACCTTGAAGCCCCTTGTGATGTATAGCTCACCTTCCCAGAATACCAGCATGCTTACAGTGCTCAGCTTTCACCTGACATCCCCTGGAAGTCTCTGCCTCCCAGGGCCTCCTCAGAAGTCCCCTTACACAAATAGTGGCCATACAGTAAGCCAGGCTACCCAACCTTCAATTCAGAGAGCAGGAACCCACCACTACGGTGACAAGTAGGACTCTGATTTCCATTCATTGGGCCCTAATTCCATGTCTTGGAAGC
This sequence comes from Bramus lutescens, assembly GCA_001685075.1. Classification (NCBI taxonomy): domain Eukaryota; kingdom Metazoa; phylum Chordata; class Mammalia; order Rodentia; family Cricetidae; genus Bramus; species Bramus lutescens. The sequence goes on from LOEQ01000004.1 coordinate 1,364,150, forward strand.
AGGAATAATCAAATGTGTCTTCTTCGGGTTGAACAGGTATTAAACAGGCTCATACAGGAATAAAAATCTACTTGCATTTCAATATATAGTACACACAGAATAATATTCAATACAATTGTGTCGCTATCGGTATTTGGTAATTGAGATACCTGTGGTGTACGTGGAGAAACCTTGTGACCCGAGGCTGCTTTCCCTCAAGTTGCTGCTGCGCTCAGTAGGAGTCAAGGACACCTGAGACCAAGGCCGTGGTCCTGATTGCACAATTGCTGCTTCTGAGAGCCTGGTGATAGGGAACAGGGGATCTAGCAAATAACAGCACCAGACACAAGCAACTTCTGCCTCTGTGTCCCTGAGAGCCATCCAGGGCCCAATGCAGGCCGCTCGCTGATGAGATCTGAACTCAGGTACATACTTGCTTACCCCAGGATCCTTAGCAACTATCAAGGATATTTCAAGGCCAGAGCAACCAGACACTTATGTAGTGATAGGGGAGCGGGCCTGCTTTTCATCCCGCCCGGCTCCCGCACGGCTNCTTTATTAACCAATGAAAGTAACACATAGACAGATGACCCTCCTACACCACACTTACCTGTGGAGACAAAGTTCATTTACAAGGGGGCTGTGCAAAGTCCTCAGTCCCCAGGAGAAAGAAGTCCAGAGATGACCAAGAATGCCACTGGTTTGACCTGGAGTTGAGAGAAGGACTTTTGAAATGTCACATTCATTGAGATGTGGAAGGAAGCCCGGGGGGAGCATCGTGAAGGGAGAGGGGCCGTCCAGCCAAGTGCCCTCCACTAGGGAGCTACTTCACTTTCCTCAGGCTCCTCAGATCTCCTAAGAGGATCATGCCAGCCCTCAGAAGGTGGCTGAGCTTCAAGGAGTAAATGGGAGAACTAGGAAAGAAGCCTGCACCGTCAGCCCCTGCCCAAATCCAGACAGTAGGGAAGAATGTGATATAATCTCCTTGCCCTCTGGCTCCCAGCTTCCTGGTTCCTTGAACTCCCTCAGGTGGAACTGAGTTGAGGGCCAGGCCATGTTGGGCTGGGCACATCTCCAAGGGGACTTGGAGAAGAAGGTGGCTCTGGCTTCACCAGTGCTTGGGGAGGAGGCAGGCATTCTTGCGAATCCATTCATCAGCTCAGCTATTTCCTGCCCTGCTTCAGCATGGAGTGTTCCACCTGCTCCTACTTAACAATTTCCTGTTTACAGGCCTCCTGTGCCCCTGAGCTTCATGACAGCAGACAGCAGCCCATCAAGAGCTCCAACATAAATGAGCCAGACCTACTGGAAGCTTCGGGGTGGGCACAATACTATCTTGTAGAGTTCCCATTTTTCCTTTTAGGACGCTTAACTTACCTCAAGGGTGCAACACTTTGGCAGGTCACCCCAACCTAAGACACAGGGATAGAAGCATCGTAGGTGACTGTTAAGTCACCTCTTCATGAGAACAGGTTCTTGTAATACCGGCTCTCCTAGAGGCTCCGCCCCAACTCTACCTGCCCAGGTAAAGCTTCGGCCTAGCCTCGCCCCCCAGAACCAGGACCATTCAGGCAGGCACAGGAACTACTGAGTTACAGTTCTCTCAAATGTTCCTCTACGGCAGACAGTAGCTTCCTGTGTGAGCAGTGCCTGGGAGTTTTCCAACAACAGCTATGGGGTGAAAGTCTTGGTTCCGGTCTCAGCAGTACCTATTTCTACCCCCATGACTTAGACAAATTACAACAGTATCTAAGTCTGGTGTTTTGTTTTGTTGTTTGTTTTGTTTTCAGGAAATAGACTATCTGGTAAGGTCAAATGACAGAGAGTGTATAATGTAATGTGACAGCTCCCGGTTCAAAATAAGTGGCCTATGCTATTATTCTATAACTATGTAAAACAAAGGCTTCATTATAATGTTTTATTATATGAAACATTTTAAAATAAAGATCACACATTCCTTGCTTCCCTGTCCCTCTGGAACCGTGAGTTGACCTGGTAAAATAACAGAAGGTAGAAGTGTTTTTCCAATAGCTGATATCCAGTCGTCACCTTCTCACCCCTGCCCGCCCCCGCTGGGGACTTAGGTCAGAACAGGAAGGGGGAGTGAGGAATAATGTCAATGCAGAGCATTCTGGTTCCACACGAGGAAAGGCTGCAGATGTGCCCAGAAATCAATGCATGCCCTATGCTTCTGGTAGGCCACTTGAGTCCACCTCTCCAGCATAGAGTGTTACATCCTACCCGGCCCCAGCAGATCATCTCTGAAGCAGGGATTCTCAACCTCAGGACTTGATACTTTGGGCTGGAAACTTTCTATTGTGTCGCTGTCCTGTGCGCACAGAGCCAACAATAGGTGACATGGCACTTCTTCCCCCGACAGGTATGATCAAGAGACCTTTACCTGTGGACATTAGCAAAGGATGCCTGCCCTCACTAAGAACCTACCTCTGCAGTGAGGAATCGCATGGCCTCGTTGGTTCGCCCTACCCATCTCCTGTTCCTCCACCTTTTACTGAACCCTCCTCCCCCATCTCTCTCTATGCCACTGGAACAGCTCCCCAACATTCACAGGAAGAAGCAACTCCGAGCAGCCCACTGCCTCTCAGGAGGGCAGCCTGACCAAGCTGCTGGCAAACAGAAACAATAGATCGGCTGAGCAAGAAAGTCCCACTCTGGGCCAGAGAGAACTCCAGAGATAAAGAAGGAACCGAAGGCCTCAAGAAGGATCCAGAGCTGACCACAGATAGTGCTGTGTGCACCTTGCCTTGGCCATGTTTGCTTGGTCAGCGACCCACTCTTGGGGCAACTGCAAAGAGATCACTGAACTGGGTCTCGGCTGCCCTAGAAAGTCCAGGCTCCAGGTAGACTCTGAGTGCTCAAGAGATCCAGACTGAATAAGGGACTAAATACAAAGTGTCACACGGAGTTTGGGGCATAAAGCTTCCCGGCAAATAAATTATCTAAGTACTCCACAGCAAAGGGAAAGAAGAGGACCCTAGAAAGGTGACAATGGAGGCAGACTTCACAGGGATGGTTACTTTGGAGCACATCTTGTCGATGAGGAGTTTGCTAGGCAAAGAGGCAGACAGAGCGTTCCTGAGAGCGTCACGTCGCGGGTGTAGGCAAAGGACCTGAAGGTTGGGGAAAGGCAGACAGGGCTGAGTGGCTGCTGTAGGAGCCTTACCAGATGGTACCGATTTGCCCTTGGGAAACGGGGAGGGAGGATGCAGTGGGTCTGTTACTCGTGGGGACAGCTGGCTGGCAGCAGAAGAATGAGTGGAAGGTGTGTGGTACCTCCCAGCTCTCACTACTCAAGGTCAAGTCACCCTGCAGCAGAGGTCAGCCTGCAGCTGGTGTAAGCCACCCAGCTGCCTTTCCTGTAAGACGTCAAGTGCACATGAATCTTAGTCAGTTCCAGAAGTTTCCCTTGCTCCCCTGCGAAGTGGCATGAAGTGGTTGCACTCACCTAGCCCGAGCCCTTCGGCCACACAGGTTCTGAACACCCTTACATTCACTAAGGACCCACTGAGGGTCAATATGGTCCCTGCTGGCAGTGCCTGGACCACTCATGCAAACCTCCCCTCCAGGTTACCCCAGAAGGTTCCCTGGCTACGAACCTCACCCTGTCCTCCAGGGCAGGAAGATCAGATGGAGTCAGAGGAGACTCCTCCNNNNCTCCACCCAATTCCTCCCAGTCCCAGGAAAGGGCTGAACAGACTCCATCTCCTACATGCCCGGGCCTCACCTTTCTTGTCTGGTGGCTCTGCTGGGAATCCCGGAACAGCTGAGCCAGTTTTTCAGGACAGCCCAGCGCTGTTGAAGGGCTTTCCCCTAGAGATCTCAAAACTCTTACCAGAAATGGGGGTGACTGAGCTGTGGGAGGACCCAGAAAAACAGAATCATAGCCAGGAGGGTGACAGCTTTGGCTGTAGAATGAATGCTAAGTTAAAAGACAACTTCCAAGGAGACACAGCCCGAAGACTGAAGCTACAGCTTCAGTGTATTGTATGTGAGTCTGAAACAGGGGCTCAATTCTAGTGGAAACACAGACAAAGTAGGGTGGAAGTGGCCACTTATCTTCCCTCAGAAGACTTCTGAGAATGCCCCTATCGTGAAGGTCACGTGATGCCCGTTGGTTTAAGTCCAGAGTTCTGCCTCCTCTCCTATTAAACACACAGCCTGAGTTCTGGGCTGTCTCAACAACACTGAATGGCTAGATTTGGCAGATGAAGACACCAGATTCCTGTTCAAATTTGATTCAAATAAACAGCAACAAAATGTTATATCCTCTCTGATATTTGGATCATGGATATATTAAAATTGTATTGTTTACTTAAAATTCAGATTTAAATCTCCCTGACAACCTTAGAGAGAAAATTCATGTTCGCAACTGCCATTCTCCACCTATCTCAGGGTCTTGTACCCAGAGGAGTTCCTTGGGACCTGTTTGGTTTTGTTTGCCTGTCTGTCTGTCTGTCTGTCTGCCTGTTTTGTGGTGCTAGTACAGAACTAGGAACTTTATAATGCTAGACAAGCATTCTACCACTGAACTACATCCAGCTAACTCTTATCTGCTGAACTCTCCAAAACCCAGGGCACATTTCAATTCCTTTGGTCCACTCTGAACATCCATTAACAAGCTCCTAGTCTATAAATATCTTTTAATGCCTCTTGTTCTCCTTGGTCATGCATCCATTAGTGGTAGGCAGTCTTCGGACAATAAACCTGAGTGTTTCTTGCTAACCAAAGAAAGCAGGGGCACTGAAGCCAGGCTGCCCAATTTCAAAGCTCATGCTAATTGCAGAGATGTTGCAAGGCCTCAATTATTTTAGCTTCTCAATTTCCCCATTTACAAATGGTCAATGATACCCTACTCTACAGGGTGGCTGTGTGAACCAATGAGAGAGTGGCATTGGTGAAGAAACAGACTGTTAGCAGAAAGCGCTCAAGTGAATGCGACATGACAAGGTCGCTGGTGATCTGAAGCTGGCAGTGCCCATTGGCATCAGCATGGTCTCCTATGGAGGGCTCTCTCACTAGCTGCTCACCAGTGTAGTGCTCATGTGTGCTTTGCACACACAACAAAGCTTTAGCAGCCACAAGGAGGGCTGCCCAGGACATAAAGAAAACATTGTGAGAAAGTTCACATCTCCAAGTGACACAGTGATATGTCCAGGGGCTTCCTCTAAGGGCACAGGGTACCCCTACTTCTCCAACTGAGTACAAGCCAGTACTGTTCCTTTTCAAATGTGCATAGCACATTTTTAAATCCCTGGTATGGACTGCCCTTTCCTTTGATGAAATGACTGTCAAACTCCAGAGCTGACTGGTTGGTAATGGAGAAAAATACCATGGGCCTTCTTAGGACCCTGTGGATGAGCATCTCCAGGGAGAAAGATCCATTTGCATCCTTCCAACCCTTCTTCTTCCTCCTGAGCCCCAGTGGGGCTGCAATACCTTGGGTTGCTTGAGCAGACCCTAGGTCAATTCACCAAACGTTCCACCCCCAAAGGAACGATTTTACAGAATGGAAATTCTTTGAGTAACTAAAACTTTGGACAGTTTCCTGCATCCTCCATGGACTGTTTTCTGAGTCCTCCATGAACAGTTTCTTTTCTTTGCTTTTCTTCTTTTTTGTGTGTGTGTTAACAGTTTAATTCAGTGCTGTTAATACTGTAAAAACAGATCTACATATTCAGAGACTTGAAAACAGTTACAAAGATCCACAAAAGCTACACACTGAAAATGAAGTTGTCAAGCAAAGTCACTGGTGTCCCTGATTCTTTTAAATATTAACTCTTGCTGTTACTGTAAGAGAGTGTAACTGAAGGACACAGTTATTAATTATTCCTGAGTCATACCCTCATTTTATTTCACTCTTTAGGATGTCTATAAACAGTAGCCTAAAAGAATATAGGATACTCCCACGAGCATTTTCAATGAATTTATTTTGCTGAACAGTCACTGATGAGATATTAAATTTGACAAAAACTCAGAGGCCAGAACAATTTCTATTTTCTTATAAATACAGTCTTCTTATGGATATATTTTTTCTTTCAAATGTGTTGGTTTAATTAAGATATTTCATTTTTCTTAAGAATATGTTTACAAAAATTGCAAGAATACATTAGATCAAGTACTAAGACATTTTTAATGCACAGTTACTAACATCTTCAGGCAGATCACAACCAGGTGCTATCAGAGAATATATTCTTTGAGTATATTTCAGACTATGCTCAAAACAATTTTTGGTAAACTTTTAGCATTAGTAAACTTAAAGATTTGGCAACTTGACTCACCCTCTTGTCTTCCATTTCCAGGATGCTTCTGAGAACTTCTAGAACACCAATCCTCAAATATGAATATTTGCTCTGACATTGGGAATCTTGACTGGCTGCTGACTCTTGGATTGTAGCCTCAGGGATTCTGCTCAGAGGGAGGTGAAGTCCAGGAGCCCACACCTTACATGCAGTGGGAAAGCTGCTTGCTTGCCTGCAGAACTTGTACTTTGTACCATTAAGCATAAAGAATTATGTGGACATCATTATTCATAATAGTCAGAACCCAGAAACAACCTAAATGTTCCTCGACCAAAGAATGAATCAAGAAAATGTGGTACAGTTATACAATGGAGTACTATTCCACAGCGGGGAAAATGACACCTTGAAATTGCAGGCAAATGGACAGAACTAGAAAAAAGAAAAAACCATCCTGAGTGAGGTAATCCAGATCCAGAAAGACAAATAAGGTATTTACTCACTCATAAGTGGATATCAGACATAAGACAAAGGATAACCAGCCTACAGTCCTCAATCACAGAGAAGCTAGAGCCCTTTTCCAGAAACAGATGGAAGCAGATGCAGAGATCCACAATTAACCACTGGGCTGAGCTCCAGGCAGAGAGAGACCAGTGATATTATGAACAATGGGGTTAAGACCATGATGGGGAAACCCACAGAATTAGCTGACCTGAACTAATAGAAGATCACTGACTCTGGACTAACAACTGGGGAACCTGCATAGGACTGAACTAGGCCCCCTGAATACAGATGACAATGGTGTGGCTTGGGCAGTACATGGGGCCACTGGCAGTAGGACCAGAATCTAACCCTAATGCATGGACTTGGTGTGGGACAATTGTCTGTATTCTGTCAATTATATTTTAAATAAACACTGCCAGTAGCCAGGCAGGAAGTTTAGGCAGGGCAACCAGACAGGAAGTAGAGGTGGGTCAAGGAGAACAGAAGAATTCTGGGGAGGAGGAAGTTCCTTCTGTAGTCCTGGCCCAGACACAGAAGAAGCAAGATGTGACTGCCTCACTGAAAACGGTACTGAGCCATAGACAAGAATAATGGGTTAATATAAGTTATAAGAGTTAATAAGAAGCCTGAGCTAATGGCCCAATCAGTTTATAACTAATGTAGACCTCTGTGTGGTTTCTTTGGGACTTAATGACTGTGGAAACCTGGCGGGACAGAAACCTCAGACAACATGAACTGACTTTGTGGAACCCATTCTCTACGGAGAGATACCTTGTTCAGCCTGGCATAGGGGAGTTGGGGAAGTCCTTGGTCCTGCCTCAAAGAGATGATGAAACAAACTTAGTTCTAACTTCCCAGGGGAGACCTTAACCTCTCTGAAAAGCCAATGGTGGAGTAGACATAGGGAAAGGGTAATAGGAGGAGAGGAGGGAGGGGGAACTGGAATTGGTATGGAAAAAATTAATTAATTAAAGAAAATGAAATAACAACTTGGGCACATAAGGTTAAATAAAATACATTTTAAAGATAAAAATGAGTTATGTTGACATCTGAAAGGCCTGTTTTTTCCTCTTTTAGCATGCTCTAAAATTACAGACAATGTTATGCTAATTTGGAAGAAGGTTGGGGCTCGTTTGTTTTTCATTTTTCTTTCATTTCCTTTCTTTTTGCCTTTGTTTTTGTTTTTTAATACTTTTATGGTTTATTTAACTTTATTTTATGTGCATTGGTGTGAAGGTGTCAGATCCCCTTCAACTGGACCTTCAGACAGTTGTAAGCCGCCATGTGGGTGCTGGGAATTGAACCCGGGTCCTCTGGAAGATCAGCCAGTGCTCTTAACCACTGAGCCATCACTCCATCCCCATGTTTTTGGTTTTTGAGACAAGGTTTCTCTGTGTAACAGTCTTGGCTGTACTGGAACTCACTCTGTAGACCAGGCTGGCCTCCCACTCACAGAGAAACCCCTGCCTCTGCCTCCCAAGTGCTGGGATTAAAGGTGTGTGCAACCACCACCTGGTCCTCATTTTTTGCTTTATTATTTATTTGTTTAGAGACAGGCTCTAATTTATCCCATGTTGGCCTGCAAACCACCTTTGTAGCCAAGAATGACCTTCAACTTCGGATCTTCCCGCCTTTATCTCCCAAGTAAAAGCATACATCATCTTGCCAGGCCTTGGGTATTCTAAGCAAGCACCTACCAATTGAGCTATGTCCCCAGACTGCTAATTTTTAAATAATGAGCTTGCCTATATCCTAGCATTGTATTGTAATGATCCTCTTCAGAAAGGTGGTAAAACTGTAACTCTTAAGCAGTAGGACGTGATGGGATGTCCTTGGAAAAGATTATGGACCCTGGGTCTCTCACTGGCCCGTCTGGTGATGATCTTTCCTTCCCCAATACAGTCCCACCATTCTGATGCCATCCACCATGAGGTCCTCTCCAAAGCTGAGCTAGGAATTGCTGGCTCCATGCCTTTGAGTCTCCAGGACAGTAAATTAATAAAGTTTTTCTTTGTAAGGTAAATGACCCCTGGTGTTTTGTTATAGTAACAAAAAGTTCTCCCACAACCGTATACAGATGTGCTATTATTTGTTCATCCACAACTATATACAGATGTGCTATTATTTGTTCATCCACTACCATATACAGATGTGCTATTATTTGTTCATCCACTACCATATACAGATGTGCTATTATTTGTTCATCCACAACCGTATACAGATGTGCTATTTGTTCATCCACAACCATATACAGATGTGCTATTATTTGTTCTTCTCATCTTCTTTTGTAGATCTCCCCTGTGCTGAGTTCTAAACTGTTTATTTTTCCTTTTCACGTGTATGGGGGGAGGTGTGCACGTGTGCATGTTCCCATTTGTGTGGGTGTGCCTGTTTGTGCAGGTATGCATACCCATGTTGAGGCACAAGGAGTATGTCAGGAATCTTCCTCACTACTCTTCCACTTTATTCACTGAGGCAGGGATCTCTCAACCACACTCAGAGGTTGAGTATACAGCTAGTCACACTACCCAACTTGTATTTCAAACCTGCTCTGTATGTAGTATGAACCCCAAGCCTGGCACTGTTAATTGGGCCAGAACCCCAGGCTGTCTGGGTACTAGAGCTCAGGGGAAAACCTAGTACTATTACTCTGATAGTAATAAACCATCTCCCGAGTTCTTATCTTTAGAGCCACAGATTAATGCGTCCCTTAACCCTCATCAGAGAAACGTCTCTTTGCAGTCAATGGTGACGAGCCAACAATGATCAACATTCAGAGAAAGAGAGCTCTAAGCGAGCCCTCGGCTATAAATGAGACATCTATATCACAAATTCTCCTTTCAAGTCTCAGGGGTCATCACAATAAAAATGGAAAGATTCTGAGACAGAAGGGAAGGATGTCTGTAACAAAGCAGCCTTTGACAGAAACAGCAGAGCAGCTGCACACTTATGAACTTATAACAACCGTGATGACGTGCACAAGATCTAGCCATCGGAAGTTCCAGCATAAATGAGGGAGGGGCTCATGAAGCCCCACCCCTCTGAGAAGTTATTGGCAACTTTTAGCTACTGGGAGAAGAGTCACTTTTCTTCAGGCTTTTGGACCTTGAGAGGCTACCCATGCTCCAGCAGATTGTCCTATTCCCATGATCATGCAAGCAGCAATAAGAGGACTCCATGAGTACAAGAGAGAGAGAGAGAGAGAGAGAGAGAGAGAGAGAGAGAGAGAGAGAACATGAAAGAGAGAGGGAAAAGTGGAGTAGGGATAGGGAAAAAATTTGAGGGGAATGAATGGTTAGTAGATTGGATCCAATCACATTAGTGTATATGAATATTTGATAAAACATAAAATAAAAGTACCAAACACACAAAAATGTAGTTTTTGTTTCTATTGAATAATCTCCTTCAGATTCCTTTCAAATATTGGAATCAGTGGTGTGATGACCATCTACAGACATTCCTCACAGCGAGAATAAATAGAGGACAAAAGACATTCCTGGGTGCCATGAACACGAGCATCATAGCCCTCCATTATGTCATTCTGACAGAGCTCTGGGACAAGAGTCATATTTGGTTTTACAGATCAATTAAGGTCAAGTTATGGAAGAAGCTGGTACATAGGGGCTATGAGCTTCTCCAGAATCGTGGTTTTAATGCATCATTTATGGGGATGGCCTGAGATCTGGTAGGTGCCTAATGTGTTCCAGCATTTGATACATAATAAAGATACGGCACTTAGCTCATTAACAGCCCAGTATAATTGAGTTGCATCATGAACGCTCCTTGCCACACCATGAAACAGGTCTGCGTCCTACCCAGAGGTGGCCCATTGAGTCTCAAGACTTCGGGAAGAGTGTAGTTGGCTCTCTCAGTTCCCATCTTGCTCCTGCTCCAGCTGCTCTGCTTGAAGGTGGGAAGTGGGCCAAGGGGTGGTGGTCTTTGACCCCAGCACTCAGGAGGCAGAGGCATGTGGATTTCTGCGAGTTCAAGGCCAGCTGGGTCTACAGGTTCCAGGACACCCAGGACTACACAAAGAAACCCTGTCTCAAAAACCAAAAACAATAACAACAACAACAAAAAGAGTGGGAAGTGGAGGGGAGGATGTGATGGAGTCCAGTAGCTGAATCCCACTTCCTAGAGCTGATGTGATGCCTGCTAAACACATTCATAGGTGCTTAACAAGCAGTTATAAATTGACTGAATGAGTGAGTGACGGCCTAGGCTGCTAGACACTTTCCCAAAGACTGCCTTGCCTGTCCCTAACTTGCTCTTACCCACCTTAGCCACAGCGGGGACACAGCCCTTCCCACTCCCCCACTCCCCACCCCACCCGTCTCCCTGTGTCCTTCCCTCCTCAGGCAGTGCTGACTTTGGCTGCATTTATCTCCAAGATCTGACCTCTTGGAAGCTCAGCTGTATTCATTCTCTGCCTCTTTGCAGAACCTGACTCGAGGCAGGGGACACACTATGCAATGTCCCTTCGCAGGCTGACCTCCAGTAACTGGGAAGTCCCACTTGAGTGGACACAGCAGAATACCCTCTGGAGATCCGAAGTCTGGCCCTAGCTCTACCGTCTCCTCCATTTCACTGGAGCTTGCTCTAATTTGCTACAAGGCTATTCTAGCCGAAGGCTCCTTCAGGCCTCACCCCCTGCTTCTGAGAATGGCTATTCTAGCTAGGTGGCTATTGACAAATCCAGAACCATTTTCCTTTCTTTCTTTTCCCTGTGTTCTGTCTCCTCCCATCCATAACACCTCTCTCAGCACACGGAACTGCTGAGGACCCCTCCCAAGCACCAGAAGCCCCAGATCTCATCTTACAACACCCATTCAGCTCCATATAATGCTCAGGTCAGAGTATTGGTCCCGCTAATAGCAGACCATACATTCAGGTGGGCCAACAATAGGGAAAGCCACGGTCTCTCCCTTTCCACTTGCCCTGCCTGGGATTCTGAATCTCAGGTAAGCCATAGAGAGGAAAGCTTCCTGTCCCTGCCCACTGTCAGGTGATGACCTGGGAGGAGGGCCTCAAGCCAGTTGGCCCAGATTGAGGCCCAGACAACCAGACACCTTCTAGTTCCCACGGGCCTGTAGCAGGCCTGAAGCAGAAGGGTTTCATAATCCATAATCTCACCTCTGAGGGTGCTGATGCATAATGACCTGCCATTTGGTTCCCACATTACAATCATAGTATTTATCTATGCAAAACAGCACCTCATTAAAAAAAGAAGAAAAAGCACGTCATTGCTGGCCCAACCCCTCATTAGAGTACAACACACAGGCCCTGGGCACACCCAGGGTGTTACTAGCATCCTGCTCAGGCTTTAGTCAATCACACCAGCTCTATCTCCACCCTGGTCCCACTTCTCCTGAGCAAGCTAAGCTGCCCCTCAAATCTGTGTAGTGGGAAAAGACCCATCGGAGTCCTTTGAGTTTGAGCGATGGATTCGCTGGGGACCCTCTTCTCCAAGAGTCGTCCCCGAGAACTGTTCTGAGGAACGGTTCTTAGGAGGCCCTTCCTAGCGTCTTCAGCGTGTACAAACTGAGTTCATTCACCAGCATTCTCATGACGGAAGAAATGACTCCTGAAGTTGTCCTCTGACTGTGCTGTGGGGTGTGTGTGTGTGTGCATGTATGAAAATATTAAATGTAGATTAAAAGTAGAAAGACTGAGGAATTCTGTGATTGGTTCTTTGACAACTGATTCCCTCTCTCTCTGGAAGCACAGCATCCTTTCTATTGCCCAATGTGCTTCTTCTTACCTTTGGTACCCACGCTCTCTGAAGTAGAAGTTAAAATGCCTTCATTGTGAATCATCTTGTGCTTTTTCTATTGACTGAATAACTTCAGAGACCAATATTTAAGATGTATGAAAAAGAATTAAGAAAAATACAACAACCTTCTACTCAATGAACCTCTAAAGCATTATTACCATGACTACTGAAGCCCCCAGGCTATGCTAACCCCAGAACAGCAAGGCCCCCTTCATGTCCTTGCAGAGACACCTGTATTTCAAATGTGGTGACCACCTGGTTGTTTACAGCCAGTCTATCTGAGGTTTGCCATCAGTATGCCCCGCAAGTTGGGGTCAGACCAGTGTTCTCAGCCTGGGCTCCATCCCCACACTGCACCTGTTTTGCGTCCCAGTTTCTCTATCTGTCAGTGGCAATAATAATACCCATTGCTTCCCCACTTCTGAGTGTGCAGATACGTGAGATAAACATGAAGTTCTTGGCGCATCTGGGAAGCAAGGCAGTGTGCAACCCCAAGCAGGTAGGCAGAGCATGAAGCAGCAAGAGGCAGCGACTGTGGGCTTATTACAAGGAGGAAGGGCACGCTGAGAGGGCTCCCCCTCCCATGGCCAAAGCCTTGTTGCCAGCATGTGCACCCCATCAGCTTGTCTCCTGAAAGTTCCCGTCCTTGCTTACTGGATCTCAACATCTCCCCCTGGTCCTGGGGAGACTTATTTCACGCATGAAACAGGCAGTTTCTCCTCAGGCCTTTCCTGTCTCCTTTCCTGACTTTCTGTGAATCAGAGCCATACTGTCCACAGAGCAAACCCCTCTACCATGCCGTTCACAGAGCAAGTTCCTCCAACGTCACAAAGAAATAGGAAGAAAGGAAGTCCATTTGCTAGCATGTTACCTCAGGGGCACCCAGACTACAGCAGCAGCCACCCTATGCCAAGTAAACAGCCAGTGGAATCTGCTCTCAAGACACCCTGCTCCTGGGAATAAGAAGAGAGGCAAAGCTGAGAACTACAAACTAGGCAGAAAAATAAAAGTAAAAGTAAATAATTTCCACATGAGTTCGTCTACCTACATTCACATGAGGGGATTTGAGCTTAGAAATCAGGTAGGGCAAAGGGGCCGCATTTGTCCAGCTTACCCTGAAGCTTGAAAAGGCATGGGGTGGGGGCAGGGGAGAAGGACAGTGGGCAAAAGCAGCAGGTTCATGCTTAGCCTGATACAGTGTCTCTTTACCAGACCAGCCGAGACCTCCAAAGCAGTGTGACATTGGGGCCAAGGAAAGCATCAAGCTCAGAAGGTCAGATAGTTTACCAGCACAGGTATCATCTGTGGCAGAGAAGTGACTGCCATCAGACACTGTCCCCCATGTGCTGAATGCTTTCCACACTCCTGCCAGAGAGGTGACTCAGCATGCTGAGGCTCAAGACAGAGAGCAGGGAGTGGCTGGGAGCAGCTCAGCTTCCATCCTCTATCTCAAAGATTCACTCCTGGCTCCGGGTACCCAGCATTCTGTGCCTAGTGTTCAGGGTGGCCCTGGAGGTAGTGTTTGTGAACCCCAGTTAGCTGGTCCAATGCAGCCAGAGTTGCAGAAAGCAAAATCACAATGCCAGGTTACCTCTACGTTCCCATCACTGGAAAGCCCCAAGGACAGCCTCAGTGAATAGGGAAGGGACCCGTCAGGGATATCTCTACATATGACACATAGGGTCACCCATGCATGACAGAATGAAGAATAGTAGTGTCTAGGAAGCATCATTGTAAGGCTTTCTTGTCACCTGTAAACATGTTTCCCAGTCACACAGCTCCTCACCCTCATTGTCCTATGGACACAGCATAAACCCATGGACTATTGGGCAACCGGATTCAAGGACCAGAGCAAGTCCTGACTGCATGACTTCAGACATGGCGGTCATCCTGTTGCCAATCCTGTTTCCTCATTTCTAATAATCTCCTCCTCCTCCCTGCACCAGGGAGAATTCACTGAGTAACGTCTACAAAGCACTTAGCTTGCAGGAGAGGAGTCCCACATAAACAAAAGATGACGCTGTTTGTTGTGACAGCTGCCTGACTCTCTTAGCTGCTCCCCAGCCCTTTATTTGCTGCTGATAGAACTTAGCCTGCTGTGAGTCACTATGCTCTTGTTCCCAAGGTTTTGTCAAAAGAATTCCCCTTGAGCATCTATTCCTATCTAGCTACACAGCCAATTGAGGCGATATTAGAAAACAAGGCTAAGAAAATATGCTGTCACAACCTGCCTAGCACCTGCTTCACCTTTGCTTCTTATCTACTAGACTATAATTTCACAAGGGCGGGAACATCTAGGCCACAATGTTGTGCAACTGGAGGGGGCACCATCTACCAACGTCTAATTGACAACACAAGTATTTGTTGAATGAATGCATGAATGAAACACTGCCTAGCTAATATTTAGGCAGAAACTAACATTTTTTGAATGCTCACCTTATTTTATTTATTCAACTCATCAGTCCTATGAAATCAAAATCATTTCCATATTTAACAAGTGAGCAAACTGAGGTTAATACATGTAATTAATCACCAAGACTTTACACTTTAAGAACCTGCACCTAGACTTGTCTGATGGGGCCTTAGCCACAGCACCTTCAATAAAGCAGTAGACAAACCCCATGAGCCAACATAAGCTGACCATCTTCAAGAGATGTTTCAGCTAAGCCATCAGGAGCAGAGTACAAAAAAAAAAGAGTCTTGGGAATAATATAGAGATCTCATTAAACCAAACTTTTTTTTTTTGGTTTGGTTTGGTTTTTGTTTTGTTTGTTTTGTTTTTTGAGACAGAGTTTCGCTGTAGTTTTGGAGCCTGTCCTGGAACTAGCTCTTGTAAACCAGGCTGGCCTCG
>LOEQ01000005.1:17090-30643 GCA_001685075.1 Bramus lutescens
ACAGCCCAGGCAGTCAGCTTAACCTGCCTGCCACTCACCTGAATAACTTGTGTCTCCCCAGGCTTGTCCAAGTTCTCAAAAACAGCCTCCTGTTTGTCAGCTCGGACTTCAATAAGGTTGTGCTTATAGTTCACAGTGAGGTCCCTCTCCTGGATGATCTCCTGCAAGGCAGCTGCATACTTCTTCACTCCAAAGATTGCTCCAAGAGCAGTGTTGAAGATGATATTAGCCTTGGGTCGCTTTCCAGTCTAAGAAAAATGGAAGAGAAAAGCCAGACGATTATGCCAGCGCCATTTTGTTTTTCATTTCTTCTTTTCATCCAGACCAGAATTCAAGCCCTCAGAGATCTTGCCAGCTTTTGACCAGAAGTTAAGTTGGTAGAACTTCAAATGCTTCTACCAACCCTTATGATCTGGAATGAATTTCCTCAGCATCGGGAGCCATTGCTGAAGCTGTCTCTGAGCTCCCCACTCATGGGATCACTGTGGTTTACAGAGCTCAGGGGAGCACATGTCCACTGCCAGGCTTCAAGAACAGAGATCCTCAAGTCACCCCCTCCCTTTGTCCCTTTCTGTCCTTTTACAGAAGCACAAGTCGCTTTGGGTCCTACCATGGCTCCAGTCAAACCATGCCTCAGTGAGCCAAATGTCGTGCCTCAGTAAAGCTAACAGATGGCAGAAAGACCACACTATGTGATGCCAGTGTACTCCATGGCTCTCACACAGAAGATGTTTTGGCAAACCTCCCTGACCCTCATTACAAAAAAAAACAAAAAACAAAACCTCTTTCCAAAAGCTCAGAAATTCCATGATAATGTTTTTTGAGCTTTAAAATTGGCATTTCGCCTATTTGCAATTACATGTATCAAAAGTCAGAAAATATGCATAACCTTGAGACTGAGTGAAAGCAATTGAGAGTCTGTGTGTGTGTGTATGTGTGTAATTTTATAATTAGTTGCTTAACAACAGATACTAAAGTATTTAGACAATCTCTAACATAGCTGGCCAGTGAACTTTTAGACTCAGTTTTAAAGCATATCACATGGAATACTCTGTATGTACAGTATGATTGTCATCATATTTTTAAGTCTATAGAGAAACCTCGTCTAATTGAAGAGAAGAGTTTTATGAGCAAATGTGCATGATGAGTGGTCTCTTCCACTTCCAGCTATGTCACTGTGCACACGTGGAACAAAACTTGTGGCGGGGCTGGATGGTGGCACCTGCCCTTGTCTCCGTCCTGAAGAGGAGACACACCTTCCTGAAGTAGGCTTCTGACAGGTACATGATCTTCTGAGGAGCGCCTGCACACTTCACTGGAGTATTGGGGAAGGTGAAGACCGCATTGCCCTCCTTGAAGTCCTGCAGGGCCTTCCATGTCTTCTCCACTGTCTTCACTGAATAATTGGACCCTATCTTGGGATAAGCAAACCCTTCAGGGAGTCCTTTAATCTGCAACCAAACACACAGAAATTCGTCTTTTAAAAAGATAGATTAAAAAATGTGAGATAGATAAATAGATGAAATTTTACTCCACCATGAAGACAAATTAAATCATGACATTTATAGAAAATGTATATAATTGAAGATCATTATATTGAGCAAAATACACCAAACTCAGAAAAGCAAATACCATATTTTTTCATATGCATGTTCTAGATTTACATTTACATGTGTGTGCATGGTGTGTGTGTGTGTGTGTGTATCTGTGTGAATAGTATGTGTGAGCTGTGTGTGTGGTATATATATAGTGTGTGTGTATTTGGTCTATGTGTGTGGTCTGTGTGTGTGATGTGTGTGTGTGAGAGATGTGTGCATTGTGTGGTATGTGTGTATGTGTGTGAGGTATATGTGTGTAATGTGTGTGGTGTGTGGCATATGGTGTGTGTGTATGTGCGGTGTATTGTGTAGTGTGTGTGTGGTGTGGGGTGTGTGTGTGTGTGTGTGTGTGTGTGTATGTGTGTACATGAAGGAATTAGAAAAGGAACCATAAGAGGAAAGGAAGAGGCCATAAGAGAGGGGAGGGGAAGGAAGTGATGGGTACATGGGCCATGAAAACTAAGGAAGGAATAATAAGGGAGGAAGGAGCCTACTAACCAATGTGGGAGGATGTGAAAAGACACATGAAGATGTCTTAATGAAATCCATTATCATGCATGCTAATTAACAAAATTAAGAAATAAGTATATGAGCAAAAAATAAAGAAGCTTACTTTAAAGCACTTTTTGGTATACACACAAATTTACCATTTATCAAAGATGAAAGCAAACTTACCTACTGAAATCACAAAAATTTGCCACAGTGCTTTGGAGCCCTGTTCTTTGCCTACAACCCTCAGGCATTACAGTGGCATCAGCCCCCTGTACTCACATAAGGAACAGACGGGTAAATGAGTGGCTCAGACCACAGCCATGGCCCCTAAAGTCACCTGTCAGGCTGCAGAATGGGCTCAGCCTTGGTGAACCCAACTCTGCCTCCCTGGGCATGAGGCTGCAGCTGAGATACAGCTCTTCCCACCTTTAGAGTGAGGACAGGACACCAGCCACAACTGCCTTCATGAGAACCACATAGCTTCCTGAGAAGATAGGCAGGACCAAGAGTCATTCATCCTGATGTCAATAAGACTGAAATTGCTCTCGGGTTGTGCAGATAAGACTCTTGAAGAAGCAGTAAAGCAAGGTGTTAAATGCATGGCCTTTGGAATACTAAAGACCAGGGTTCCCTCCCCTTGCCTACTAAATAGTGTTGTAATTCTGAATAAGTTACATTGTACTTAAAAGTCGCTGTTAAGAGAAGGGTGCCATAACTTGGCAACCAAATTCCCTCCAGGAAGTTCTGTGTGATGAGGTGTGTCATATGCTCCCTCATCAATCAGACTGGCTTTCAGGAAATGCTGAGGCAGAGAGAAACACATGAGCATCAGGGAAGAGAAGAAATGGAATTGCCCTTCAATAGTACAAAGGTAGGCTGTGTGCTAGGGAGCTGATGACTAGCCTGTCTGTCACATGATGGACCAACAAATTAGCAGGACACCATGCTGAAGTGTGAGCTGGCATGAGAAAGAGCAGAGACAGATGGTCCATGTCAGGCATGAGAGCCCCATACATCCAACAGATGGAGTGGAGAACCAGCCTGCCAAAGACCATCACATTTCTGCCTAGTGCTCCACAGGGATCTCATATCTGCAAATGGTTGCCTTCCTTTTTGCTTTACATTCACTTGAGTCGTTTTCTAGAATTTTCAGTCAAAGATTGCCTGGTAGTATGCCAGTCACAGTTAAGTTCCATTCCCTTAGCCTCAGTTTCCCCATCTATGAAAAGGAGGAAGCTGTAAAGGCTCACTCTCAGTCCCCAGCATCTCTCTTGATGAGGAGTAGGAACTCCATAGCAATGGCCTACTTTAAATACTGCTGCTTCTTAGCTTGCTACAAGAGGGCGTGACGAACGCTCAGTCCTGCCCTCTTCCACCCTCCTCACAAGGCAAGGAAGCCATTAGAGAACTTCCACATAGCATATCTCAATGCGGTTCCACTACCTTTCCCCAGGCATGTCATGATCCTTCACATCTGAACACACCCCAAAGACCCTTCCTGAGCCACCTATACCTAGGTGGGAGCACATGTCTGCAGCCTGTGACACCACCAGGCTTTATGTACCGTGACTATTTGTCTCACTGCCTCAAAAACCCCCAACAAGCTCCTGGGAATCATAACAATGAATGGATTGTTCTCGTGTATTTTAGGAATATCCACTCAAATCTCATAATGTCAGTGAACATGTAGTGTCCCTGCTTGCTGAAAACACATCTAAAACGCTTCTAGGTGGCATGTATATTATATATATTCATATATGTATATTCATATATATAGTATGAAATGGCTGGTCATTTCATACACCAAACGCTCAAGTCTCTATACAGTAACCCCTAAATATGCTTCCAGAGTCTGATGAACTAACTGCTGTGTTCCGCTATTGCAATCTGCTTAAGAATTCAAACTTGATCTGATTTGCAAAGGAAAGCCATAAAGCCAGCATAGCCCTGTGTAACAAGGCAGCTTCCTGGGAGTGCAGCAAAAGCTTCTTTCTTCAAGGAACACAATTAGGGCACAGACATACTAAACTGTGATTAAACTTTAAAGCTAAAGCACATTATTATCACTGACAAAATCTTAGAGAAGACTTTTTGGCATCATGAAAAGGTCTCTAAGAAACAAGTTGGGCTTGGTGTGCAGGGGTTAGTGTCTTAGAACCGTTTCCCTATCACTCTCCTATTACAAATTAATACAAGGAAAGAATACAGTGTCTTAGTTTTGTCTTAGCATAAATCAGAAAATGTAACACAGCAACAATTGAAGAAGATACCTTCTCATAGTCCAGCTGGATTCCAAGTGCGATGATAAGATACTTGTAGGAGATCTACAACACACATCAAAAAATATACAGTTTTAGACCAATGCTCAGAAATCAGCACCATGCCTCCATTTGTCAGTGTGAGTGTCTCCAGGTGGATGCAGGGTAGGGGTGAATACACACTGCAGTTAGCCGTTCTTCTTCCTTTTCTGCAGCCTCACCTCTCAAAACTCCTGTGCCCGGCCTCTGAAAGCTTGGGGCACCCATAATTTTATGCACCGGAGAATGACAAAGAGGTCATAATCCTTGTGCAAAGTTTGTGTTTTTTTATATTGTAATGGGTAAGAACACCTTATAATCTCAAATTAGAGTCAACTCTTTTTAGATCAATGGGCAATTTATGAATCTGATCTCTACTATGAATTGAACCAATATCATAATTGGGAAACTTCCTCCGAAGGTTACTGAAAAGGATGTTAATTAATTTTTATGTTTAATGTTTCAAATGTGTATTGTGATTGTACATGCTGAAGACAAAGATATCCATAAATATGGTAATGGACATATATGTTTAGGATCTTTTGGAAGACACACTGGGATGAGAAACTGTAGAAGGGATGCAAAGTATAAGAACATCAATTAAAAATATTTAAACCAGAAAACACTTAAATAAGAACCAGGAGCCAAACAAGGAGACATGGGTGGGAATCCCCATGATCTCAAATTAAATGAAGAAGCAGCCAGCAGCAAGCTGAGCAAACCCCAGCTGAAGAGAATGGATGCCAAGACGTGAGAGTGTTCCACTCTATCTGGGGAGTCTGGCGGTTGTTAAAGAGGACCCACTTTGTCACAAAGGAGACTTGGCTCCAGAGTGCTTCACTGTGTCTCTTACCCTTGCCACAGGTACCAAAGCTTCCTTAACACAGAGCCCATGAAGCTTTATGGCAGTGGGTATGTTATACAGAAGCCATGTCCTCCTCCACTTCACAGATCACTCCTAGAGGATAAAGCCTGTAGTCCTAGGACCTAGCGAGGAACCAACAATACTTGTTGGATGAATAAAATAAAACTTTTAGCTTCGTTTTTTTAAAAATTAAGTTTATCAGAGCTAACAAACAATAAAAAACATCCATGTCTGTGTGCTCTGGGCACACAGGAAGTCAACACCTTGGCACTCTTGGTTCCACAGGGAAGCCAGCTATTGAAGGGCACAGGAAATGACAAGAGGTCTGGGGTATGGGATGATGCTCTACTTGGAATATCATTTGAGTTGTTAATGTTATCATGAGCAAAGTGCCCAGGAGAAAGGATAGGAGCTCTACAGAATGGCCTAGAACCAGCAGGACTGTTCTCTTCCACAGCTTGGTGCGGTGTGTGCCTTTTCCAGTGACACTTAGCCCAGTGCTGATGCAAGTTGAGTTCAAGGTCAGTTCACAACTCTCCATCCTTCCTTCCTACATGACCCACCCTGCCCTGGAAGAGAGAAAAGCTGTTCTCAATTTTACCTAACAAAAAAGCATATATACAAGCACATATAAGTAAATATATGTGCACATATGTGCGTGGCTTGTTTACTTAGAAGTCTTTGCTCATAGGTCAAGAGGCTTCTCCGTGATACCACACATCTCTCCTTGGTACATCCAAGCCGGCCTCATTGAGTAGACCCCTTGGCAGTCCAGGAATTCCTCAGTGTCTCTATAGTGGGGTTCATTATCTTGAAGATTATCAGTGTCTTACATCCCTTGAGAACAAGTGCCTTAGTAGGTATTGTGGCCATGCACCATTTGTGACTTCTAAGGCTCAGAAACTTGGGGAAATTGTAGGGTCTTGTTTCGAGGCTATTGAAGAAGTTGGTGAATCTGGTAGGATGTTCTTCTAGGACTTTATTGAGCAGAGTACAGTATACACTGACAGCATCAGAAATCATACAGAAAGTCTCCCGGGAAATATCTTGTTGGCTTCAGTTTATCCTCCCACTATGTCTTGGATTTATGATTCTTGTCACCACCCAGTTAGCAATTTTCACCACAGATGGCCTCATTTAAGTTCAAGTTTTAATTCTGCACATGTCCTTAGAAAGCTTTCTTTAGATTGCATAAATTAATCAGAGTTCTTTAGCAAACTTTACTCAATTTACCAAATCAGTCTATTTTTAGTTTACATTCTCCTGCCATAGACACTAGATGGAAGTAGACTTGTGGTCACTGCTATGACCTAGACTGTGTCCCTGACACTCCTGCCTCAGCAGTATGTTTCCTAGACCACAAGCCTTAATTCTTCTCTGAACTTAAGTGTTTTCCTTCTTACCCCTCTTTCTCCAGCCATGCTGGCTTCTGTTTCCTCCAATGTCTCTGCTTCCTTCTTTCCCCAAGGCATTTGCGTGTAGTGCCCACCTCTCACCCTAACTGATGCGTACTGGCCCTTTAACTTAGAAAGGCTCACTTTGGGCATGCCTCCCTTGACCTGACAAACTTGACTGGTTTCCTCTTGTCATGCTGTGACTGAGTAATTTCTTTTATTATTATCTGAAACACTTATCATTCCCATCAGACAGAGTTCCTGAAGGAGATAAAGTCTCCATCCTGCTCATCCTTGGATGTTCATTCTCCAGAATGACATCTAGGGCAGAGAAGGTATGCTGTCAATACTTGTAAAGAAGCCGTGTCTCGGTTTCTCCATTTGTAAAATAAGAACAGTGCCTACCTCGCTGAGCTGCTCTGAGCACTCAATGAGCAGGAAACTGTAAAGCACTTAGAGCGGTGCTTTGCCAGGTGCATGCTCAAGAAGTGTTGCTGCTGTTTTATAAAGAACATTAAAAAGGGAAAGAAAATATGGGCAGCATGTTCACCGTGAGCCAGGACAGCTTAGTCACTGGCTGAAGGCAGGTTTGTCATCTTTGAACCCATGTTGGCACACTTCTGTTTCTAAATTACTGTGTGACATTTATTTAGTAGGTGGGCCTGGAGTTTTGCAAGGGTTTAGCTGCTGATTTACTAGGTTCTTAGTGTCAAGATCCCTCACCCTGTCCACACCCCAATCCCATGTATGAAATGAGGATACTTGTCCATATTAGGCCTTCTGGCAAGGTCTATGCTGTTCTCTGCCATTACTCAAAAGTCATGTTTACAAGATTTATAGCTCCTTGGGGTTTGGGTCAGCTGACTTGGAAACTCGTTCTAAAGGCTAAGGCTTGCTTTTTGTTTTCTTTCTAGTTAGGCTTTATTCTTTCTAATGACCTCCCTCCCATAAGCTTGTCTGTGTACAATCCTTACAAATAATCAGTGCTACACTTTGATAAAAACCACCAAGGTATGCGTAGAGCAAAATATCTTTCCATTACAGTATTCCTGTGTTTTCCCTTCAGGGCATCATCCGAGACCCGAGGTCTCCTGTCACTTCTCATGCCTTTCAGTCGCTGCATTTCCTACAAAACCAAGAATGTCAAGGTGTTGACTCTCTGAATGGCACAGAATACAGATCAGGATGGATGTTATTATCTGTCTACTTGGATAAGAGTATTTTTCTATACTCTTGGATATACTCTTGGATAAGTCTATTTTTCTCAAGCAACCGAAAGTGTTTGCTTATATGTCTACTCATCCAGCAAGCATTGGTGAATTCCTTGCTATTCCTAGGACTACAAGGAGAAGATGCAACCTTTATCCTCTAGAGGTATTGTTAAGAGGGGGAGGGCATGTCTTCTGTATAACATGCCCACTGCCATAAAGTGTCATGGGTTCTGTGCTAAGGAAACTCTGGCAGGGGCCTGTGCCATGAGTAAGTTTCCTGGAGAANGAAGTGACTGGCAGCTGCTATTCTGGGCTCAGAAGCAGATAGAGAACACCAAGCTGCATCTGGATACTGGGTAGTGGACCTGTGGTCTCACCACTGTACTCCCAACTGCTCCATCAAATATGGAGGAAACGGTTGTTGAAAAACCTGTAGCTCTAGTGTAGGAAGTAATGTCTAAATAGTGTTAAGCACTTTTGAACCTCACCTCTGGCAACATCACTTCCCCCTCAGAGCTGAGACAAACCTTAGTCACAGGACTCCCCTAACTGTGCCCCTACTGTGACTGGTGTGAGTATTTCGCAATATTCAACACCCATGGAAAAGCAGATGTCAGTCAGAAATACTAGCTTACTTCAAAGGAAAGGGGGAAATGCACCTGCTATTTTAATATGTAGAAATAGCATTTGTTCAACAAAACCTCAGTCACAAGACTCTATACTAACCAATGAGGCCTGCCATATCACATAGTAGGTGTTCAACAAATATTATTTTTAGTTTATTAATTCAAAGCCACTCGCTCTATCTATCTTCCAGTTACTGCACACTGTTATTTTTTGCAGCTATAACACAGATATAAATACAAACATGGGTCTCTATGCCATCTTCTACCATGAGAGTGTTGCAACTTGAGAATGGTTATGTCACCATTGGTGACAAGAAAGCCCAACAACCTAGACGGTTACCTCCTTGCCATTGTCTGTGCGGATACAGTTCTTGTCTGGGTTCAGCTCAGCCACTCTGTCTTGAATCCACTCCACACCAGATGGAATCACACTTGCTGTGGAACGGCCGGATAAGGACAACTGTTTGGCACCAGCACCCACTAATGTCCATATCGGCTGATAGAAATGTCTCTGAGAAACAAAGTGTTAAGGAGATTTGTTTCCATTTGAGCCTTATCTAAAGAGTCTTAGCTTAAATTATCTCAACTAGACTCCCAATTAGTCCCTCCTGACCCGTAGAGCATCACACAGAGCAGTCCATAGAGGGTTAATTCCTACTGTTGCGTTTTCTGATATATTAACTCTGAAAGATCACGAACAAAGAGTATTTCCAAGACCAACAAAAAAAGTGATAAATTGTCTTTAATGACCACTGGGTTAGTCACAATTTCTCACTGCTAAAAACTGACTTGGTATTTATTATGTACGTGTTACATATATAAAATATATATAGATCATATTTATCTATCTATGTGCATAACTTATGTGTACAGATGGAAAGAAAAATTAGGTCCAGAAGCAATGCATGATTCCTTCAAAGAATGTGGAGATTATAGCAAGTCTAGAAAGCTCACTGGCATTTCTGGGAGTCATTAAAACCTCACTAACTTCAAACTATATTCCCACAAAGGACTGTAGATGCTTCTGGTCCATTTGTCTTTTCCTTCCTCTAGGGTTCTACACACAAATCCAATAGGTACCATACTCTTATCCATAAAGCAAAACATAAATAAATTCTCATGGTCTTCTGCAGCACTCTTGCTTCAGGTAGGCTATTCTTAAACATCATTAATCATGAAAGTTCTAGTCTCAGGGAAAATGGCAGGTTAATTTAATGAGTTCATTCATTTGGGTGAACCAAGAAACCAAAAACTCTCCGTATTGTGACAATGCTTTCAGCATTTTGGCCAGTTTGGCTGGCCAGAGCAGCCTGGAACTCGGAGGGTGGTAAAGGAGACAGAAGACTAGTTTGTAGTCTCCCTAAGGTCAATAGCGGTTGTGATCCCAAAAGAGGAGGGCAGAGCTCTCCAGCTGTGAGAGCTCATCAATTTCAAGTCCGTCTTGAGCAAAAAGTGGAAGAAAAACAGCAGCTCAAGGGTTTCCTCAGTCTACAAACATCAGCGCCAGCAATCAGGCCCAGCAGGCATCCAGAGCCTGAGCATGACGGGCTCTGTCAAGAGAGGTCCCACAAGTGCTTTCTCACAGGGCAGGACAGAGATGACTGCCCAAACCTACAGCCAGTCCACACCCAAGGCACCTGATCCTGTCTGATCTTCGAAGCTAAGCAGGGTCAGGCCCGGTGAGAATTTCAGTGGGAGAAATGACCGCTCAGTTCCCAGAAGAGCTATACACACGGTAAAGAAAAGCACCCGTGGGAGACCCACTGTGGGTCAGCCACAATACAGTAAGCACCAGAGAAGACAGCCGCCTGATACAGCTCTCAGATCACTGCCATTTGAGGTAGTCTTCCTGGGTTGAAATGACTGTAGCATGTCCTAGGGGAGTCTTGTTCCCTGACAAAACAGGAATATGTCTTTCTTGTCCTACCCACCTATCTCAAAACAGGTTCTGGGCCCATGCGGCTTTCTTCTCTCACAGGTACAGATCTCAGCTGGCCCGCACCTAGCTTCTCCTTGGGGAAACATTAGGCAAACCACCAAAAGTCTTGACTATTTTTTCTGAAGCTTCTGTAATCTTAAACTGTTTCCAGGGAACAGTGCTTCACTTGCTCTCCACTATCCTATGGGCATAGGGTATATTTTTCTTAACCCTGGCCTACCCCAAGGTAAAAATTCCCACAGCACTGAACACCCAGCGGCTACCAAGACAAGGACCAAGAATGCAGGTGTTGATGCAAACCTGAGTTGACACGGATTGCTCCTAACTGCTAGAATCTAGAAGGGGAGGCAGAGCAAAACCTTTGCTCTCTCATATCCAACCTTCAGAGAGAGTGTGACCCTGTCAATAGTTTGGGACTGGTATCCTCAAAAAATGTGACAGCACATGTGTTCGCTGTTTTACCCACACATGCTGTAGTAATCTGTTGTGGCAGCCCTAATGAGCAAGAACTGAAGCCAAAAGGCTTAGAGGTCTTGCCTCATTCTCAGGTACTCTCCACTCCCTCCCAGTGATTTATCATTATTATTTTAAAAGAATTTTTTCATACAATATATTGTGAACATATTCTTTCCCCTCCCCAAGCTCCTCCCAGATCCCCACCACCTCCTGGTTTTTTTTATGCCCAGGAAAAGCATTAACCATAAAATGTAAAAACCATGCACCCACACCGACTAACACATACATGCTGTCACATATGCCAAGGGACACTTACCTCGCTGGGTTCAACAACAGCCACATTCTCTGCTCCCACTTTCCTCTTCATACGAGTCGCCATGGTGATTCCCCCACTACCCCCGCCCAGCACCAGCACCTCATAGTGGTTCTTGGCTGTGCAGCAGGCTCCTGTGTGCAGCTGGAGGGGTGCAGCCTGCTGAGTGCCCAGCCTGAGGAAACAGGCAAAGAGCCGGGCACGTGGACTGGATACAACAGCAACCAGTGGGGCCATCAGCGCTTAGATCAGGCTGAAAGGAAGCAGGGGAGACTATGAGCGCCGAGGAAAGATCACTCTATGACCTGAGGAAAGGGAGGCTGGCATCGGATCAATTCTGCTACCTGCTGTCTTTGCTGAAGTCTGTCTTCCTTCAGGGAAGCCAGCTTCTTGTGAACTATGGGTTGATGGCTACCTATCAGCTAAGCACTCCCTTCCCTTTCTGCCGATTGGGCCATCTAGGACTGTTTGAGAGATGGACCCCTGCCCTTTCATATTTTATTTGTACACATATGTATGCCCATGTGGAGGGTAGAGAACAACTTGCGGGGGTCAATGCTTTCCTTCCGCCACGTGGGTCCTGGGGATTGACTCCATCCTCAGTCTTAGTAGCAAGCACCTTTGCCTCTTGGGCCATCTTGTCAGTCTTTCACGGGTGGATACATGAGCTGTTCTATGGGCAATGGGAAATGAACTCTATCCTCTACAAAAGCAGGAAGTGCGCTTAAGCGCTGAACCATCTCTCCAGTCCGGCTCCCCCTTTAGAATCTCACTAATCATTTGTCTCTGCCTCCTTGTTCATCTAGGGCACCATATGTTTCTCCCCAGCTGTCTTCCTTTCTCTCAGGCACACTCAAAAGTTTCTTTGGCTTTTAAGCCCACAAAAGTGGACTTACGGGTCTGCAACTAGAAACCTGTAATGGTCCTTGCCACAAGGGTACCTGTGGCCTTGCTGAAGAGCAACGGTCAAATAAGAGTCTGACTTTCTGCCGCTCAGAGTTCATTCTGATCATGGAAATCAGAGCTTCAGTCCCCAGGATCTGCTTACCCAGGGGAACAAAGTCAAATCAAACCCATTAGCTGTACAAGCAAAGCCCTTCAATACTTGGAGCAATTTCAAGCAGATGATTAATATATGCCATAAAAGGAGCCCTACCTGATATCATAGAGATCATAAAGCTGTAGTTTATGTAAAGAATCTGAGCCTGCTGCTGAATGGTCCTTTGTTGTATCAACTTCACAAACAACTCCTCCTTAAGATTCTCTCAGAGACGCTCCTCCCGTTAGGAAAGTGAGCATCCACTCTGGGCAGTCAGTTCCTCAGCAGAGAGAACAGTGAGGCTTCTAGAGAGCTGGCCTTATGCTCTCTGTGCAAAGCACTGGCCTCGCATGGAGGACATCAATGACTTGTATGACTTAAAGGTCTAGACTTTAAGTTACCATGGTGCCCCAAATGTGCCTATTGGTTTCAGCCCTGTGAGTTCAACCAGGGTCCAAGAAGCCTTTATTCAAACACAAACACTCCCTGAAGAGGAAGATTCCTAGCCACCAATATCTGAATGGGGATGACCTCGTATACTGCATCCACAGACTGGAAAGGAGGGAGGTTGAATGGGGCATAGAGGTTGGGGGTCTATAGAACACTGAACCAAGAGATGGAAAGAAAGGAAAACCCTGGAGAAAAGAAGGATTGGGTGGAAGCAGATGCCAGTTTTAATCAGTGTTAAATCAGTTGCAGAGCTTTGGTGAAGCCAAATATTCCTCAAACTTCCAAACCCGAGATCCACAGAAAGAGGAGCTGGCCCACATGTCATTGCCTCCAGGGTAAAAGCAATGCAACTACTCTAGAAAACAACACCTGTCATCCCTCCACCCTGCCTTCTGTTTCTTGGGATCAAGCATAAGGAAGTAGCTTCTAATACGGAAGAAGAAAAAAGTCTTACAAAGATATCTCTAGCGTACTTCTCATAACGTAGCCAGCCCTCTTCTAACAGTCTGTGGATGGCTACTGATGACACCCTGGGACAAACAACAGCACACTCCACTCCTGCTGTCTTGGCCCTCAACTGTTTCCACCGAGTTAAATTTCTGATCACTCTGGTTTTATATGGAGACAGAGAGTGTTCTAAATGAAGGTTGGGTTTGCATGATTACAGCAATGAGTCATGAGATCTTTTCAAATATTAATGTGTACAAAGAATATATCAAGTGCTTAAGGTTGGGAAACAAATAAACATACTATATCATATTAAATATATATGTTACCACAACAAAGTAAGAGAAAATATATTTTAAAAAGAAAAAGTAGCGGGCTGGAGAGATGGCTCAGAGGTTAAGAGCATTGCCTGCTCTTCCAGAGGTC
>LOEQ01000005.1:88899-105086 GCA_001685075.1 Bramus lutescens
TAAGCTAGCCGTGCGGGAGCTGGGCGGGACGAAAAGCAGGGCCCGCTCCCCTTATTACTACAGCCTGTGCTATCTAATGATGAACCAAGGACTACTGAAGGGTACTGTCAGTGCTGGCTGCCCTCAGGGCCATCTTTACCTCCCCTGCTCTGCCATCACTGAGAGCAGGGGATCTGTTATCTCTGAAAGCAGGGGATCTACTATCTCCGAGAACAGGGGGATCCGTTGTCTCTGAGAACAGGGGAATCTGTTATCTCTGAGAGTCGGGGATCCGTTATCTCTGTGAGCAGGAATGTTCTACATTCCCAGTGTTAACTGATTTCCAGTGGGATTTTGTCAAGGGAAGAACTGTGGTAGAGACAGAAAGTTGGGAGATTGTAAAGGAGGCATAACTGGGAAACCATGACACCTTTCCCCTTTGCCTCATGAGGCAGCTAGAGTGTGCTGAGTAGATCTGTATCCCGCCTCCGGTCCCCATCGAGAGTCCGACTATGATTCCAGAGCATCAGCCAGGTCCCAGTCAGGAGAGAAAACACCTATAGTTATTTGAAAGTGGAAAGTATAATATGAAGAATTACTACACCAGACAAGGAGGTAAGGCAGGATTATCCAGTCAGGAGTAAAGAGTCCTCTCACTGCAAGTATTGCCGATATAGGGAATGGCCACAGCCACTGGCTGAGATACGGCCTCCAGTAAGATCCTGCTTCACCCCTCCAAGGCTAAGATGGAGGTCTTGTTGGAAATTAAATAACCATGGCTTACTGAAGAGTAGAAACGTTTTCTGAGGTACCATGCCAGAAGAATTTCTAGGGTACTGAGGGAAGTCACCTACAAGGAAGTGCCACACCTCGTGGTGCCTCGTAAAAAAAAAAAAAGCGGCACTAAGGAATGCATAGAGAAACTGCCACGAGACAGTAGTATGTCTTGCAACCTAGGGAATATAGCCGCGTGCACTCGGGAGCTGGATGCTGCCGAAACCAGGCAAGTCACAGAGTCAATCATTGCAGATCTTCTCAAACAAATCAAGGAGCCAGAGAAGCAGAAAAACCCTGCCTCCTACAGTGTCTCTCCAGCGCCCTCTGTTGACAAAGTTTAGCAAGCATCTATTTTAACAGTTGCAGTGGTAGTGGTAGTAGGTCACTTGCTACCAACAATGAGATCCTCATTGCTACTTTGTCCCAGAGCTGCTTGTATAGCAAACAACCAACTGTCCAAGACGGAACTCCCTTGGAAACATTCTGAGGCCAGGATTTCAAGCAGGTTCATTGACACATTTTCAGGAAAATACTTGTATGGGAGCAAAGGAAGGAGGACTTGGTCCTAGAGAGTTGAGTTGGTGAGGAGTTGCATGAGAGACACTGGCTGGTCCTGAGGAAAGTTCTAGAGCTGTAAAGGGTCTTCACATTGTCTCAAATGAATTCAAGGATCCAGCCTTTGCACACTTGTATCCCATCAGAAAAGATCTCAGATTTGTGACTGCAGACAGGAGGGGCCGCTACCGAAGTTAGTACCTCTGTGCCAATAGGTAGCCCCTAGCAGCACACCTCAGCACACTAGCTGGTTGCTACTCACCCGAAGATTCTAGCTCACTCAGTAAACAGTCCCATGCCAAAAGAAAAAGAAACACACCAAAGCTATCCAAAAGGAAATGTCAGAGGTGATATATGCTTGGAGAGAATTGTTTCTAAAACAAAACCTGGGAAAGGGTCAGCAAGTCATGAAAGAATAATCTTGGCATTAGCTGGAAGTAAACTGAGGTCATTTATGACTTCCCTGGCTCCCCTCGGTCTCTCCAGATCTGTGTCGTCACTTCTCAGTTTCCTTCAGACCTCTTTCCTGTGGGCGACACCTCCTCAAGTCTCTGATGGGAATCAACATCTCCTCCTTGGCTCGCTGTTCACGCTGCACTTTCCTCCTTCCTAAACGCACTTTGTCCCTGGGTCTGCGCCATGCACAAACCTACGTCTTCAGCTTTCACCTCCTTCCCACTCAGGACCACTTCCTGCCCTCTCCAGACAGCCTCTTCCATCAACACCCAAATTCAGCTTACACAAAACCAGATTCCTTGGACCAGATTCAAGAGCCTTCAGACTCTTACCCTTACTTAACAGGACTGTTGTTCTCTGCATTCCCTTACATTCTCCCTTTTGTGCTGGTTACTCTCTGACTGTACCTTGTCCTTCCATGTCTTTGTGCCTTCACATTTTCTGTTTCTCTAATGCATTTACCCATCCTCTTCTGATTATCAGAATTAGATTCATTGTGCAAATCTCTTGTCACCTTATTTGGCCATTCTTTCCTAGAACCATAATCAAATCTCTTTTTCCAGGCTTTGTTTTATCTGAAATAAAGCCACTACCAAGATCTACTCGGAGCCATAATTACTGAGTGTATATCAGTCTCTCCTAGTATTGTGAATACTCTCCGGACTTTAACTAAGCTGCTTCATCTATCACCACCACCACCACCATCATCGTTATATAATAGTAATATAATAATAATGATGATGGTGGTGGTGGTGATGGTGATCTGGGCAAAGACCAAGTTAATAGCAGCTCAAACAAAATAGAAATCTTGCCCTTTACACAGAGATATGGGTTCCTCATCACTTGTAGCTCTGTCATCCCTTGGTATTGGACTTGGGTGTTTGGGTCTGAGAGGGCTTCAGCATGTCCATATATCCGACATGATAGAAGAGAAGAGATGTGTTATGGTTTTCGTCTCTTTAAGAGACAAGCCACGCCCCCTCCCGGTGACCCCTGCCCTGCTCTGGCCATCTTGATCTCTCACTGTCCTCTCTCTTGGCGTGCGTGTCTCTCTCTTCTCTCTCGGCTTTCCCCCTTCTCTTTCTCTCTACTCTTTTTCTCTTTCTTTCTCTCTCCTCTAAGTAATAAATATCTAATTCTATTCCATACAATGTTTCTGCCTCCCACCCACACGTCCGCCAGCCGCTTGCCACTGGGACTCTGCACCTTCCGGGGACTCAGCCAGGATTTAAAAAAAATCATAAAAAGATGGAGGAAGGGGACGACTGTCCATTCTGTGGCCTGGAACTGCGTAAGCACCACCACTCAAATTCTACTTGTAGGGTAAAAGGGACAATTGGAGCAGGAAACCAACCAATCACTGAGCACCCTGACTCTGAAGCCAGAGTCAGTGAAAGAAACACACCCTGTATGTGAGACCTGGGCCAGGGAGAGAAACATTTTTTTATCCCTGAACCCAAGACTAAAGACTGTGCCCTGGCTCTGAAACTAGTGTTGAAGAAACACACTTTGTCCCTAGAATCGGAGCCACTGAAAGAAATATGCCCTGGTCCTAAGATTAGAGTCAAAAAGCTAAAAAGGGCCAGTGAAAGAAACACAGTTTGGCCATGAAGTCAGTGCCATCTCTGCCCCTGACCAGCTAAACTGACCAATCCCTGAGAAGGGAAAAACTAACCAATACCCCTTCTCCCTGGGAAAACTCTACCCCTAAGAAGCTTTATACAAGCCTTTCTGCCCATTCAGTTAAGGGCTGCCATTTATCCCTCCCTGGCAGAGGCAGCCACTCTCCTGGACTCCTCCTTCCCAAATAAATCTCTTTCTCAAAAGAAACTTGGGTGACGACCTTCATTCGCTGCGCAGACTAGAAGAATCTGGCTGGGACGTCCCTTAGGGGAGTAAGGCAGAGCAGAACAGCTGAACCTTGCTATGATGCTCCTTAAGCCCAGCCCGAGCAAGGCCAGCCAGAAAAAAAGTAACTTTTCACCAGTGCCGGAGAAGATAGCTACATTTCTGCAGGGGCTTCCCCTTTGATAGAGTGTTAGCGAAAGAAGAAGCATCTTGGGCCTGAGAAGAAGCAGATAGCTCTGCTAGCACCTTTCCTTAAGGGAACAGAGCAGAACTCTGCTGTAGCAGCTCCCCAAGAGAAGAGCAGGATCCCTATATCCTGCCAGAAGACCGTTCCCCACAGCACCCCCAGCTTCAGGTAGCCTGGTTTCCCGATAGTCAGGACATCTTTCCTCCAGGGCTGAGCTGTCCTGTTGTGGCTCCAAGCCTCCAGAGCTGTCCTGTTGTGGCTCCAAGTATACCCTGGCTTCCCAATAAGTCTGTATATCTTTGCAACCCTACAACTGTAACACATCCCCTACTCTGCTTCCCAGAACTTAGTCCCATGTCACACACAACTGCAGGAGAAGCCAGGACATGCAGCCTTTCAAAGATGGCCATGTGCACAGATGAAGCATTGGGGAGGAGGACAGCAATTAGCAGTCTGGGATGGAGGGGAGGGAAAGAAGAACTTAGGGAAGTCCGTAGTCCTCCTGCTTATAATGTTTATGGCATTGACTAAATTTTAAGGTAGACTTATTTCGTGGTACAAGGGGATACTCCACTGTCACTTACCATGATTTATTCTCTGTATCTCTCTCTCTTCACTTCAGTTTTGGGGTAAATAAGTTGGCAACATAATTGTTTTAAAGTTAAATATATTTCTTAAATACACACAACTGAATTATCGGCCAAGAAAACAACAAATAGGCAAACTGAGTCTGTACCATGCAATGAGCTACAGTATTGAGAGGGTCAGTTACTGGCACACAGTACAGGAAACATTTTCAAATTTATGGTAATTGTTTGTTACACTTTCATTTACAAGATGATGTGGACTTGGCAGAACCCATCTATAGTGATAGAAAACAGATCAGTACTTGCTTGGGCTGGAGAGGAAATAAACTGGCCAATCACAGGCAAAAGGAAACATTTTATTTTTATGGTTTTATTGTGCTGAAATATACATAAAATTTACCATGTTAGCCATTTTTCAGTGTAACCATTTTGGTCCAGGCAAGATACTGACTTGTTTCTTATCTAATCTACCATCTGCATCCTACATCCTAATTCACAAGTCATCTATGAATTATTTCATCGTCTTCAAGAATCTTTGCATTTATTACACAGTTCATTTAACCTGGAACTTTCTTCCATCCACTAGGATCCTTCTGAACCTTCAACTCCCAGTGAAAGAACTCCGAGCAGCTTTCTAACTCAGACGACCTGAACACACTGTCCATTGTCTGCCTCTCATTCCACTCCCTGTTACATTCTGTCCCCTGGTCTAGAAGTCAAAGTCTTTAGATAAAGGATTTAATCTGTTTATTTGCATGCGCTTCCTGTCAGTTCTCAAGATAAATAATAGCTTGGTCTTCGGAAGAACCTTTATAGAAGACAGAATAACCTTGGAGAAAAGTGGATCATCCTTCAAGTGAGTACGTGCACAGGGCTGTAGGAGTGGAGAAAGCCTCAAAGAAGGTGTGTTAGGTTCAGCTGTCAAGGAATATCTGTGAAGGGAAACCTGGAGGCACCAGGAGAACTTATGTGGGTTCTGTGATGAGGAATTTGTAGACATAAAAAATTAGGATGATTAATAGCCCAGGCAACTCAGGGGACAATGAAAGGTATGACCATACAGCCTTGAACTTTTGAATAGTTAGTAGGTTTCAGTCCTTCATACCCCAGTTCTCACACTCCCTAGATGTTTTCCGTTTGTTATTGTTTCATTCTTAATTTTGTTTTCTTCATCAGACCAGCTAGCTCTTCTCATCGCTGTAACAAAATGTCCAACAGAAGAGTAAAAAGGAATAGCTTGGTTCATGGTTTCAGAAATTTCAGTCCTTCATTGTGGGGCAGACATGGTAGAATGGCTCTGGGGCAGTGGAAGTGTGGGGTGAAGTAGACGGAAACAGGAAACAGATCAGGAAGTAGGGCCAGATCCTACCCCTCAAAGACCCACCCCCCAAAATCCATCCCTCTCAGCCATGCCTCGCCTCCCAACCGGTTACATAACTTCCCAAAACAGTGCCACCAGCCAGGGCTCAAACACATGTTCAAACATGTGACGCTGTGGAATTTGGGTCCAATATATATGTGTGAAGTATGGGGGGGGGNGTGGAACTCCACAATACACAGTCAGGGCAGTTACCACCCTCGCTGAGAACATCTGAGGCTACTGATGCTCCTGCCCTTAACCCCTCAGCCTAGCAAACTCATTCCTTCCCCACCATAGTAGGAGGGAGCAGCCCGGCTTCTTCCTCTCGGGAGGAATGGGAGAGGAATTCTAACAACAGTGCCATTTCCACGCAGTGTATCTCCTAGCAGACTCTTGCTTTTGTTTCTGACTCTGAGTGAACTCTAACTTGGTTGTGGTTGGGCTTTGTGAGGCCTGCACAGAGCGGTAAGGAACCTGGAGCAACAAAGGAAGTCTAGGACATCCGGTTAATTTGAGGGTTGCCCAAGGCAAGCATGNGCGGAAACGGGACAGAGAGCTCAGTGTAAAGGTGGGAAAACTGGTTTTACCAGGAACTCAACTGTCCTTCTGTAGCTGCAAGTTACTTAGCAGGGATGGGGTGGGTGGAGCCAGGAGGAGACAGATGACTTCAGCATCTGCAGATTGTATAAAAGAAAGCTTTTCAAAAAGCCCAACTTCACTTTGGTTTCTTTCTGTATTTCCGTTCTTTCTTGTAACCAGGGAAGTACATGCATATCTTCACATCCAATGTTTCCAGAATCATCTGCAAAATCAAACACAGCAAATAACTAGCAGCGTGGAGAAGGAACGAACTTCCTTTTCCGTCAGGAATGTTTCCCTAATGTGTATAAATCTGGCAAGCTTTCCAGAAATTTACAAGTATTCTATGTATTTTAATTCAAAGCAAGAATAGAATTTAGAGTTTGAATAAATAGAACTTTTACATGACAGAAGTAAAATTGATGGCATCATTATGAGCACAGAAAGAAGAAAATAGGTTAGAGAGATGGCTCTGTGGTTAAGAGCATTTGCTGATCTTGCAGAGGATCCAGGTTCAATTCCTAGCACTCACGTGGTGGCTTACAACTGTCTGTAACTCCAGTTCTAGAAGATCTGACA
Source organism: Bramus lutescens (assembly GCA_001685075.1). Classification (NCBI taxonomy): domain Eukaryota; kingdom Metazoa; phylum Chordata; class Mammalia; order Rodentia; family Cricetidae; genus Bramus; species Bramus lutescens. Next base: position 95,807 of record LOEQ01000005.1, read on the forward strand.
TCCACTTCTGGCTTCATGGTACACTTACATACTTCCAGACAAAACACCCACACACACAAAGAATAGATCCAAATATTTTAGGAAAAAGACAGACGTTTGGAACAGACAAGTGTATGGACGGCTACCTTAATCTAATTGCATATTTTTATTTTTAAGTGCTTTAAAATAAAGTGATTTTTTTAAGTAAAGAAAGACAGAAGAAGATGACCCTTGACTCTGGCACAGGTATCAAGAAAAAAATAACAAGGAAATTACATAGAACTGGCGAAAACTAGAAATAGGAACAAAAAAAAGTCCTAAAACCATAACCACACAGATTAGTCAACAGGATAAGAAATGTAAACAACAGGTTAGAATTTTTCACACAAAAAAACAGAAACTGAAATGTAAGAATGCTGCTTTATAATAATAGTAATAATAATTCTTAGAAATAGTACAGAAAATGCGCAGATGAATGTCAAATACGCTGAGTGAAAGATGCCCAAGAAGCGAGTGAGTGCTGCGTCATTACTCTTACAGAGAGTTCTAGAACAATTAAAGCTAATCTACAGTGGAAACTCACCAAAACACACCTGAATGTGACATGAGGTGAGGGGTTGACTGAAATAGGCAGGAAGAAAGCTTCTAAATCAGCCATTAGTCATCAGGAAAACACAAATTAGAGCCTCCATGAATCACCCGGTAAAAGCTGTGCTCAAGGATAGGCACACAGAGAGTGAGGAGTGATGGAAATCTAAAAATAAATCCATACATTTGTGGCAAGTTGATCGACCACAAAATAACTGCAACGATGACTCAGTGGTGACGCGTCTTCCCAACAGGGTCTCAACACCTAAACACCCACGTGCAGAAGCATCAGTGTGGCCCCTACCTCCCTCCAGACTCAAAGGAGCTCAGAGTCCAGAGCCTAGAAACTGAAGTTATAAAACCCTTGAGAGAAAACACAGGTATCTGTGACTATGATAAAGCAATGATTTCTAAGATACAATGCCCCAAACACCAGCAACAAAAGACAGACAACAGATAAACAACTTCATCAAAATTATTTCTGAAAAATATGCCTTCTCAGTGAGAAATAATCCCACACACTTTGAGATTTTTTTAATAGAGGAAATATTTCTATAACGTAGTGCATGTCCATCTCTGGCTAATGCCCAAAGAAAAGTCAGCCACAAATAGAAGGTTTTACTAACTTAGACACACATAAGGTTTATGCATTTCATATAGTAGATAGACTTTCTTGACTGACTTTCTTTTGGAACTGCCAGCCCCCAAATAATGACATGAAGACTTATTGTTAATTATAAAAGTTTGATCTTTATCTTAGACTTGTTCCCAATTAGCTCTTTTTGGGGGGGGGTAGGTTTTAGTTTTTCGAGACAGGGTTTCTCTGTGTACCTCTGGCTATCCTGGAACTTTCTTAGTAGACCAGGCTGGCCTCGAACTCACAGAGATCTGTGTGCCTCTGCCTCCAAGTGCTGGGATTAAAGGTATGTACTACCACCACCCAGCTCCTAGCTCTTAAAACTTAAATTAACCAGCTTCTATTAGTCTATGTTCTGCTATGTGTCTTGCTACCTATCCTCTATTATGTATGTCCAATTTCCTCCATGTCTTCCACCTATATTCATCCCCCAATTTCTTCTTTCTTCCTGGGAGTCCCACCTAATCTCTCCTGACTAGCTATTGGACGTTCAGCTTTTTTTTAAGTCAATCACAACAACCATCTTTACACAGTGTTCAAATATCCTACAACATCACATACACTGTCATCCTTAAATCTCCTTCAGGTCCCAGACCCAGGTTATACTTTGAACAATTTAAACAGAGACGGGGCCGCATGTCTGGCCTCTTGGGTAAAGGGAGATTTATACAGCAAAGACATTGCCAGAATTATTCCTTAAGTACTTCAGTGTTGTTCTTTATCACTAGTTGTTACTCAGGTTCATCTTGCCTTCTTGACAGAAGTATGCTTTTCCTGATAATTAATGGCCGACCAGTACTCACTGAGGATTGTGACCCTGGGCTGACTCCCTTGAGATGTTCTTTAGAGACCTGTTCTTTGATATGGAGATGACCAAATGCTGCTTGAGTCAGGGTTGTCTCCTTTTGTTATAAGAAAGGAGTCTATAATGTTCCACTTCTAGTCTATATCCTAGAAGCACCTTTGGGAGAAGACAAATAAACTATTATACAGCTGGTCAAATGGGTAAAGTTGTGCCAAACATATCAACAGCAAGAATAGTTTACTGACAACTACAGTGACAATTTTTATATTGTCTGATGGGGGATTTCCCTCTGTGTGCTGTGATTACCATTGATTAATAAAGAAACTGCTTTGGACCTAGAGCAAGGCAGAACTTAGCTAGGTGGGGAAACTAGGCTGAAAGCTGGGAGAAAGAGGATGGAGTTAGGGAGAAACCATGGAGCTGCCGCCAGAGACAGATGTGCTGAAACTTTGTTGGTAGGCCACGGCCTCATGGTGATGCACAGATTAATGGAGATTGGTTAAATTAAGATGTAAGACTTAGCCAATAAGAAGCTAGAGCTAATGGGCCAAGAAGTGATTTAAATAATATAGTTTCTGTGTGATTATTTTGGGGCTGAGCAGCCAGGAACCAATAAGCAGCCTTCCTCCAACAAATGTCTATGAATAACGAAAAATAAAACTATGTAGGAAACTTGTACTAGAATAATAAATACCACCTTCTTGACAGCACCAGTGAGGTAGTGAGTAGAACAAAAATGGGAACTATTTATTGTAATTTTTAATTTTTTGTAAAGAAAATAGATGTGTTATACATAAAAAAGAAAGGAGTCTATTTGGGGGGGTCAGTCTTGGTGAGTAACCATTAGCAGAAACTTTCTCAGCATCCTAAACTTCATTTTCTACAAACTTTTCTTTCCTGCAGGTTAGTCTACTAGGAATGGTTCAGTCGTCATATTGGAGGCAATGGTCCTTTTACTAGGTTCTACTGTGCGTAACTTAGTATATCCTATCAAGTTTATTAGTAAACGTTTTATATTAACTTTATTATTTCAAGTTTATCCTGAATCACAGCAACAAAAACCCTGATAACCCAAACTGCAATTTGAATATGGTTTTGGTGTCACCTAAAGTGCTGAAAAGCACGGTGTCTCGGGGGACAGTGTTTAAGTGGCCAAACCACTAACCGGTACAGTCAACTTGTTATCATTCGAGCCTAGAGAGAACAAGCCTCATACCCAAATGTCTCTGGCTTTCTGCCTTGATATTTAGCCAGAGAAGCTAGACTGAATAGGCTACCCAAGACTTTCAGCCTCCAGAACTGTCAACTACCAAGGATTCTCTTTTCTTTATAAAGTCCTGTGAGGGCTAAAGTTATGCTTTAATTATTGTGCTTAAGAGATCTATAAAACAGAAGTGTCTCTAACCTGTAAGCCCCACTTGCCCAAGGACAGACAACTTCCTGGAATGCTAGGGACTGTTCCTATAAGAAAACATGTCCACGTTTTCACTTCTATAAACAAGGTTGGTTGCCCCAACTGCACAGGCTGTGCTTGATCATACATAGGCAGGAGGTATGTAAGCAGGAAGTACATCGAGATACATGCTTGCCCCCACTGGACAAAGGTAGGAAGTACATACCCTCGGGGGGGTTGCTTTATAAGCACCTGAATAATGCAATTCATGCCATTCTTTGGGAATCCTAGGTAGGGGCCATTGTCCTGTTCAGTATTTAATAAAGTTTGCTTTAAATTTGGCTCAAAATTGTGGTAGTGGTCTTATTCTCACCCGATGAGATTAATAGTACTCAGCCTCATGAGTTTTGATTCAGCGGCAAAACCAACTAATACAGCATCTGTTTGGTGAGATGAGGCATGGTCTCTCAAACTTTCCTAATGAGGGTCTAAAATGCCAGTTTAACAAGTTAAACACATACCTGTCCCATCACACAGGAATTCCAGTCCTTGCTACTAACCTAAAAGAAGTGATAACTAGATAAGAATATTTTTATAAAGTTATTATTGAAGAGTGTAGCTAATCCAGTACCCTTAGGATGAAGGAAATAAGAGCAGGGAAGCTCAGATACCCCTATTTAGAGACAGAGTTAGGTATTCTCTTTGCATGGGTCATTCTGGTGGAAATGTGACATGTCGCTGATGAAGGAACAGAGTCACATAGCTCTAGCTACGAGACAGGCCCTCAGGGACCTACGGAGTCCCTAGAGTCTTAAGGACCTTGACTGAGACCAAACTAAGATTCATGGATTCGACAGAAAGAAAGAAAGAAAGAAAGAGAGAGAGAGAGAGAGAGAGAGAGAGAGANACCATCTGTAATGAGGTCTGGTGCCCTCTTCTGGCGTGCAGGCATACACACAGAGAGAATATTGTATCTATAATAAATAAATAAATAATACTTTAATATAAACTTTAACTTGAGGGTTAAGAGAAAGAAAGGTGCCCAGAAGAAAGCAAGACATGCCTGATAAGAGTATGTGTTTCCCAATGGACAGTAGAGGAGGGGGAGGAGAAGAGGGACTAAGTGTGGGTGCAGGTGCCTTAAGGGAGGAGTAAGCAGTGATTTTCTTAGCACTATCTATATATTACCTTTTTGGTGGCTCTCAGGTTGCAGCTACAAAAATTGCCACAAAATCTCTTCTTCCTTCTCCTCCTCCTTTTTCATCTCCTTTGATCAAAGAGATGCACATGTTGGCTGCAGAGATGCCCTGGATGGATGGTGATCTGCTCAGGTAAAATGAGAAGCCACTAGGGCAGCACAAGGGCTTAGTACATGTCCCTTCCCTAGAACGCAGTTTCTGGCAAGAGGCCTAGAAAATTCCAGGTTTACAGCTGGGAAGGCCTTAAGCAGTTGATAATTGTACTTGAATTTTTGCTTCTCAGCTGACAAAAAGCTTCAGCTGGATTCTGGGAGTCTTTCTTCTCATGCCTTGCTTTACTACCCTGTCTCACAGCAGACAGAATGCCAGCAGAAATGGGGAGGACAAGAACTGCTCTCATGACATTTCAGAGAGACACAAACAAGGACTCCATCGAGAATTGACTAGAGGCCATTCATGCTATTCCAGCTAAGAAGCTGGTTATGGTCTGTCTGCCTGCATCTTAAAAAATTGAGTGAGGCAGAATTAAAAAAATAATAGGCTAAATACCATAGCAGAGAAGTTTTGAAATAGTGTAACACTGTAGCACTCAGGCTGTAGCAGAGTTGCTTCTTGAAATTTTTAGTCAGATTTGTGGTGGTAACTCAAAGCAAAAAGAGGATGAAAAGGTGTGAAAATATGGTTAGGTGATGAAATAAATGCAAGCACATTTAAAGTTACTATACAACAAGTACAGCCCAAGCATCTGGTTAAAGAGAAGCCTCACATTGTATTTAGGTACAATAAGAAAAACAGCTTTAGTGAAGATCCCTATGCCAATTTAAAGCCCCAGAGCATCGAAAATGCAAATCCAAATAAGATTAAATTAGAAAGAAGAAAATACTAAAGATGAATGAAGCAGACTCATGATATATGTGGATGTAATTAAAAGAACCAGAATTATTTTTATATCCAAACTGCAAGGCCAGTCTGATGGCTTAGGATCTGATAACCTGAATTTAATTCTTGGAACCTAGATGATGGAAGGTGAGTACAAACTCCCCTAAGTTGTCTCCTGACCCTTGCACACATATGCCCACACCCATATGCACAAGTAAATAAATCATGTAAAAATTCAGTGCAGATGGGAAAGGCAGACGTCTTAAGATTTCTGTTGCTGTAAAGAGACACCATAATCATAGCAACTCTTACAAAGAAAATGTTTAATTGTGGTGGCTTGCTTACAGTTCAGAGGTTCAGTCCATTATTATCTTGGCAGCAGCATGCAGGAAGACATGGTTCTGGCTACATCTTGATCAGAAGGCAACAGAAAAGGAACCATGACACTAGGTGGCATCTTGAGCATATATGAGACCTCAAAGGCCTCCTCCACAGTGACACACTTCCTCCAACAAGACCACATCTACTCCAACAAATCCACACTTCTTAATAGTACCACCGCCTATGAGATTATGGGGTCCAATTACATTCAAACTACCACAGAAGATAAACTGATTCCATAATTTTATTTAATCTGCTCCCAAAAGTTAAGCTAAAATGGTGATGGTGGCATAGATGCCCCCTGTTCTGTTTCCCAATTACTATACAACAGACTACTCAAGCAACTTCACAGGTCGTTGGCTCGAGAATTCTGTTCAAGCACACTGATGAAGAACATAGCAAAAGTGATGCTAAGGCACAAGTGTGTTGAATCCATGAACCTTGGTTTGTCCTCATTCAAGGTCTCTTAAACAAAACATGGGTCAGAGAATCAGAGAATGTCCTTGGTCCATGGGGAATTCCAGTGTAAGCTTTTGGATGAATCCTCAAAGCCATCTATTATAGAGACATCTGCACACCTACAATGACTGATTTGCCACAGTGGCCAAGTTATGGAACTAGTTTTGGTGCCCATCAAAGGATGAATGGATAGTGAAATTTGCACAATGGAGTTTTAATCAGCCATAAATAAGAAATAATTTAAAAGAAACAAATGCTACTTGGAAGAACATGAGTAGAATTGAGTATCACTTTAAGTAAAATAAGCCAGTTTCACAAAAAAACAGATAATGCATGCTTTCTCTCATATGGAAAAGGGAAATTGTTAGGGGTATGGAAGGGGAAAGGGGAAGAGAGAATAAGAAAGGATAATAGATCTATTATATCAAGGTCTATTATATCCATGCAGAAAATTGCCCTGAAACCCATTGTTTTATACAATCAATATATGGTAATTTAGTGCAAACTCTTTTTGTTAAAATCCAATGGATAGATTAGCCAAAAGAAAACAGTGTCAACACAAGGTTCTGACTCTCAAGTAATATAATGAAATGATACTTGGGGCCTTTCACAGTAAAAAACAAACAAGCAAGCAAGAGTCAGAATGGTAGGTGTGGTAACCCAGATCCAGAAGGTCCAAGATGGCTTCATTCATGTATCTGGCTTCTTGGCTAGAAGCCTAGACTAGCGGAGGACGGTTGACCAGAGCATCTACCCAGGGCCTCTCTAGCACAATGGCTCTGTGAAGCTGGTCATCTTGCATGGAAGCAGGGTATCAGAGTAAATGTTCTCATGAACTGGACCAAGGCTACAGTATCCTGTGACTTAGCAGCACCACTTCTGCCATATTCTACTAGCAAGAGCAATGAAGAGTTCACCCCAGATTCGAAGGGGATACAGACCCAACTCTTACAAGGGGAGTGGCAAGGAATTTGTGACCACCATTAAAATCATTAAGGCCTATCAGAAGATCCATTAATAAGCACTGGATGGACTATAAGCCTTGGTTCTAGTTTAAAAAAAAAAACAGCACAAGCACAAAAGGAGGAGAAGAGATACATAAGACTTACCTAAGGCTACCAGAACAACTCCAGGCTGAATGTAGAAGGGAGAATACTCTATGACAAGCTCATGGACATGTTGTAAGTCCCCGTGCGTTATTCTGAAGACACTCATCAGTCATTCTGACAAGAAAATCCTTTCTGTATTTTGGCGGTGGGGTAGGTTGGTGGGGGTGGTTTCTCAGTGGTAGGAAGAGGAAGTAAACATGGAAACTGTGGTTGGTGCACATTAATTATCTTTTTGTTACTTGGACTAATAATAATCATCTATCTTTCCATCACTTATAGTTTTCACATCTGTTCATCACAACAGATCCAGGTAATAAGCTGAGGATCAATTGGGGTCTCCTAACAGGCGGATGGATACACAGAACCTCAGAGTCAGCGGCTGTATTGCTAAGATCATTAATGGACTCCAGTGAGTACCAGGGTTAGTCAAAACACCAAATCCAAGACTCCGGGTGTGTGGTGGCTCTTACAGCTGTCATCAAATGCTAAGTTCGGGGGTTTTAAACCCACTTTCTCTTGGTGGCATATACTCTCAAAATGAAGAAGGAAATATGGTGAAGACTTCTGGTGAAGTTGTGCTGATGTTAAAGAGAGATGGGACATCACAGAGAGGGGCCTCATCAGTTCACAGATTCCCCTTGTATAACACCTCGGAACAGAGACCCTCACTACAAGCCAGTGTGGAGATCCTGACTCCACTCTAAAGCAATGTAGTCACCCTATTTCATGGGGGTGGGGTGGAGAAAGGAAAGAGAGAGAGAGAGAGAGAGAGAGAGAGAGAGAGAGAGAGAGAGAAGGGGAAAGTCTGCAGAATTTTTTACTGAGTTGACATAATATTCTAAATTCTTTTATGGTTTGGAAATGCTCCTTGAAAATAATCACATAGATCCTTCTAGTTTGGAATACATGTGTACACAGCTACATCACTCCAACCCACTCCCCAAAATAACTGTTTGAAATGTTATTGTAGTCATATCATCCTGCCACCTGTTTTTATTAAAAGTCATAAAACTACTTTATTTTTTCCATTGAATATATAGCATTTACATATACCTAAGCAATGATTTGCCTACGAAGCATTTTTATTTGGTGTCATTCTGTATTTAATTTTGTAATCTATAGGAATAATAGTTCCATGTTTTTAAATTTCAAACTGTATAGAGCTATTTAGATAACTTCCAGTTATTACCTAGAAGTGTTTATTGTTGAAAAGAACCTGGGTCTTGTGTAACACAGGCTGACCCCTCGGAGATCTGCCTGCCTCTGCCTCCCAAGTGCTGGGATTAAAGGCATGTGCCACCACCACTGTCCAGAAATAACTTGAATACTTTATAATGGCTATTATATAGTGTAGATAGAATCAGAGATAAAATCCTTAAAATTCTGCCAATTTTAGAAGCCAGAACATTTGAAAGGAAAACCCTACACCTATTTGTTTCGTCCCCTCTGCTATGACCTGACTGTGTGCTCTCAAAGGTCATAACTGAAACCTTAGACTCTAGCACAATGTATTAGGAAGTGGAGCCTTTGAGAAATAATTAGGTTCCACAGATATGAAGACCTCACAGAAATACTGCCCTCACAGGAAAGATTGTTAAGGGTTCCCTGGTCTCTTCTCACTGTGAGGACACAGAAAGATGGTTATTCATAACCAGAAAGAAGATCCTTACCAGAAAGCGAATGTGCCAGCAGCTTGTTCTTGATTACGGACTTATTTTCTAGAACTGGCAGAAATAAAGTCTATGATGTTCTGAAATCACAGCCCACACTGACCAAGATGCTTAGGTCACTATAGATCCCAAACACACACTCTCTCTCTCTCTCTCTCTCTCTCTCTCTCTCTCTCTCTCT
>LOEQ01000005.1:105114-115484 GCA_001685075.1 Bramus lutescens
ATAGATAGATAGATAGATAGATAGATAGATAGATAGATAGACAGATAGACTGATAGACAGATTGATCCTTGAAATATTCTGCTTTGTCTTTGTTAGTTTTTGCATGTGGGTGAAAGGGAATTAAATGTACTCAGAATATCAACAAAATCAAGTGCTTTGATCCACAACGAACTCATCAAATTAAAGTCCTCACAAAGAGGTCTCAGTCACCAAGATTTCTGTCTGAACATGTTTTAATGGTTGAACAACAATTCAGGTTCCTTTCTTCTAAGTGCACACTTGAGCGCACATGCACCCACTGTGCACACACAAGCACATACATAACAAAACTGCCAGAGAAAATGAAGTAAACAACTTCTGCCCAGCCTCTCTTAAAGTTAATGAGGGACTGGGGAGATGACTCCGCCAATGAGGTGCCCACCACACAAACATGAGCACATGAGTCTAGATCTCCAACACCCATACAAAAACTGGGCCATTGCTGTACCCCAGCACTGAGGCAGGGCTGGGGAGCAGACAGGCAGACCCCTGGAACTTGGTGGACAGTCTAGTTGAGCTTCAAGTTCATGAGAGAGACCATGTCTCAAAAAGTGTGAAGACATCTACCCACATGAATAGACACATGCATGCACACTTGCACCCTCTCTCTCTGTCTCTGTCTCTGTCTCTCTCTCTCTCACACACACACACACACACTTTGAATCACCATAGCCATTCCAGTAGGCTACTGAGGCAAATAGAGTGCTACTTATACAGAAAACACAAAATTCAAAGGTAATATCTACACCAGAAATTTTCTAAGACTGACTTTGAAAATGAGAGCATCAGAGAACCAGGAAAGCACCAGCTTATGGAGAAGGGAACCGAGAACCACAGAAAACCACACACAGAACCACATCGAGCCAGGACAGAAGGCCACTTCCACCCACTGCTCACATCTTGGTGCATATGAATCTGAGAGAGAGAGAGTCCTTAGTTCCCAATCATACCCACAGACCAGGGCATGTCTTCACAGGAAGTTCTTCGTTTAGCTCCGAGATCTCTATTCAATCTCCCCACCCCTGCTGTCCAATGGCTCTTCTTCTAACTTCCAGCGTTTTTTCAGAAACTGGGGATTTGGGTTTATGTTCCTAGCATGTGTCTACTATACAAACCTGTACAGAGTATTGGATGAGTGGATGGGCAGACGAAAGATGATCTTAAATATAAGGACAACACCTGAGTTCTTTTGAAAGTCCAACATGACACATAAAAGCCACTAGCCAAAGTGTGTAGCTACACATTTCAATTTGAAAAGAGAGGCTCCTTATGGAGTTTGATAGCCATTTGGGCAAGAAACTGTTCTTGCCTAGACTGTTGCATGAACTGGACACAGAAAACCTGCAGAGAGAGGACTGCTGAACTTGCCTAAAGGTGAGATGATCCTTCTGGATTCCTGATTCATGAAGGAGTCTGCTTAAGCTTCTGCCTTAACTTCCCACAGTGACAGAATGTGTGTGATCAGGACATGCAAACCAAATCAACCTGTTTGTCCCCAATCTGCTGTTGGTCATGGCCTTTTTGAGAGTGACACAGCCAACTAGACCAAGTCCCAAAGATGTACAACCGCACAATGTGCGGTCTTCTATAGTCCCCCACTTCCGTTTACAGCCTCACAAGTGTGGTCATCTATAGTCCCCCACTTCCCGTTTGTATTTCTTGTGTTTTGCTTTGCCTTGCTTATTACGCTCTTCTCTTTAGATGACACCAGGATAAGGAAGGGCTATCGGTCTTCCTCTGCAAACTGGCTTCTTTCACACATTAACTCTGAAGTCACTTTTTTCAGTTTCTACTATCACAGTGTCCCATCTGCAAAATTATTATAAGGATTAAACTAAATAAATTATATACAGTTTTAGAGCAGAGTGAGCTTAAAACAGTGAAATCTTGACTGTATGGAAATGTCATTATTTTAAAACTTCTAAAGTGAACAGGGGAAGTCACAGTAGACTTGTGACATAGACAGACTAACCACGTAGGGAAAAAAAGTTATCAGAAAAGAATGGTAAGATGTTATGTCTAAGGAGAAAATTGGACGGCTTAATTCTTGAGGAAGTAATAGTATGTAGATTTAAAAAAAAAACCTGTTTAGTACAATCACGAGAACTCTTAAAACATTTGACCCATTTCCAAGGACAGGCTGACATAAAAGTTGCACAGGATTGGAATGTTTATGAAACAATAAGGAAATAGCTCAAGGTTAAAACAATGGGTGGGGCCTATTGATTCCAGTGAGTAGAGATGCAGGAGCCAGGTGACTGATTCTGACAGTGGGTGGATGATGGCATGCTAATCAAACTGCTTTTCTCCATAGAAACAGGGTGTCTCACCAGGAGAGTGTGGTGCTGCAAGATTAACCATCTGAGAAAATGGTACTTTGGGAAAATGGCAAGCTTGAATTTGACATCAGTGAGGGGCAAGTGGGGAAGAGGTCTAACAATAACGTAGCAGTGACTAGGTCAGGCCAGGATGTGTGCATGTGCGCGCGTGCGTGTGTGTGCGCGTGCGCGTGTGCGTGTGTGTGTGAGAGAGATGTACATTATCTCATTTAAATTATCACAGTCCAACAATACTAGTTACCAATAACTCTTTTAAAAGAGGTAAACAGAAACTATCTTAGGATTCATCTAAGGCCATTTGGTCTACTGGTATGGGGAGACTGTGATAAGAGCTGCCAATGTCCCAGCTGGAAAGCTGAGGCCCTACTGGGTGCTTGCTGAACATTGGTTCTGTTCCAAAATTCGGACTAGATTTCAAGTATATAGTGGTGAACAAAGGCAGTCCTTGCTTCCTTGGAGTTTAGAGACTACTCACAAAGAGTCAGAGGCAGCCATTGGTCAGGCGATGTCACTAACACGTAGGAAGGGAGCCAGGAGTGCAGCAGATCTGTAACTAGTGGGCGCCTCTGGACCTGAGGTATAATGGAGGGGCTCCTAGGGGGCGGGGCACTCTAAAGCTTAGCCCTGAGTTAACAGATAAAGAAGTAGTGATGAAGAGCGTTCCAAACAAAGAAACTGCGCGTGAGTGCCATGGCCCATGGTGAGTATCCTAACACTCAAATTCAGTGTGGCTAAAGCCCGGGTTGGGGGGGANTACAGGAAGAGTCCCTGAGCTGCAGGTAAAGGGTAGACATAGTCATCTCTGTTTTGAAAGGTTCAAGGTGTTTTAACAGGAATATCTTGGACAGCCAGAAGCAGAGAGGGAGCTCAGCTACACCTCACCTAAACAGGGACCACTGAGCAATCTAAACGCAATGCCTTAATGGTGACCAGGGGAGACGGGATTCACAGAACGGCACAAAACCCTGGCCCTCTCCCACATCAGTGGCAGGAGGGACTCACTGGGACAGGTATAATGCTCTGGAGGGCCGAGTAGGCAAATGGTCTCTAACAACATTGCCATGGTCAAAAGGCAGGCCCCAGGAACAAATACAGCCTCTGCCTATTTTTGTACAACCTGAAGATCATTTGTACATTTTTTAATGGTTGGAGGGAGCAGAAAAATCACATTTTGTGACAAGTAAAAATTACACAAAATGTTTCTCTAAGTGAGGCTTACCGGAGCCCAGTCATTGCCCTTGGCTTTCATACTTGTTTCAGCCAAAGGGCGGATGTAGCAGACACTTCAGTTCCACAAAGCTGAAATTACTCTTTATCTGGCCTTTCACAGGAGGAGCCCAGAAATCTGACCATGTGATCAGGCAACAAATGGGCTTTTGTAGAAACAAATACAAAGTAATGTACTTTGAGATAAAAAAAAATACAAATTATTGACAAAGCGAAGACAGGACTATGAGCCTTGAGATGACAGCTCAGGATCAGAGGCAGCTGCAGCAGAATTAAGCAAACTTCCTGCAAGAGATCAAAACACAATGGATGGAGCTGGTTATCTACAGATTTTATCTGGTGAGAGCCTACAAAGAGCTTTCCCAGAATGCAATGCTGAAAATCGGCTAGGAATAGCACACACATTATTGTGCACTTTCGCATTATAAACCACACATAGATAATCAGGTATTATCATGAGCATCTCCAGTCTCGGCTACACAGAAGACTGAGGCAGGAGGATGACTTGAACCTCAGGGTTCAAGGCCAGCCAGGCAACATTAAAAAATGAATAAAAAAATTTAGGGCTAGAGTGATGGCTCAGTGGTTATAAGTACCGACTGTTCATCCAGAGGATCGGGGTTCAATTCCCAGCACCCTCATGGCAGCTCACAGTTGTCTGTAACTCCAGTTCCAGGAGGATCCATTGCCTTTCTGGCTTTCAAGGCCACTAGGCATGTACACAGTATACATATGTGCAGACAAAACACCAATACACACAGATTAAAAATAAATAAAAAGTTTAAAAATCATACATACATATATAGTAACAGTCTGCATTTAATCTAAGAAGAATCGTCATAAAGATTTAGAGTTGCAGTGTTGAATGCAGGACAGAGGAATGAACCATCATCTTTTCTCTTTCTCTTTTTCTAGAGATTAAGTGTCACAATTAATGATTGGTATCTGTTAGGCGTTCAAATACTATTTATTGAAGAAGGAAGGAAGATAAGAGGAGAGACAGAGAGGGGGAGAAAAGGAGGGGAAGTAGAGGGAGTAGGGACGAAGAATGAAAGGTGGCCAGGGGTAACAGCCACTGAGCAGATCCACAGGGGTTTGGACTGGAGCTAAGCAAGTGAGCTAGCTGCAGAGAGTGACTCGCAGGAAGCAGACAATGTTCTCTAAATCTCCTGGACGCCCTCCCTTAGCTCAGGCAGCTAGGCGTCTCTGGTCGCCAGTTCCTGGAAAAGAACCTCTAGAGAGAACACGATCATCATATCCCAGGATATGCGACATAATTCAGTTTCTGGGCAAGCTATTTTCTACCCCATGCTATGGAAGTCCTGCCTGAGTCTGACTGCACTGATTCTTAGACATCTTTGGCATCTTCCAAGGCCACAAGAGTTCTGCCCAGAGATCCATGAGAACACTCAGTCCAAAGTGCTGCAGGTTCCAAAAGGCACAAAATAACTTTCTCGGGTTAGTTTCTCACCCCACCCAGCGAATCAGTGAGTATCAGGGTTCTATAATCTATGTTCACTACCAGATAAACAGGTAACTAAGTCAAAGTCCCAAGTCCCAGGAATCCTCTGCAGCCCCAGGCAAATCAGGTTGGCTACCTGCCAGACAGGCTCCATTATAAATACAATGAGGCTCTTATCCACTCTCTTCCAGGATCAGGCCTGGGCCAGAGTTCTGCAGCTTGAAGCCTACAGTTTCGAATACTCCCAGCTCTTCCTTTTGGCTGAGGGTGGAGATAGCCTGCCTGAGGTGGGCAGGTCACTAGGGGCAGGATTCTGACCAGAGGACAGCTAGTGTCTAAAGAGCATGGGTTCCCAAGGAAGTCAGCCAGACTTTGGACCTCACTTCTGATAGCTGGCTTCCATCTCTAACTAGTGTCTATGTGTTTCTGTGCATTAAACCGTATGTAATAGCTGGGTAATTTTTAGAATTTACATTGCATGAAGTCTACTAAAGGGAAGGTTGCCTTTCATCTTATTTGTAAGTGAACAAAATGTAAATTATTAAAATATAAATAACAAAGAGGATAGTAAATCTTTGTTCCTCATGTAGAATAGCTGCAGTAATTATAGAGTTTATATATGATTACCATCTGGACATGATGGTTATGAGGTACTATTGTGTGGTATAAATTATACACCAAGCTCTTTGTGATTAAGGTAGTCATTCCTGCTCAGTCAAGTGTGCTCCTGTAGCCAGCGTAAAGCCATTAAAGGTAATTTAGGCTTGGTTTTAATCTTTGTTTTTCTTTAGGGAGCACAAGCAATTCAGCAGCAGGTGAGCTTGTTATAGTTTATTCTGGCAGGACCAAAATAAACATACCTTTTTGAGATAAAAAACTTTAATGCCATTTTTATTTATAAAAGAATTCTGAGAAAAGCTTGAAGCATTTGGCAGATTTTAATCTAAATAATCCTCACAATAAGCTCTGGAGTTTATACAAAGGTCTATTGTTTAAAGTCACCAACGGTTAGAGGCCACAACGAGTTACTTTCTATGCAATTGTTTCCTGTCCAGGTTTAATTCATGAATGTTATAATAGAAGGAGATGACTATGAGTTATTAGTTATTATTAATAATCACTAATCAGTGTAAGGAGCACTGCGCTCACCCCAACACTTGCCTTTTGTTCCTTCTTATTTCTCTTTTACTCTTTTTTGAGACAGGATCCTGATTCATAGTATGGGATGGGATGACCTCAAACTCATGGCAATTCTCCTGCCTCAATCTTCCCTGTGTTTAGATTGCAGGAATGAGACACAGACATAGAAAGCTTTGAAAATGTTCTTAGGAATGGCTTTCCATGCTTGCTTTTTAAACTAGTTAGACATTTTTGTTAGAGGGGAATGTAAAACTGTGGATGGGTGCCCTATGATTAAAATATTTTCATGAATCTATCCATAAGTATTTTCAGAGCTCCTACTATATCTGATATTAAATACTATGAATACAAAAACAGTTTCGGCTAGCTTCTTGACAAGCAGCATTATGCATACCCTTGCCTTGTGATTTAATTCAGGTGCCATGGTCTCTAATCTCCCTGTAGTAAAGTCAACGGGGATCTATTTTGATCTTACAGTGTCCCTATAAAGTAGACAGGACAAATATTTATTTCCTGTCCTTCACAGACAAGAAACTGCCTCAGCAATAGTGTGCAGTAAGGGATCACAGGCAATGGGGGACAAAGTTAGAAGCTGTACCCGATTCTGCCAAGTTCTCAGGTAGTTCTTATCTGAGATGAAGCACTCCCTCTTCTACCTTCTAACTTCCAGGCCAGCTGCTACCTCCCAGACTTCACAGTGAAATGCTGACACCCTGAACCCCCATCTTATCGTTTTATTTCCCTAAACACCACTACAGCATGAATAGAACAACACTTAGCAATATTTGCTTTAAAAACTATAGGAAAACAAAAGGTATTAAACAATGAACTCAATTGCCTACAGATCTGACTTATAAGGCAGATTTGTCTGACTGGGTAGATGTCCTACATCTAGGAGTCCTATGTCTCCTACCCAACCTAGGAGGGGCCTTTCCTATACTTGGACAATTCTCTTGTCTATCTTGGGACCTTCCTGTTTCCTCCCTTGGGAGATGTTTCACATTGAAACTGTTCATTTTGTTAACAGAATTCCCCCAATGAAAGTATGTAGTATGTTACTAGCTGTGTATCACATCATTATCACTGTTCATCCAACGGAATCCATGTCCAGAAAAGGAGAACACAGTCCAGCACATCCTATAGGAACCTCCTGTGACCACACACTCTGAAAAGAGAAAAGCCTTCTATAATATGCAGTATTGAACCCGTTGACCAAGTAGCCTCTTCCTGTTTCAATTTTTATAATCTTTTCCAGCCCCCCCACCAACTTATTTCCCAGGATGTACAGAGGTTTCATAGCTCTTGGCATTCTATGTCTAAAAGTCTCTGTACATTTCCAGGCTTTTCTTCAGCTGGTTCCATTTGCTCACAGAAAAAAAAAAAGATAACAACAAGGAAGATGCTGAAGAAATTACTGACTTTAAGCACGGAAACCATGTGCAGTTGAGTTTCTGCTCTGTTTCCGAGCTGTCTGATCTTGATCAAGACATTTGGCAATCTGAGACAGTGTCTTTGCCTGTGTAGAAACAACAGATATCAGTGACTGAGCATCACATACTAAAACATTGTGTCTTGTTTGACATGCTGTTTCAGTATTTATGGCATCCCTATGAAGTGGGTACCATTACCATCTACATTTGGAAGGCAAGCAAAAGGAGGTTAACTTGCCAGAGACTACTAGGTAGAGGATGGTGAAGAGAGCATTCAAAGACAGGCAATGCGACTCCCAAAGCCATGTTTATAATCAATACCTTCTTCATTACCACGTTTAATAGTTAACTGAATTAATATAAGTCAGTTCTTGCATAGTACCTGGCACAGAAGCAAGTCCTAAGTAAATGTTAGCTGTTTTATAATATAATATTTAGCTTTGTTACTAAGAGACACGTGGGCCAGAAAATAGGTTTTGACATAGATTTATGTCTAGATCAGCTATGTTTCTTTCAGCTGTACTGGCAAGGCCTCTGGAGTTACCTAAACAATCTACATATTATGTGTCACCTGGCTGAAAGGTAGGTTAAATGGTTGGTGAAATGTATTTTATGTGTTACAAAAACAGAAAAAGTCCCCAGCCTAGAACAAAGCATGATGCCCCACTGAGTGACCATCCGCACAGTCACTCGCTGCTGAGTTAGTCGCCTTCCAGCAGCTTGTCTGTTGTTATAAACACCGAACACAGAGAAATGAGGCTGTAAAGGTGGTCATACCCTGCGCCTATTGATTGGCAAAGGTCTACTTGGTCCTTCTGAAAACATGACGATATAAGTTATGCTATTAGTACCAGGGCAGGAGTAAGAACAAGACCTCACGAGATGTAAAAAGGAAAAGAAAAGAAAAAGGAAGAGTAAAAGTATATTTCCAGGTTCTGGAGAAATCTGAAATATAGTGTATTCTCTATTGTTGCAAAAAATTCCAAAATGTATCCAAAAATAGCAGACATTCATTATCTCACACAGTCTCTGTATCATCTGCAAGTGGCCTTGCTGGGTAGTTCTGGCTCAGGATGCCTCACGAACCTTCAGTTGTCAGGAGTGGAGTCATCCAAAGGATTTACTAGGGCTTGATGGTCCTCTGCTAATGGTTCCCTCACATGGCTGTTGTTGGGGCTAAGCTCCTTCTCTCATAGGCCTTTATGGTGCTGGATGAGTTCCTCATGAGGTAGTAGCTGTTTCCTCACAGTGCTACTGTGACAATAAGGAAGCAGATGCAATGCCTTTTATGACCTGGTCTATAGTCGAACTCTCCTGAGGAGCGGGTTGTCACAGAACTTAAGGACATAGCTGGAAGGGAGCTGAACTCTCCTGAGGAGCGGGGTTGTCACAGAACTTAGGGACATAGCTGGAAGGGAGCTGAACTCTCCTGAGGAGCGGGGTTGTCACAGAACTTAGGGACATACTGAAAATCACCAGTTTCTGCTGTCATCTCAGCACTGTCTCCAGAAGCCAGTGAGACAGGAGTCAAAACAAAACAGAATGCATAACCCAGCCCTCCTCAACGCAGCTTGCAGTAACTGTCCCCAAACAACCCATGCTTTTGTCTCCACAGTTCTTGAAGCATCCACGCTCCTCCTTCCTTCAGGCTGTGTTCACGAGACTCTGACAACACTCCTGAAACATAGCGGACAGTAAAACGGGCATTAAAACAAGACAACAGCCTACTGCTGAGAAGTTTGGAGCAGAGGGGGAAAGGAAATCCCCAGTGAGCTCTCTCCTTTGGCTATGACCAATGTCCTGATTGGTAACATTCTAGGTAATAGTCTTCCCTTCCTGCTTTAGGGACCATCGGGTGTGTAGTTCAGGTTCCCCTAGCTTGCTGTCATTACTGCAGCTCTGGGAGGATTGTGTGGAAACTTAGAAAGGGGAGATGACCCTGGAATACAGAAATAGCCAGTGCGCTCACTCACACATGGCTCTAAGGTGTCAGCAGTCTTCAGAACCAAATGCTTCATGCGATTTTTATTGTATTTTTGTGACTTGTAATTTGGTAAGATATAAACTGTTTTAAGAAATACAGTCTTTTCAAAAAACCAATAATAATAATAATAAATACAGTTTTTGTAAACACCGGGAAAGTAGGAGTTTGCAGAACACCACTGGAAGGCTGGAGGGTAGCTCAGTAGCTAGACCACTTACCTAACACACATGAGGCCCTGGGTTAGATCCCAGGAATCTCCAAAGGGGAAAAAGTAGAAGCCAGGAATTTACACCTTAAAAGGAATTTTCTGACTGTTATCTTTAATCTTGTGTCTGGAGGAGATTTGAGAATTTGATAAAAGATAAGGAAAAGAAACACACAATTTTGGACAAAGAGCATAGCAGTGAACAACACAGAAGGAAGACACATTTGCTGAGAAACAGTAAACATAAGGCAAGCCAGAAAACTACCGACCATCATAGTCTTGTCCTAGTCATTTGACCAAACTAAACAACAAATTTTATCAATTTGGCAAAAGAAAAGCTTCTAAGATTCCCACTTAGTAAGAAAGCCCTAAATGATGTTTCCCACCGGTCATCCATAACCAAGATCGGACCCGATATTCCCAGACCCATCTCCAGTGGAGGGAATTTGCGAGCAGTGACACCCAGCCCAGGAGGGGCCTCTCCGTGACACACCCTAGGGCTCCGAGCGCACCGGACCTCGGAGGCGAGGGGGCGGAGCTGGGA
>LOEQ01000005.1:122169-132321 GCA_001685075.1 Bramus lutescens
GACAGACTCCAAAGCTACAGAGAAACCCTGTCTTGAAAAAAACAAAACAAAACAAAAAAAATTCAGGGTAAAGGAGGAAAAAACTGTTGATCAATAGAAGCCTAAAAGGAACTTAAAAACAAACAAAAATCTAAAAACTCATAGAAAATTTATAAAATGAGGGACAGGCATGGTGGTGCATGATTTATATCAGTGCTTGGGAGGCAGAGGCAGGCAGATCTCTGAGTTCAAGGCCACCTTGATCTATATAGTGAGTTCCAGGTCATCAGGGCTACATAGTAAGACCCTGTCTCCAAAAAAGAAAATGAGTCATTATTCTACTCTCCGATAACAGAATAAAATCAAAAGGCGAGAAAAGAAAGAGTATGTATGTTAATATACATGCATACATGCATTCAGCACTTGTGTGGTTGTCCCCCACTTGTCCATGGGGATGCATTCCAAGATTCCTAGTAGATGCTTGGAATCACAAATTTCAAACCCTAATGTATATTGTCTTATGTTGCCATAACTGAATACCACACATTAGGTAGTTTATAAAGCAGAAAAGTTTATTCAACTTGTGTTTCTGAAGACTAGGAAATTCAAAATCTAGAGGCTACATTTGTTGGTTTTTTTTTTTCATAGTCTCGAAGCAGTATTGAGTCACATGGTAAGGAAGATATTCCTCATTCAGATCTCTTCTTTCGATAAAGCCACAATCCTATTAAACTGAGGCCTTCCCCTTATGGCCTCTCTTAACATTACCTCCCAATGATCAGTGTAATTTCCAACATCTCAATACCTCGTAATGGAGATGAAACACCAATATGAGTTGTGGTGGAGACATGCACGCTCTTCACAAGCACACAACAAGCACACACCACACTATTCCTATGCCATTGGTTACAACATATTTTCTAAATACCATTTTTTGTTCCTCTCTTCAGGGATTGTTATCTGTATTCAAAAACATAAGCTAAGCTAATGTTTACCCTTTGGGTAGAACTCATATGCACTGTATAGAACTCTTCAATGTCATTTCATGTTCAGCTCTTCCTGAATATGTTTTCCTGCTTTTTTGTGGTATTCAGATACTGTAGTTATTAACTCACTGTAATCATAGAATTACTAAGTTGAGCAAAACTTGTCACCCCTCTCTTGTTTTTACTGCCAATTTCATGGCTAACTTTATGAAGTAATTAACACTTTGGAGACCCTGTTAATAGAAATGTGGGTTTTTTTGCCAGAAATTTGTGCATTGCCCCTCCATACTCAAAAGTTGCATATCCACAGGTAGCATAGCCATAGTTTCAGCTTCTCGTGATGGAAAATATTTGGAAACAATAATATGTCTGTATAGAATATGTACAGAATTGTCATTGTCTTCTCATAGTATTTCCCTAAATAAATTGCATTGTATTAAATGGTATTGGTAACCTAGAAATGTAAACTATATGTAGGTTTATATTTAAGGCTGTATGCAAAGACACCATTTTATATAAGGTACTTGAACACACACAGATGTTGATACCCACAGGGGTTTCTGGAACCATCCCCATATAAATTGAAAGATGACATATATACTATTTTGCATAAAATTTTAGAATACATTGATTCAGTTGTATCAGGATAGAAATTTAGCTCACAGTTATGCTTTGTAGGATGTTGTGCATTTCAAGTTTGATTGCTTACATTTTTTAGTTAATCTTCTTCCCTTTCTCCCAGGTGGATACATCGCAAATAGCTTAGCAATTATGACAGATGCTCTTCATATGCTAACCGACCTTAGTGCCATCATACTCACTTTGCTTGCTTTGTGGCTGTCCTCAAAGTCACCAACCAGAAGATTCACCTTTGGATTTCATCGCCTAGGTACGTAACATAAGTTTCTTTTGGCTTATAATATTGTAATGTAAAGCTACAATGAACTATGACCCCAATTAACTGAAATCTTTAAGATGATAGTGGATTTGAGCAAAACAAATGAAAATAAATAATGAGACTTATTCACAAAACTGTCTCCATGGAACATCCCACTCAGGCCTCCCTAAACAGTACAGGATTATGCGGTTAGTTACTCATATCTCTGTGTCTGAAGATGCCAGCATAAGGAGGCTTAGTTCCAGTTTATTGAACCTAGCAGGACCATCTGGGTAACTCTCTAATAAGCATTTGCTGCTGCTTTGTATTTTAAGAATTGCAACTGAAGCCATATTTTAAGCATTTTCATCATATATACAAAATATGGTATGTAGCTGACCTTGCATTGTATCAATGTAATTTTGCAAATATATTCATAATATTTAATTTAGAAGGGTTTAAATCTGTATTTTAATTATTACCTACATAGCTCTGGCTCTTACTATTGCTGAGGTTTTAAACTTGTTACTTACTCTGAAACTACATACAATAACTGTTTGAACTATTATAGTAAGGACCATTTCAATAGATATTTGCATAGAAGCCCCCAAATTAAGAATTTTCTGCTTTGAAAAGCTCAGCACTTGATAATGCACATTAAAGAATTGAGATTAAAGATAATGTTCTTTGGCTTTTTTGGATAAAGAACTAAACACTGGCTATTGCATTGAGATTCTTCATAAGGAAATAAAAAGCAGGACTGGAGTTATTAGAAATTAGCACTCTATCAATAAACTAGATCAGTTGTTATCTGATAGTAGTAAATATCAATATGATTTAATGTAGTTGATTTTTTTAACTCTTTGCTCCTTGGGGGGTCCCACCACCCAGCCCCCAAATAATCACATGGAGATTTATTCTTTCTTATGATGCCCGGCCTTAGCTTAGCTTATTTCTAGCTAGCTTTTTTTTTTAACTTAAATTATTCCGTCTACCTTTTGCCTCTGGGTTTTTACCTTTCTCTATTTCTCTATATCCGTTCTTGCCTTTTTACTCCGTATTTTCCTGTGTTGCTTAGTGGCTTCCCCCCAGCATCCTCCTTTCTCTTCTCTTTTTCTCCTTTTTATTCTCTCTGCCTGGCAGTCCCACCTATCCCTCTCCTGGCTAGCTATTGGCCTTTCAGCTCTTTATTAGACCAATTAGGTCTAATAACTTCACCGAGTTAAACAAACACAGCATAAGAGACTGCAACATATCTTTGCATCATCAACAAATATTCCACAGCATAAACAAATGTAGCACATCTTTAACTAATATTCTACAAAAGTTTGATTGTAGTTGTCATTTTAGTTCTGTTGTGTAGATGTTTTCAACTCTTAGAGATCACATTTTCTGGAGCTGGAGAGATGTCTCTGTTAAGAGCACATACTGCTCTTTTTAAATTTTATTTTATTTTAAATAAAAGTTGTGGGCCATCATATGGGTACTGGGAATTGAACCCAGGTCCTCTGGAAGAGCAGCCAGATCTCTTCATTGCTGTGCCATTGCTCCAACCCTACAGTACTGCTCTTACAGAAGATTCAGTTCCCAACTACCAGCTGCTTGTAACTTCAGCTGCCTCTGGTCTTAGCAGTCCTCTGCACTCATACATATACCCATGTACAGACACACACAATTATGGTCTGTTGATTATAGCTTTTTTTTTTAACTTTTCAAGACAAGGTTTCTTTGTATAGTCCTAAGCTGTCCTGTAACTTGCTTTGTAGACAAGGCTGGCCTTGAACTCAGAGATTTGCCTGACTCTGCCTCCTGAGTGCTGGTATTAAAGGCATGTGTTACCACTGCCCAGCTGATTATAGCCTTTTAATTGATATTTTCAAACACCCATGAGAAGAAGCTTCAAAACCAATAGCTTTGTTCAAATCTTGGTTGTCTCACTTTCTACCAGCCTGACCTTAGGCAAGTTCCGCAACATCTTTGTGCCTCCATTTTCTGTTTGTAAAGGAAGCTAATGATAGTGTCTCCCATATAGAGTTATTAAGGGCAGTAAGTGCATCACTGTTTAGACAGCACTTAGGACAGTGCACAGCACTTAAAGGAATCATCATTCTTCATTTAATCAGCTTCATTTCTTCTCTGAAAAAATTAGAATGAATTCAAGGCTGATGTGTAGCAGGTATGCATGTACAAGACTCTATGTAGTGTGTATGTATGTGTGCAGAAAAGCCAGTAAAGCAATATCCAGTCTTGAAAATGTTTGGCTAATTTTTATCATAATTTGTTAAGAATCTATATTCTGTGATAAGACAGAATTTGTGCTTATTTGTAGAAAAGAAGTGCTGAGGGCCAGTGGGAATGGGGGAGAGCTGTCACCACAGTCTCTTACAGTGCCCGTTTTCCTCTTCCTTCCTGTAAAGCTGTGGGCGCTGTGAAATCATGCTGGGTTTTCTTTATTTACAGAGAACTACAGCAGCAGGTTTATGTGGGGAGAGAGAGGGAGGACCAAAGCCTTGTTTCTAAATGTCTGGATTTATTTGATGTGTGCATGTCTCTTTACTCTGAGCGCTAATAAAACTCAGGATTTAATGAAACCACGACGCTGAAAGAAATCTCAAATCCTCAGGAGGAAAAAGGTTCTCTTCCAAGGGGGCCATTCTGAAGACAGTTGTCCCCATCTGCCTGCTTCCTTTCCGGCTCTCTATGAATTACCTTAGGAATTGTCTTTGTTTATGTGGCATTTCTTCCAACTCTTCAGGGATTGCACTGATATAAAGACTGTAGTAAGCAGAGCTTTTTGAGTAGGGGGATAGGAAGCGTTTGTACATGGTATGATCGCTTAAGTCCTCAGCCAATATCAATGGCAAGATGATAGAACAGATATTGTTCAAAATGTTTGCTGAGCAGAGATCACGGTCAGAGCCAGCTAGATGTGTCTTGAGAAGCATTTGACTACAGCACTAATTCTATATAGTTTGTTGTTTTATCCCCTGATGCTAGAGGAATAGAAAGAATTCAATTAAAAATTTCCTTTATACAAGCATCCAAAAAAATCCCTTTACCTAGTTGTGATTCATTTTTAGCAGCTTCCTCCTACCCATGACAAAATCCGTGCCTTTTATTATTCACATCTTACTGCAAATTTAATCACATCACATGAACTCTTATAGGAAAAGAACTAGCAAGTTCTAGAACTTGCTAGAAATGAAAATTTAAATTGAGGCATAAGGAAGACATGAATGAAGTGGTCAACATTGGTACTGTAGGTGTGGTATACAGAGTGATAAACTTCTTGTAAGCTGTATGAGCAGAGACCAACCCAAAACAAGAAAGAGACATCTGGAGTGAGTCATAGTCTAATTGAACTCTTCCTTTTCTCTGGGAAGCAGACTTAACCTATCTTTGTATCTTAGTTAGAGTTTCTATTTCTATGAAGAAACACCATAAACACAGCAACTATTATAAAGGTAAAACATTTAATTGGGTTGGTTTACATTTTCAGAAGTTTTGTCCATTGTCATCATGGTGTGACATGGTGGTGTGCAGGCAGACAAGGTTCTAGAGAAGTAGCCAAGTGTCCTACATCTTGACTTGCAGGCAACAGGAAGAGGTCTGAGACACTGAGTTTGATTTGAGCATGTATGAGACCTCAAAGCCTTCCTCCAACAAAGCCACTCCCTTTGGGGATCATTTTCTTTCAAACCACCACATTCCAGTCCCTGGCCCCCAAAGGCTTGTAGCTGTATCATAACACAAAAAGGCATTCAGATCAACTTCAGAAGCCCCCATAGTCTATCACAGTCTCAACCATGTTTTAAAGTCCAAAGTTTAAAGTCTTTTGTCTCTTAACTATAATCCCCTATAAAATCAAAATCAAAAAGCAGTTCACATTTAATGTCACAGGATATACATTACCATTCCAAAATATAGGGAAGGGAGCATAGTGAGGAAATACTGGATGAAAGCAAGAGTGAAAACCAGCTGGGCAAACT
Source organism: Bramus lutescens (assembly GCA_001685075.1). Taxonomy (NCBI): domain Eukaryota; kingdom Metazoa; phylum Chordata; class Mammalia; order Rodentia; family Cricetidae; genus Bramus; species Bramus lutescens. Next base: position 128,001 of record LOEQ01000005.1, read on the forward strand.
CTAGATGATGTGGGATTCCCCTCTGTATGCTGTAAATATCATTGATTAATAAAGGAACCGCTTTGGGCCTATAGCAGATCTATAGGGGAACAGAGCTAGGTGGGGAAAACTAACTGGATGCTGGGAGGAGGAAGGCAGCATCAAAGAGAAGCAATGTAACCCCACTGGAGACAGACACCAGAACTTTAGCTGGTAAGCCACAGCCATGTGGTGGTACACAGATTAATAGAAATGGGTTAAATTAATACGTAAGAGTTAGCCGATAAGAAGCTAGAGCGAGTGGGCCAAGCAGTGATTTAATTAATACAGTTTCTGTGTGATTATTTCGGGGCTAAGTGGCCAGGAACTAACTAGCGGTGTCCTTCAACATCCAGACTCTACATCTCCTTGTCAAAATGCTCTTCAGATCTCCAATTCCTTCCAGCTTTGTTGTCTGCAACATACTTCTTTCTCTCGAGTTGGTTCTGTTCCCTGTTAGCAGCTCTCCTAGGCAGGTATCCCACAACTCTGGAATCTCTTAGCATCTTGAGGCCTCCAAGACAGTCCAACTTCAACTTCACAGCTTCACACAATGACCTCTCTGGGCCTCCAATTCAGTGACACCCCTGACAGATGCTTGGCCTTAGTGGCTTTCTTTAGTCACAGTTAGGTTTTTTAACCCTTTCTTCAGTCCTTGACTCTAAGGTCAGAACCATACGGCCAAAGCTACCAAGTTCTGCTGCTTGCTGGAGCTGGAGCATGGCCCCCTTGTTCAATTATATCTTCACCAGCTTTCTGTTTTTCACCTCCACTGCCTAAGCTTGGCTGTCCTGAAACTGGATCTGTAGACTAGGCTGTCCTCAAACTCAGAGATCTGCCTGCCTCAGCTTCTCGCTAGTGCTGGAATTAAAGGTGTGTGCCACTACTGCCAGGCTCTAAGCTTTTCTTTAGTTCCTTTTCACAAGTTGGAAGCTTAGCTGGGTGGGATCTTTCCCTAGGTCATCACTCCCTTTATTCCATTTCTTAATCTGTTTATATCCTTGAACACAAAATTTAGCTCTATTCCACTTTCTCCTCAAATATTTTTTCCTTGTTTAGCCTGCTCCTTTTCATTATATATCTCATTTAGAGTTAGCACTAGTAACCTCACAACAGAATCTATACTAGGCTCTTTTGAGATTTCCTCTGCCAGTGGAATTAATCCAAAATTCTTCACTTTAGCCTCAGACAAACTTTTCGAATAAGAACAAAAAAGCAGCCACATTCTTCACCAAAGTATCAACAAGGATGATTTCTAGGCAGCACACTAAAGTTATTCTCCTTTGAAATCTCTTGAGCCAACCCTCACAGTTCAAATCACACTCAGCACCATGGTCTTCTGTGCTGCTACTGGTATGGTCCATTAAGCAACACTTAAAGTGTTCAACTGCTTTTCTAATCCACAGTCCCAAAGTCCATATTCCTTCAAACAAAAGTATGGTCAGGCCTATCACAGCAGTACCCCAGTCTCTGGTCCCAACTTCTGTCTTAGGATTTCTACTGCTGTGGAGAGACACCATGACCATGGAAACTTTTATAAAAGGAAATCACATTTTCAGAGGTTTAGTTCATTATCTTCATGGTGTGACTTGGTGGTGTGCAGGCAGACATGGTGCTAGAGAAGTATCTGAGTGTCCTACATCTTGACTTGCAGGCAACAGGAAGTAATCTGAGACACTTGGTGTGTCTTAAGCATATATGAGACCTCAAAGCCCACCTCTACAGTGATACATTTCTTCCAACAAAGCTGCTCCCACTCCAGTAAAGCTACATCTCCTAATAGTGACACTCCCTTTGGGGGATCATTTTCTTTCAAACCACTGCAATTTGCATCTTGTCACTTTAAATAAAAAAAAGATTTTTAAGCAGTAATTATCTCTATTCCTGGTATTTTTCCAAACCTTGATTTATCCATAGTAAGAGAGCTTTTTTGTTTAATTAGAATAATCAATAATATTATTTGATTAGCATTTTAAGTCAGATAATATAATCTGTGTCTTATACTTCTTGATTATAAATCATCAGATTTTCCTTAATATAATTTTAATGTTTGTGAATTAAAAATTTTTAATTTAAAACATTACCAAAAAGAATAAAATGAAAAAATACCCTAAACCCCTGATTCATTCCACTTCTCAGATACATGCTTTCTATCTCTGTCTGTCTTGTAATCATTAATTTTCCTGATTTTTGTTTTTCTTGTTATCTACTTTTCTTTTAAAATGGATAAGTAGGTGGCTGTTATCTACACTGTGTATATAATATTTAACCTTTTAAGTATTATAAGTAGGTGTCTGGTATCCTCACTGTGTATATAATACTTAACCCTTATAATACTAAATCCAACCCTTGCTGGATGTACATTTAACATGTCTTCAGGTATGTGTTACAATGCAAAGCCTTCTAGATACCTTTGTATACCTGTACTTTCCTACTTGTAAAATTGCTAGATCAAGAAATATATGCATTTTAAGTTTTGATTAGTTTTATAATTGGCTTTCAAAAACAGTAAAACCTTATACCAAAGTAGGTCCTCTGAATGTGGGTGACAGTTGTGTGTCTGGGGCAGTCTGTGGGGCCACTGGCAGTGGGACCAGGATTTGTCACTACTGTTTGAGCTGACTTTTTGAACCCTATTCTCTTTGGATGAATACCTTGCTCAGCCTAGATAGTGGAGAGGGCCTTGGTCCTATCTCAAAGCAATGTGCTAGACTTTGTTGACACCCATGGGAAGCCTTAGCCTCTCTGAGGAGTGGATGGGGTGTGGGAGGGAAAGGTGAAGGGAGTGGGAGGAGGGGAGCTGGTAGGAACTGGTATTGGTATGCAAAATGAGAAAAGGTTGTTTTTTAAAAAATAAATTAATTAGGGTATATACCCAACAACAGTATTGCTGGGTCTTAAGGTAGATTGTTTCCTAATTTTCTGAGAAATCACCACACTGATATCTAAAGGGACTATACCAGCTTGCACTCCCACCAGCAATGCAGGAGTGTTCCTTTTACCCCACATCCTCTCCAGCATAAGTTGTCATCAGTGTTTTTGATCTTGGATATTCTGACAGGTGTAAGATGGAATCTCAGTTGTTATGATTTGCATTTCTCTGATGACTAAGGATGTTGAGCATTTCCTTAAGTGTCTTTCAGCCATTTGAGATTTATCTGTTGAAAGTTCCCTGTTCCTTAAGTTGATATGCTTTCCTTAAGTATTTTTGTCACTCACAGCAAAAAGTTGCAAGTATAGGAATCTTTGTTTTGTATAATCCCTAAAAGTGCTTTCTTCATCGCCAGTATCTTGATAGAACGTTCCTTAAGCATCAGAATTTTTAAAAGATCAAACAAGCAGCACCTTGCCTACATTTGACAGTCAGTCTTGTGTTGGGGCACATCTTCATTTAGTCAATGTTTGCAATTCTTATATTCTTCATCTTGGGCTTGCTTGGGCTTGGAAGTTGTCTGCCAGGGAAGCGATGAGTCATCTTAGGTCTTCTCCACGTATGTGTTCTCCCCGGAACGTGGCATTGCTCTCCAGCTTTCCCAAGGAACTGCAGTGCTTCTGACTTTTCTAATTTCACAAAGAAATGATAACCAGATTTCCTTCCTCAGATTTATGTGGTCAGTTGGATGTCTCAACTGTTGTCTTCTGCCAAGAGGCTGTAGATCACTGAGTGTTTTTTGAGCAATCCCTANCGTGGCATTGCTCTCCAGCTTTCCCAAGGAACTGCAGTGCTTCTGACTTTTCTAATTTCACAAAGAAATGATAACCAGATTTCCTTCCTCAGATTTATGTGGTCAGTTGGATGTCTCAACTGTTGTCTTCTGCCAAGAGGCTGTAGATCACTGAGTGTTTTTTGAGCAATCCCTAGTATTTCTTCACTCTGAGTCATTTTGGAGCTAGTCTAAGAAGACATAGACACCTTGTATCAGTTCTTCAGAGAATTACAACACTCGCAGCAATCTTCATTTCAGATCGTGGAATCGTAGACTAGAGTTCTCTTCTGAGAATGGAAGCTGTCTATTCAGATCACCAGCAAGCTTTTCTCAGTAAGGCATTCTCATCTTGTTTCTTCTGTTTTTGGGTGACAACTACATCTCCGCCTTTCTTCATTTTATCCTCATGGGCTCCAAAGTTTTCTGGACCAGGCCTCATGGCTGGGCCTCAATGTCTCAGAATAGCATCAACTTTTTAAAAAAATTAAAAAGCTGCTAAATACCAACACAGCTTGGAATAATGTATTTCAGTCTTTGAAAGGTTTTATGTTGAGGTCTTTGATCCATTTGGATTTGAGTTTTGTGCATGGCGATAG